>CM033741.1:32621313-33185281 GCA_019671005.1 Hibiscus mutabilis
TGTAAAATTCTTGTCCAATGTTGTTTCGGCTACCCAAGTGGAGAATATGATGTTTGATGGTTGCCAAGCTTATTTGGCTATTGTTATGAATCCAGAAGCCAAGGGTGTTAGGGTGCAAGACATTCGAGCTGTTTGTGATTATCTAGAAGTTTTTCCTAAAGAGTTGCCTAGTTTACCTCCGGATAGGGAGGTGGAGTTTCACATTGAAATCTATGAAGGTACAACTAGTGTGTCCATTGCCCCTTATCGGATGGCACCGAATGAGTTAAAATAGTTGAAATATAAGCTTCAGGAGTTGTTGGATCATGGGTTCATTCGACCGAGTGTTTCTCCTTGGGGTGCTCCGGTTCTCTTTGTAAAAAAAGGATGGACCAATACATATGTCATTGATTATCGTCAGTTGAATAAATTGACAGTGAAGAACAAGTATCCGTTACCGCGGATTGATGACTTGTTCAATCAGTTTCGCGGGGCAGTAGTGTTTTCGGAGATAGATTTAAGGTCAGTGTATTATTAGTTAAAAGTTAAAGATGTGGATGTTCATAAGACGTCGTTTCGTATGAGGTATGGGCATTACGAGTTTTTGGAGATGCCGCTGGGTTTGAAAAATTCTCCGGCGGCTTTCATGGACATGATGAATAGAGTGTTTCATGAGTACCTTGATTGGTTTGTGGTGGTTTTTATCGATGATATACTTCTGTACTCTCGTACCGAGGAGGAGCATGGTCAGCATTTGCGGATTGTGTTGCAAGTCTTGAAGGATAATCAGTTATATGCCAAGTTGAGCAAGTGCGAGTTTTGGCTCAAGGAGGTGATGTTTCTCAGACATGTGGTATCCGATGAGGGAATTCGTGTTGATCCACAGAAAATTGAGGCCATTCTCAATTGGAAACAACCTAATATCGTGTCGGAACTACTTAGTTTCCTTGGGTTGGCAAGCTATTATCGCCGTTTTGTGGATGGGTTTTCTAGTATTGCTACTCCATTGACAATTTTGCTGCAAAAGAATGTTCCTTTCGTTTGGACGGAGAAGCAACAGCAGGGTTTTGAGAAGTTGAAGGAGGTTTTGACACATGCACCTCTGTTGATTCAACCGAAATTTGGGAAGGAGTTTGTGGTTTATAGTGATGCATCGCATGTGGGTTTGGGTTGTGTGTTGATGTGGGAGGGAAAGGTTGTGGCCTATGCATCGAGGCAGTTGAAGGTTTATGAGCGCAATTATCCAACTCATGATTTGGAGCTTGCTGTTGTGGTGTTTGCTTTGAAGATTTGGCGACACTACCTTTATGGAGAGAAGTGTGTGGTCTTTACGGATCATAAGAGTTTGAAGTATTCGATGTCTCAAAAGGATTTGAACCTTAGGCAACGAAGGTGGTTGGAGTTTCTTAAGGATTATGACTTGACAATTGAGTATCATCCTGGAAAAGCCAATGTTGTTGCAGATGCGTTGAGTCGTAGGGTGGCGGTTGAGCTTAAGGCAATGTTTGCAAGGTTGAGTGTGACGCGGGAAGGTGGGTTGTTGGCTGAACTGCAAGTTAAGCCTACGCTGTCACAGTTGATTAAGGTTAAGCAACCATATGATGATTCTTTGGTTCCCCATGTTAAGGATATAGCAGATTGTAATCCGGTGGATTTTCATTTTGATGATGATGGAGTTTTGTGCTTTAAGGGTCGAATAGTGGTGTCAGAAGTCCCAGATCTCAGGCATACTATTTTGGCGGAAGCATATTCTAGTCCTTTTGTTATGCATCCTGGTAGTACCAAAATATATCGTGATTTGAAGGAAATGTACTATTGGGTTTGTTTGAAAAAGAAAGTGGCAGAGTTTGTGTCCAAATGTATGGTGTGTCAGCAGGTTAAAGCTGAACATCAGTTTCCATCCGGGTTGTTACAACCGTTGAAAATTCTGGAGTGGAAATGGGAAAGAATCTCCATGGATTTTGTGTCAGGATTACCGTTGACGCCGTCTAAAAAGGATTCCATTTGGGTAGTTGTCGATCGGTTTACAAAGTGTGCATATTTCTGCCAGTGCATATGACATACACCTTGGACAAGCTAGCAAATTTGTTTATCTCTGAGATTGTGATTTTGCAAGGGGTACCAAAGTCAAACATTTCGGATAGAGATTTGAGGTTCACATTAAGGTTTTGGAAATGTTTACATCAAGATTTGGGTTCGAGGTTGAGTTTCAATACCGCGTAACATCCTCAAACGGATGTGCAGTATGAGCGTGTTATCCAGGTTTTGGAGGATATGCTAAGGTCTTGTATTATTGAGTTTCAAGGAACCTGGGAGAAGCATTTGTCGTTGGTGGAATTTGCTTATAATAACAACTATCAAGCGAGTATACAGATGGCACCATATGAGGCATTGTATGGCTAGAGATGTCAGACGTCCTTGTGTTGGGCAGAGGTAGAGGAAAAGCATATTTCCTTGCCTCATGTGTTGAAAGACATGGATGAGAAAGTTAAGCTTGTGTGTGAACGCTTGAAAGCGGTTGCGGATCGGCAAAAGTCTTACGTGGATTTAAAGAGTAGGGAAATTGAATATGCGGTGGGCGATCGTGTGTTCTTGAAGGTGTCACCGTGGAAAAAGGTGATGTTGTTCGGACGTAAGGGTAAGCTTAGTCCGTGGTTTATTGGACCATATGAGATTGTGGAGCAAGTTGGTCATGTTGCTTATCGGTTGAGGTTGCCTCCTGAGCTTGAGAAAATACATTATGTGTTCCATGTATCCATGTTACGGAGGTATCGGTCGGATCCTTCGAATGTTATGCCAGTGGAGCATATTGAGTTGAGACCTGATTTATCCTTTGATGAGGAGCCAGTGGAAATCCTTGATTTCAGCAGCAAGGTTCTAAGGTTTAGACGATAGAACTGGTTAAAGTCTTATGGCGACATCGAGGTGTCGAGAAAGCCACTTGGGAAAGCAAGGCGGATATGTTGGATCAATTTTCGCATCTTTTTCCTCCAGGTAAATTTTGAGGGTGAGATTTCTTAAGAGGGGGACAGTTGTAACGCCTCGGCTTTGGGCCTAATGGTTTTAGGGCTGCTTAGACGGTCTAGTGGACCAGGTTAGAGATTTGAGTCAGATTCGGGAGCGAATATTTTTTTGAAGGATAAAAATATGGGAAAATGTTTGAAAATCATATTTTATTATATTAAAAATATTGGTGAAAGCAAATTTGGAAAATGGGTCATGAAAGGGCGACATTTTGGATAGTGACCAAAATGTAATTTTTGAAAACTATTTTAAAAGGTGGATGTTTTGTAAAGAGTCAAAACTTAGAATCTTTAAGGAGCTATTTTACCATTTGGCTAATCTAAGTATTCCCTTAATTAGGATTATTTTAAAAAGGTTTTAATTGAAATAATTAAATGGAATTTAGTTAAAAAGGTAGTTATCTTTCTAAAATACATTTTGACGTAACTTTTCTTTTCTCACATTTTCTCTCAAAACACTCTTAGCCAAACACTCTTTTTCCATCAGAGATTTGAGGTAATGATCTTAATTTCTTAACTCATTGATTTATTAAATGATTTCTCAGTTTGTTTTCCAAAAATCTTATTGAATTTCTTTGTTTTTCAAGAGGAAAAACCATCCAATTAAGGGGAACTCATTCATTGGAGGTAAGTTTCCTTCTTCTCCTATAATGAAAGGTTCTTTACTGAAATTCCCAAGTTCTTGGCTCTTAACATATGTTTTCTAATAGGTTTTAATTAATTAATTATGGATTTTAGCTTAATTGAGGTTTAATTGAAGGAACTTGTGATTTTCGATTTGGATCTGTTTTTCTAGTGTTGTGGATTGATTTCAATCTTATTTTGGATGCATTACAATGTGGATAAGTTGTTTTTAATAATGGAATCCTGAAACTGGTTGAATCTCTAATCGTTAGGTTTTTAGTTAAGGGTTTTGGGGGTGTCTAAGGTGTTTAATCATTGCTAGAAGTAAAAGGATGTTGGGAATAAGTTTTAGATATTAATTGATGAAGCTTGATGTTTAAGATCGTTATATTATGGTCGGGTTAAGATTGAGTAGTGTTTGAGGTTGATTTTAGTAAGTTTCACATGAGTTTTGAGTGGGCATCTTGAGAGCTACGGGATTTTGGGTTGAAATAGTGTATTGGATGCATTTTAATCCATGTTTCCTCTGGTTTTGTGTGGATGAAAGAGGGGATAATCAAGGCGTAGCATCTTGTGGTGGTTCTAGACTTGTTGGGAGCTTGTTTCGAGGTAGCAAGCAAGGCGAAGTGAAATCGGTGAGTGGAAACGATCTTAAAAGTCTTTCAAAGGTTTAAAAGTGGTTTTGGGAGTTTAGGATACGTTTGAAACACTTACCTAAGCTAGTGAACATTGGTTTTTATTTCGGTTGGGAATGTAATATTGCTATGGCAATGTGATTTGCATATGTGGGGATTTTGTGTAATTCATTGTAAAATAGTGAGTAAATGGTTTTGTAAATGATATATTGGCTATGTGACAAGGTGAGAAAACATTCGGATATAGTTGGCATGCCATAGGATAAAGTTCACTATAATATGGTTAAAAATCGATCGTGGATTAAGAATCTTTGAGGTATAGTGGTCGGCTACACGGACTATGTTGTTATCACTTGGGTTGAGCGGTTGGTTCCCCTTATTGATGTAAAGCTTGCGGTCGGCAAGGTTGTAAAGTCATGTGGTCGGCCTGGGGTAATCTTGATAATGGTCGGTCATTAAGGGAGATCCGTCTGTCCAATGTGTAAAGTTAACAGTCGGTTAACTAAAGATTAATGAAGGATAGTGGTCGACTATCCGAGGCCACTATAATTGCCAATATATGAGAATTCTAATATTGAATTTGTTTATAATGCTTTGGGGTTTAAGCATGGTTTTGTATATAATGCTTTGGGATTAAGCATGTAGAACATATATATATGGTTTAGCATACGGTTTATATGCATGTTTTGATTTGAAATTATTGGAACTTGCTTAGGTCATAAGCATGGGTTGAAAACAATAGTTAGCTTTCAAGGGTTTTAAATGCATCATCATTTAAGAGCATCCTCACTAAGCAAGTGTGCTTACGCTCTCTTTTCTCTAATGATGCAAAGCATTAAAGCTTGGAGGCTGCAAAGGCAAGGATTAAGTGATCCAAAGACAAGACTATTTGAGTATGAACTCGGTTTTAGTTTTTGGTTAATAAGGCAATGTGTTCGCCATGGATTTTTGGGATTTGTAATTCAGTTTTCCCTAGTTTTGAGCATGTTTAATGTTGTGATTTTGGAGTTTTATTGTTGATGTTTCGCATATCATGCACCGTTACCTATGGTTGATGTTATATGGTTACCTAGGTATGCATCTAGATGGTTTTGCTTGGATGACATGTTTTGTTGAGCTAATTTTGTTGAGTACAGTATTGATGTGTTGTTGGTATGGTGCTCTTGTTGTTATATGCTTAGTTGGGCATTTTGGTATGTTTGCTGGTGAGTTATAGGGAGCATGCCTCTAGATCAATCTTTCGGGTGGCATAATCTTGTGTTGTAGTTAAACTTGGTTCAATTGTTATTAAATGTGATGTTGGATGATTATATGTATGTATGTATGTATGTATGTATGTATGTATGTATGTATGTATGTATGTATGTATGTATGTATGTATGTATGTATGCAAGTTGCTAGGACCTAAATGTATCTAGTTTTGGGTAAAAAACCAGCGAAGAATGTCATTACAGGTCCAGGCGTATCGAAACAAGTGTCCTCGTACCTGTACAGCTGGGCCATTTCAGGCATAGCGTTTCGAAAAGTGGGAGGGTGTTTCGATACGATCCTCTATTTTCAGGCTTAATGTTTCAGTACTCGAGCAAGTGTTTCGATACAGTCATAGGCATTTTTTCCAGGCGCGTTGATACACGAACAAACATTTTGGTATAGATTTTAGCTACTGGATTCTGAGTTTTTTAGAACATAAAGGCGTATCGAAACACGAGTACACGTACCGATATGGGTACCATTAAATTGGTTATTTTGGAATCTTGAAGGTTTCTAGTTCTTTCATTTTGATCCTTGAGTCTTGGGAATGCCATTGTATGAATTAGGATGATTAAATTGATTTGGAATTTATCATGTTGGAATGTAAATAAACTAATTGAGGATTGGTAACCTTAAATTCAATTTTGGTTTTGTAATTTAAAGTATTTATGTTTTAGTCCTCAATTTTGATTATGATGCAATTGATTGTCTTTTATGGCTCGTTTCATTCGAGAACCTACCCGCTGTGAGTATGAACATATAGGAACATTAATTTGCCTTTAGACGAGATAAAAAGGAAAAAAGATGAACCATTTTTTCGTAACTTTACTCTGGTTTGCTTCGGCAAACCTAATGTAGCACTCTCGGTTCGGTCCGGCTTCTAGGCCAGGTTGAGGGGGTTCCATTTGTTGTATCAGAGCCAGGTTACGAAAGGCTGGGATGTTGCTGTTTGGTTGTATATCATTGTTGGTTATGCAAGGTGATTGTGTACATGTACGGTGATTGATTTACATCGTGTTGGGGTATGAACTGGGAACACATTGCCTATTACTGAGGTTTTAAAATGTTTTATAAGATGGTCTTGGATTCTTTGCCTTGTGTTAGCCTGAACTTAATGTATTTTGTTGCTTTTGTTAGCATGGCTCCACGTAAGACACGTTCTATGGCTGCTAATGCCAGGATTGGATAGAATAACGTTGAGGAAGAGAATCCCACTAATATTCTACCTCCTCATCCTCCTCCATTGGTTCTGCCAATTAATGTTGGGGCTGGTGGTGTGCCCCAGGCTTATCAAGTGTCGATATTTGGTGATCTAACTCTGTTAGTTCAGGTAATAACGGGAGCTTTTCAAGCAGCGATGATTGAAGTGCAGGCACCGGCACCTACTATGGCGGTTAACCCAGGGTTACCTTTAGAGTGTCTCCATAGTTTGAGAGGTGTTGAGTTGAGGGGTTTGAGCCCTGAGGCAGCTGAGGGTTGGCTGGAGAGTACGGTCTGTATTCTAGATCAAATGGGTTGTACAGTGTTGTTGTTGCATGGTAATGCTTATCATTGGTGGGTGACCACAATTGCTAGTGTCTCAGAGGCGGATGTAACTTGGGAGTTCTTTCGAAGAGCTTTCAAGAAGAAGTATCTTGGTCCTCAGTATCTGGATACGAGGAAATGAGAGTTTATGGCCTTGGTTCAGGGCGACATGTCTGTGTCAGAATATGAGGTGAAATTCATCCGTTTGAGTCATTATACTTTGGAGTTGGTTATGGATGATCTTGAGAGGTGCAATAGGTTTCGCTATGGGTTAGTGAAGGATATCAAAACATACATGTTGGCGGCGACTATACAAATTTATGTGCTTGTAAACAGTGCTAAGGTATTGAGCAGTCCTTGAGGGTGTCGGGACAAGGTTTGGGCATGGTCTCGAATAAGCGAGGAGCTGACTCTGGCTATTCTTAGAGGTAGAATAGGAGGTTTCGAGATAAGAGGCACAAGTCGGATCACAAGCGTGGTGGTGGCGATGGTAATCAAGGTGTTCGTATTGTAGTTGAGTGTAAGTGTTGCGATAGTCGCCACACGGGTGAGTGTTGGGCAAACACCATGAATTGCTGGATATGTGGATCTCCTGGTTACATGAAGCGTGACTGTCCTCGTGCTGTGGGTGATGCATCGGTTCGGGCTATTGTACCTGCTAGGGGCCGAAGCCGTGGCAGGGGTAACTTTCAGAGGCACGAAGAAGGTCAGAGAGTTGTGGCTAATGTTGTTGCTGTATAAGTGAAGAATAGTATACCAACACAAATTTATGCTCATCATGAGGGGCACAATGACACGGATGTAATCGCAGGTACTTTCACCTTGCAATCCTTGTCATTGTTTTCTTTGATTGATTCGGGGTCTACTCATTCATACATCCTAAGTGAGCATGCATCATTGTTAAATGTTCCTATTGAGATCTTGGATGTTGGCATGTTGGTAACTAGTTCTTTTGGGGTGACGGTTACAGCTAGAAGGTTGTATAGGCGCTATCTTTTGTCGATGCAAGGTCATGAGTTTGCCGCGAATTTGATGGAGTTGTCATTTCATGGTTTTGACGTTATCTTGGGTATGGATTGGTTAAGTGAGCATAATGCAGTGGTGGATTGTGAGTCCAAAAGGATTTCTCTGAAGTTGGCTGATGATTATGAAGTCGTGGTAGTGGGTGAGAATGCAAAATTCTTGTCCAATGTTATTTCGGCTACCCGAGCGGAGAATATGATGTTTGATGGTTGCCAAGCTTATTTGGCTATTGTTATGAATCCATAAACCACGGGTGTTTGGGTGCAGGACATTCGAGCTGTTTATGATTATCCGAAAGTTTTTCCTAAAGAGTTGTCTAGTTTACCTCCGGATAGGGAGGTGGAGTTTCGCATTGAAACTTATGAAGGTACAGCTTCGGTGTCCATTGCTCCTTATCAGATGGCACCGAGGTTAAAAGAGTTGAAATAGCATCTTCAAGAGTTGTTGTATCATGGGTTCATTCGACTGAGTATTTCTCTTTGGGGTGCTCCGGTTCTCTTTGTAAAAAAAGGATGGATCGATACGTATGTGTATTGATTATCGTCAGTTGAATAAGTTGACAGTGAAGAACAAGTATCAGTTTCGCGGGGCAGCAGTGTTTTTGAAGATAGATTTAAGGTCAGGGTATTATCAGTTAAAACTTAAGGATGTGGATGTTCATAAGACGGCATTTCGTACGAGGTAAGGGAATTACGAGTTTTTGGTGATGCCGTTTGGTTTGACAAAAGCTCTAGCGGCTTTCATGGACATGATGAATAGAGTGTTTCATGAGTAACTTGATTGGTTTGTAGTGGTTTTTATCAATGATATACTCGTGTACTCTCGTACTGAGGAGGAGCATGGTTAGCATTTGCAAATTGTGTTGCAAGTCTTGAAGGATAATCAATTATATGCCAAGTTGAGCAAGTGCGAGTTTTGGCTCAATGAGGTGATGTTTCTCAGACATGTGGTATCTGGTGAGGGAATTCGTGTTGATCCACAGAAAATTGAGGCCATTCTCAATTGGAAACAACCTAATACCATGTCGGAAGTGCGAAGTTTCCTTGGGTTGGCAGGCTATTATCGCCGTTTTGTGGAAGGGTTTTCTAGTATTTATGCTCCGTTGACAAAGTTGCTACAAAAGAATGTTCCTTTCATTTGGATAGAGAAGCAACAGCAGGGTTTTGAGAAGTTGAAGGAGGTTTTGACACATGCTCCTATATTGATTCAACCGAAATTTGGGAAGGAGTTTGTGGTTTATAGTGATGCATCGCATGTGGGTTTGGGTTGTGTGTTGATGCAGGAGGGAAAGGTTGTGGCCTATGCGTCGAGGCAGTTGAAGGTTTATGAGCGCAATTATCCAACTCATGATTTGGAGCTTGCTACTGTGGTGTTTGCCTTGAAGATTTGGCGATATTACCTTTATGGAGAGAAGTGTGTGGTCTTTACGGATCATAAGAGTTTGAAGTATTTGATGTCTCAAAAGGATTTGAACCTTAGGAAACGAAGGTGGTTGGAGTTGCTTAAGGATTATGACTTGACAATTGAGTATCATCCTGGAAAAGTCAATGTTGTTGAGAATGCGTTAAGTCGTAGGGTGGCGGTTGAGCTTAGGGCAATGTTTGCAAGGTTGAGTGTGACGCGAGAATGTGGGTTGTTGGCTGAATTGCAAGTTAAGCCTACACTGTCACAGTTGATTAAGGCTAAGCAACCATATTATGATTCTTTGGTTCCCCATGTTAAGGACTTAACAGATGGTAATCTGACGAATTTTTATTTTGATGATGATGGGGTTTTGTGCTTCAAGGGTCGAATAGTGGTGCCGGAATTCCTAGAGCTCAGGCATACTATTTTGGCAGAAGCACATTCTAGTACTTTTGCATTGCATCTTGGTAGTACCAAAGTGTATCGTGATTTGAAGGAAATGTACTATTGGGTCAGTTTAAAAAAGGATGTGGCAGAGTTTGTGTCCAACTGTATGGTGTGTCAGCAGGTTAAAGCTGAACATCAGTTTTCATCCGGGTTGTTGCAACCGTTGAAAATTCTGGAGTAGAAATTGGAAAGAATCACCATGGATTTTTGGTCAGGGTTACCGTTAACTCCGTCTAAAAAGGATTCCATTTGGGTAGTTGTCGATCGGTTTACAAAGTGTGCACATTTTCTGCCAGTGCATACGACGTACACATTGGACAAGGTATCGAATTTGTTTATCTCTGAGATTGTGCGTTTGCACGGGGTACCAAAGTCGATCATTTCATATAGAGATTCGAGGTTCACATCAAGGTTTTGGAAATGTTTACATCAAGCTTTGGGTTCGAGGTTGAGTTTTAGTACCGCATATCATCCTCAAACGGATGGGCAGTATGAGCGTGTTATCCTGGTTTTGGAGGATATGCTAAGGTGTTGTATTATTGAGTTTCAAGGAACCTGGGAGAAGCATTTGTCGTTGGTGGAATTTACTTATAATAACAACTATCAAGCGAGTATACAGATGGCACCATTTGAGGCATTGTATGGCTAGAGATGTTGAACGCCCTTGTGTTGGGTAGAGGTAGAGGAAAAGCATATTTCCTTGCCTCATGTGTTGAAAGAAATGGATGAGAAAGTTAAGCTTGTGTGTGAACGCTTGAAAGCGGCTGCAGATCGGCAAAAATCTTACGTGGATATAAAGCGTAGGGAAATTGAATATGAGGTGGGCGATCGTGTGTTCTTGAAGGTGTCACCGTTAAAAAAGCTGATGCGGTTCGGACGTAAGGGTAAGCATAGTCCGAGGTTTGTTAGACCATATAAGATTGTGGAGCAAGTTGGTCTTGTTGCTTGTCGGTTGAGGTTGCCTCCCGAGCTTGAGAAAATACATGATGTGTTCCATGTATCCATGTTACGGAGGTATCGGTCGGATCCTT
Organism: Hibiscus mutabilis; assembly: GCA_019671005.1. Lineage (NCBI taxonomy): Eukaryota > Viridiplantae > Streptophyta > Magnoliopsida > Malvales > Malvaceae > Hibiscus > Hibiscus mutabilis. Next base: position 32,632,255 of record CM033741.1, read on the forward strand.
CGCATGTTATGCAGTGGAGCATATTGAGTTGAGACCGAATTTATCCTTTGATGAGAAGCCGGTGGAAATCCTTGATTTCAGCAGGAAGGTTCTAAGGATTAGACGATAGAACTGGTTAAAGTCTTGTGGCGATATCGAGGTGTCGAGAAAGCCACTTGGGAAAGCAAGGCGGATATGTTGGAGCAATTTCCACATCTTTTTCCTCTAGGTAAATTTTGAGGGTGAGATTTCTTAAGAGGGGGACAGTTGTAATGCCTCAGTTTTGGGCCTAGCGGTTTTAGGGCTGGTTAGACGGTCTAGTGGACCGGGTTAGAGATTCAAGTCAGATTCGGGAGCGAATATTTTTTCCAAGGATAAAAATATGGGAGAATGTTTAAAAATCATATTTTATTATATTAAAAATCTTGGTGAAAGCAATTTTGGAAAACGAGCCTTGAAAGGGTGACATTTTGGATAGTGACCAAAATGTAATTTTTGAAAACTGTTTTAAAAGGTGGATGTTTTGTAAAGAGTCAAAACTTAGAATCTTTAAGGAACTATTTTACCATTTGGTCTAATCTGAATATTCCCTTAATTAGGATTATTTTAAGAAGGTTTTAATTGAAAGAATTAAATGGAATTTAGTTAAAAAGATAGTTATCTTTCTAAAACACATTTTGGCATAACTTTTCTTTTCTCACATTTTCTCTCAAAACACTCTCAGCCAAACACTCTTTTTCCATCAGAGATTTGAGGTAATGATCTTAATTTCTTAACTCATTGATTTGCTAAATGATTTCTCAATTTGTTTTCCAAAAATCTTATTGAATTTCTTTGTTTTTCAAGAGGAAAAACCATCCAATTAAGGGGAACTCATTCATTGGAGGTAAGTTTCGTTCTTCTCCTCTAATGAAAGGTTCTTTACTAAAATTCCCAAGTTCTTGGCTCTTAACATAAGTTTTCTAATAGGTTTTCATTAATTAATTATGGATTTTAGCTTAATTGAGGTTTAATTGAAGGAACTTGTGATTTTCGATTTGGATCTATTTTTCCAGTGTTGTGGATTGATTTCAATCTTATTTTGGATTCATTACAATGTGGATAAGTTGTTTTTAATAATGGAATCCCGAAATTGGTTGAATCTCTAATCGTTATGTTGTTAATTAAGGGTTTTGGGGGTGTTTAAGGTGTTTAATCATTGCTAGAAGTAAAAGGATGTTGGGAATGAGTTTTTAGGTATAAATTGATGAAGCTTGATGTTTAAGATCGTTATATTATGGCTGGGTTAAGATTGAGTAGTGTTTGAAGTTGATTTCGGTAAGTTTCGGACGAGTTTTGAGTGGGCATCTTGAGAGCTACGGGATTTTGGGTTGAAATGGAGTATTGGATGCATTTTAATGCATGTTTCCTCTGGTTTTGTGTGGATAAAACAGGGGATAATCAAGGCGTAGCATCTTGAGGTGGTTTTAGACTTGCTGTGAGCTTGTTTTGCGATAGCAAGCAAGGCGAAGTGAAATCGGTGAGTGGAAACGGTCTTAAAAGTCTTTCAAAGGTTTGAAAGTGGTTTTGGGAGTTTAGGATAAGTTTGAAACACTTAAAGAAGCTCGGAAGTAAGTTTCCCTCTTTTACTCTTCAATATCGGTTCGGATATGAGCATGTGTGATTCATGTTTTAGTCGTAAACATGGTTTGCTTTATTTACTATTAATGCATGATTTTAAAGTACATATGCAGTGGCTTAAAGGTATATTTAATGCTAGTGAGCATTGGTTTTTATTTCGGTCAAGAATGTGATATTGCTATGGCAATGTGATTTGCATATATGTGGATTTTGTGTAATGCATTGTAAAACAGTGAGTAAATGGTTTTGTAAATGATATATTGGCAATGTGACAATGTGAGAAAACATTCGGATATTGTTCGCATTCCATAGGATAAAGTGCACTATAATATGGTTAAAAATTGATTGTGGGTTAAGAGTCTTTGAGGTATAGCGGTCGGCTACCCGGACTATGTTGTTATCACTTGGGTTGAATGGCCGGTTCCCCTTGTTGATGTAAAGCTTGCGGTCGGCATAGGGTAATCTTGATGATGGTCGGTCATTAAGGGAGATCCGTGTATCCGATGTGTAAAGTTAACGATTGGTTAACTAAAGATTAGCGGTCGGCTAATCGAGGATAGTGGTCGACTATTCGAGGTCACTATAACTGCCAATATATGAGAATTCTAATGTTGAATTTGTTTATAATGCTTTGGAATTTAAGCATGGTTTTGTATATAATGCTTTGGGATTAAGCATGTAGAACATATATATATGGTTTAGCATATGGTTGATATGCATGTTTTGATTTGAAATTATTGGAACTTGCTTAGGTCGTAAGCATGGGTTGAAAACAAGAGTTAGTTTAATGCATCATCATTTAAGAGCATCCTCACTAAGCAAGTGTGCTTATGCTCTCTTTTCTCTAATGATACAGAGCATTAAAGCTTGAAGGAAGCAAAGGCAAGCATTAAGTGATCCAAAGACAAGACTATTTAAGTATGAACTCGGTTTTAATTTCCGGTTAATAAGGCAATGTGTTCGCCATGGATTTTTGGGATTTTTAATTCAGTTTTCCCTGGTTTTGAGCATGTGTAATGCTGTGATTTTGGAGTTTGATTGTTGATGTTTCGCATATCATGCACCGTTACGTATGGTTGATGTTATATGGTTACCTAGGTATGCATCTAGATGGTATTGCTTGGATGACATGTTTTGTTGAGCTAATTTTGTTAAGTATGGTATTGATGTGTTGTTGGTATGGTGTTCTTGTTGTTATATGCTTAGTAGGGCATTTTGGTATGTTTGGTGGTGAGTTATAGGGAGCATGTCTCTAGATCAATCTTTCGGGTGGCATAATCTTGTGTTGTAGTTAAACCTTGGTTCAATTGTTGTTAAATGTGATGTTGGATGCTTATATGTATGTATGCAAGTTGCTAGGACCTAAATGCATCTAGTTTTGTGTGAAAAACCAGCCAAGAATGTCAATACAAGTCCAGGCGTATCGAAACAGGTATCCTCGTACCGGTACGACTAGGCCATTTCAGGCATAGCGTTTCGATATGTAGGAGGGTGTTTCGATACGATCCTCCCTTTTCAGGTTTAACGTTTCGGTACTCGAGCAAGTGTTTCGATACGGTCATAGGCATTTTTGCCAGGCATACCGATACGATCCTCCCTTTTTCAGATTCTAAGTTTTTGAGAACGTAAAGGCGTATAGAAACACGAGTACACGTACCGATACGGGTAACGTTAAATTTGTTATTTTTAAATCTTGAAGGTTTCTGGTTCTTTCATTTTGGTCCTTGAGTATTGGGAATGCAATTGTATGAATTGGGATGATTAAATTGATCTAGAATTTATCATGTTGGCATGTAAATGGACTAATTGAGGATTGGTTACCTTAAATTCAATTTTCGTTTTGTAATTTAAAGTATTTATGTTTTAGACCACAATTTTGATTATAATGCAATTGATTGTCTTTTGTGGCTCATTTCATTCGAGAACCCACCCGCTGCGAGTATGAACATATAAGAACATTAATTTGCATTTAGACAAGATAAAAAGGAAAAAAAGATGGACCGACTTTTCGTAACCTTACTCTGGTTTGCTTCGGCAAACCTAATGTAGCACTCTCGGTTCGGTCCGGCTTCTAAGCCAGGTCGAGGGGGTTACAAAAATCCTTATGCAAATTGTCTACATTTTTATCAGTTTTAGCCAATTCATCAAAGAACGAAAATCAACCCTATTGGCGGTTTCGGTAGGTCGTTTCGAGCGTGCTACGAGCCTTTCACAAAGTTTCCAAAGTTATAATTTAGGTGACTCGGTGTTAATTGAGTTAAAAATATTTTGTTAGCCAATTATAATGTGACACATGGCAAGTTTTATTTTTTTTATTTTTTAATTGTTTTTTAAATAAAAATTGATATTTTCAAAAAATCCCACAAATTCCTGAAATTCCAAAAAGCCCCAAATTCATAAATTCCTAAATCCCAAAATACCTAAATCCCTCAATTCGGCCACTCTCGTCGTCGTTAGCCATGATTCCAAGGACGGAATGGAGCGTCATCCCCTCTCCCAAACACCCATGCACCAATCGTCGTCGTTCAGCCGCCGCTCGTCGCAAATCGTTCGAATGAATTTTTGAATATTTCGGCCTTTGTCCAGCATTTTGCACTACTTCGATCGATTTTCGGCGACGGGGTGGTAGGGTAAACGACCGTTGTGGTCCAGTGAAGGATCTGGTGGGCGGCGGCATGGCCATCGGCAACAGAATCGACTCAAATTGTGATTTGAGTTTTGGTGAGTTAGGGATTTCGAATTTGTGGGCTATTTTGTAAAATTTTGGAAATTTAGGGTTTTTTAAAATAAGTTTAAAAATAAAAGAAATCAAAAATAAAAAAAATAAAAAAGAAAATATTTTTTAAAAGTTAACGGTAGTTAACACGGGGCACATAAAATTATAACGGTTGAAACTTTAGGCATCTATTTTTACAAAAAAAAAATACTTTAAATACCTAAAATTTAAAAGTGGTATAGTTTAGACACTTAATTTTTATTTAAGCCTAATAATAATAACGTTTTCATAAAAATAACGATAGATCCTGTATAATAATAGCAAGCCGCAAATGCAGATGATGCCCCTATTATATTCAAGTTGGGTTTAGACATTAATTCACTGACCAATCTGTCTCCAATAAGAACATGCTGAAGTTAACAAGGAAAACAAACAGAAAGCTTTGCATCCTAAATATGATTGCTACCTGTAACAGAGTCGCAGTCGGGATGAGGAGTTGAGGAGGTCAAAATATAAATTTTGAAAAGTGAAAGTACAAATTTATAAATAATTTAATTTTTAAATATATATATTAAAAGTAAAAATAATATTTTTTTGATTGGTGGGACAGGAGCCCCTCCTAATGCTAGAGTAAATTTGTCCCCGAACGTGTGTATAAAATAATTTCCTTTTTTTATAATTATATAGATTTTAATATAAATTATTATTCCATACATTAGCGATAGAAAATAAAATTTTACAAGCAGAGTTATTTAGGATTTTAGTTTAGGGGTTCATGTGGTATGGTTTAAAATTTGAGGTTTATGGTTAGAATTAGAGTTTAAAGTGTTAGGATTAGAAATTTAAATTCTAAATTTTGACTTGAAAATAAATATGCTTGAATAAAAAAAAATATGCACTAACCATGTATCAAATATTCACCTTTTTAATATAATTATGTATATAGATTATATTTGTATAATTTCATAATATTTTCTTATAAATGGCTTAATGGCGAAACTTCGAAAGCATACACTCTACCCCCTACACCACCAGTGGCGGGGCTATGTTAGGCCCAATTATAAAATTTATACATTAAATAAATAATTTAAATTCTAAATTTTGACTTGAAAATAAACATGCTTGAATAAAAAAATTATGCACTAACCATGTATCAAATATTCACCTTTTTAATATAATTATGTATATAGATTATATTTGTATAATTTCATATTTTAATATTTTCTTATAAATGGCTTAATGGCGAAACTTCGAAAGCATACACTCTACCCCTACACCAGTGGCGGGGCTATGTTAGGCCCAATTATAAAATTTATACATTAAATAAATTTTGGTCTACTACTATTTGGTCCTTGCAAAAATGAGTATTTAAATTAAAATATATAATAATTTATTAAATATTTAATTAAGTAGGGGTGAACCAAAGATTGATGGGTCTTTGTTCTAAAATTTTTTAGTCTAATAACAATTTACGTCTTTATCAAGGTCGTTCCGAATATTTTCGGGGCTCCAAGTGAAAACTAAAAAATGGACCCTAATAGAGTGAAAACATATATCATTACTTAAAATAATTAATTTAATATTTTATTAACAAACCATAGAGCCATGATTAAACTTTGTCAAACACATTATTTTCATTGTTTTATTAAGAAAATTTGAAGGAATTGAATTGTGGGTATGATACGGAGTTTGATTTTGAACAATTAATACAAAATTTTGAAGAATATTCATTTATTTTTTTAACGTTAAATTGGAGAATAATAAGGAGATAATTAAATTTGACAAAAAATTAAATTTTGAGATTTGAAAAATAAAATTAAATTTTAATGTTAGATTATTTTATTTATTTGATAAATTAAAAAATAAATTTTAGAAAATAAGAATAATTATTTTTGGGTTCTAGGTTGGTTAGGGCCCTAAGTAGTCGCTCATGGTTCTCCCCTAACACTCGGCTTTGGTCCAAGTTTAAATATTTAAAAAAATTAGGTATTGCCTTATGAATTTTAAGTTTAAATTTTTAATAAATTATTGTATTTTTTTAATTCAATATTTCGGCCCCTCTCAACATTTAATCATGATTTCGTCTCTGTCCTACACTAAAAAATACACCATACTCTAAATTTCTTAAACCCTAAACTTAATTTTTAGTATGAAGACATAAATAGGGACACTGAAAATGGTACATGGTTTCTATTCACATGAATCACCCGTGGGAGCAAGCAGGTAAATTAAGGAAATATTTCATGTGAAATCTTATCTCTTGAATGGTTGGTTTCACACATTCATTACTTCCTCCCCCGTATGACCGTTAGATGAACCACCAACTAAACCCCAACTCTTGTCTCAAACAAACCCCATTTCTTACCAAAACTCCAACTAAATTCTTAATGTCAACACAACATGGATCAACCATTACTCCCCAACCCCAAGGACACCATCATCCCCATCATCCCACCACCGAGCTCCTCATCCTGCATAAATCTCATTGCCAATTTGAAAAACAAGAAAACGAGGCTCCCCGTCGGTCGCATTCGGCTCCATCCGTTTTCACCGATGTCAGGGAAGCATTCGGGGGCTCCCCGAGGACGGAGAATTGGCCTCGAAGTCGTCGACTCCTTTCATCGTCCGCCAGGCCTTCATTTGGCTAATCATATATGTATTAACTGGCATTGTAATGTTTTTAGTCAGTGGAGGTTTCAAAGACGCCAAAACTTTCAAGCCCCTAGATGCCTTGTACTTCATTGTGGTCACTCTATGTACCATCGGATACGGAGATATTGTCCCCGACACGACATTCACAAAGCTTTTCACCTGTTTCTTTATAGTAATCGGCTTCGGATTCATTGATATTTTGCTAAACGGATTGGTTACTTATATTTGTGATCCACAAGAATCGGTCATTTTGAGCACGGTCGATGAGAATCGATTCAACACGATGGTTCAAACATACATGATAGATAAAGCCAAAGGAAGGATGAGGATACGGATGAAAGTGAGCCTAGCACTGGGAGTAGTCATCGGGTGCATCGCCATCGGAACGGTAGCTGCTCATTTTCTAGAAAACTTGGATTGGGCCAATAGCTTTTATCTCGCCGTTACATCGGTGACGACCGTCGGTTACGGTGATTTTGCTTTCACGACGTTAATGGGGAGATGTTTCGCAGTTCTATGTTTGCTGGTTAGTACGTTAGCTGTTGCGAGGGCGTTTCTTTACTTGACAGAGCTGAGGATCGAGAAGTGAAATCGGAAGATTGCAAAATGGGTTCTTCAGAAGAAGATGAATCTGGTGGATTGGCGGACCTCGACAAGGATGGATCCATCAGGTACCATGTTACACGGATTAGTGTCTCATTACAGTAACAGATCACATGCATTAGACACAGATAATTTGAGACTTTTAAAGCCTTTTCATATATTTAAAAAAAATTTATCTGGTTTAAGCTTGCATTAGACATGAACATGTTATTTGGATTCGAGTTTAAACTCTAGATTCAAGTATGTTCAATTTTTCCCATATCTATATCTGAATATTGTAATGTTTCTGAGATCTATGATGTTGAAGTTTATAACTCATCAGAGATGAGATAGCATTAATCATCAGATCATTAGGACATATCCCTCTCATCTTGTAGATGCATTAGCATTGTCAGGTTCCTATATGTATGTATATATATGTGTGTGTGCACACGCAATTTTATGGTAATGTAATAAAATCATTTTAGTTGTCTATTTGTTGCAGTAAATCCGAATTTGTAATCTACAAGCTCAAGGAGATGGGCAGAGTTTCAGAGAAAGACATTTTGCAGATCTGCAACCAATTTGATGCACTAGACAGTAGCAACTGTGGGAAAATTACAGTTGCTGATCTCATGGATAGTGACTAACTATTATCTCACTCGAATTTTGGTGTGAGTGTCGATTAATAGGAAGTTTCCGACCCGACTTTTTATAAGTTTCTCCTCATATTCGAAGGAACTTTGGAATGTCATTCTGACACGGATGACATATTCAAGTACTTTATTTTTTCGAGCAAAAAAATGAAGAGTCGGAGTAGCATACACTGATGTTCCCATACTTTGAAAGGGGGAAGTAATAAAGGAGGGATCATCTCTTGCAATTTTGAGATTGCCTAATTGCAAATCTCTTTCATACTGTACAAAAGCAGAACCACAAGATTGAGTGATCATTTTTTCAACTTTATACAATGTTGGATTGTTGACATATGTCATTGATGTAACTTAGAATCTACATATACATCCGAGGATGCCTTGTAACAGATATGTATATTACATCGTTCCGGTGAGACGGATGAAGTAGAAGACAAGGGTATTCTACATATTACCAAGCTAATGGCAGATTCCTTCATCTATGATGTATTTTCCTATCGGATATCGATTTAACCAAGGCACAATTATTGTCATTTAAAATGAGTAAAGCAGATCACATAAACAGACTTATAAGCACATCTCCAGTTCATCTTGTTTCTATGTTGGACTCTTGTTACTTCTCACTGTCGAAATACAAGTTGAGACAGAGGTCTCAATAAGAATTGTCCCAAACTAGCAACTCATCTCCCTAATTCGAATGAACGGGTACTCAAAAAAGTCGAGACTCGCGTAGGGAAAGGTGGAATTCACGTTCACTGTCATGCCGCCTCATTCTTAAGGTGCAGTCATATGCTGCATTAGCTACACATTTGGTATTGCATTGAAGTTCAGGACCTAATTGCAAGCAATTAAACTCCAAGTACCAACTTCACTGTTTTGTCTATAGTGTCGAGTATCAAATATGCAATTAACCGTATTATAAAACAAAGGGTATGTATAGCCTGCTTTCCTTTTGTTTTAGCGCTTTGGAAAAGTAATTGTACGAAGAAGATCCGGAGAAGTGGGAATAAAATAAACTGGGTAAATTTCTCATATGATCATCGATTATTAGTCAATTTTTAATCGGGTCACTCAATTTTAAAAATTACAAATTGTTCACTCGAGTTGCGTAAGTTACGAAAATAACACGTAATTTTTAAATAGTTTCCATTTAATGCTATAACTAAATATTAAATGTTGAGAAGTACATTTTTTAGAATTAAGATCGAATCAATATATGAATATCGTAATAATAATTTAATAATCATCAAATCAGTTTTTCGACTATAAATTAATGAACTTTCAATAAATGATGGTCATTATCCATTTTAATATATTAAAATAAATCGTCTCAAATTGAAATAAGTGGAAAGAAAATGCACCAATGTTATTATAGGTGTCGTTGTCGATTTTGTTCAGTTGAAAGTAGATTTATATTATTGAAAAAGACTAGAGTTATTATCGATCGTTTTGGCTTGAATATGATTGAAAACTCATTTATCTTATTTGCATTTAAAGCTATAGTCAAAAGTTTGTAGCGATGTCCCTTTTTACGCTCAAAAAACGAGGTTTCGAAGTGTGTGTTTTTTCGGATATAAAAATATTTATTCCGTGGGGTTTTAAAAAACCATATTTTATTAAAAATGGAGTCGCCACTGGCCACTAAGGTAGGTCGGGCACCGTAAAACCAGATATTTGAAAACTGTTGGGTTTAGGAGTCGGTTACGGATGGGGAAGGATTAGCACCCCACACCTCCCAAAATTGGTACTTTAATAATTACCGCTTTATTAATATTAAACTTTTCGGATTAAAGTGACGATTAAATTAAAATTTGGTTATGAGTGCGAGTAAATTTTAAAATCCCCATTATCCGAGGTAAACGCCTAACCACCATCACTACGCCTGATATTGGCCCCGTTTACGCTCGAATAAAAGGGCACCGCATTGACAATTTATATTCCATTATGCAACCATAAAAAGCAAAATATAAAACAATTTGTATTGACATGATAATTTAAAAAAAAACATAACATATGAGTATTACAAAATTTGAACAAAATAAATAAATGCATGAACATAATATGTCGCAATAATAAATAACAAAGTATGCACATAAACACGAAAAAAAGAAAAACGTGCCTTCAAAATTGATTAATTAAATATGACATACTTGAACTTATAAAAAAAACAAATGAAAAACATGCATGATATATATAAAATGATACTAAACTAACAAATCAAAATAAGACGCTAACAAGTAAAAAGCATAATGTTTTAACATATGACACAAAACATAAATACGAACATAAGCGAAAACACCAGTCTAGATGTCACAAGGCTAAAACAAATTAAAACATGAAAATGAAAGGGAGATAACGTTTTTCAAAAATAAACTAGCACATATATAACACCTAAACATATTAAAATTACAAGACAACATGTACATGATATATAAAAAAAGCACAACACTTAATTAATAATGCAACACTACCACAAAAATGTACCAAAATTATATTACATGACACGATGTGCATATGTAAAAACACATAACAAACTTATCATCCATCCTGTGCATGGACCTAAGATACAAGACACGAAAGAGATACATGACATATGGTCGCCGTGTCGTAGCTGTTTTAGCCTCAGTAAGTGTTAGAAACTCAGTTAAAAGTGTTTTTCAAGTTATTTTCCATCGTATAGTGGTGTTTTCAGCCGATTTATGGTCGTGCATGGCATGCACGTGCCGTTGATGGGCGATTTTTAGCCACCACGACGTCCCTCTCAGGCTAAACTGATCTAGCCTCCTAAACCAAGCCGATTCGGCCTTGAACCAGCCATACCAAACCGGCCTGAAGCATAACAAAAACTGGCCTGTTTATTTTGATTGGGCCAGCCTGTTAAGGCCCAATGGCCTTTACCCTAACCCTAACCCAAACCCGTTATACCCAACCCGAACTGCCTAACCCAACCCGACTGAGTCAACCCAGCTGAGTCAACTCTCCCGGGTCAACCCGATTGACTCGTGAACCCAACCTGACCCATGACCCATTGACTGATGACATCAGCATTGACCGATGATGTCAGTGTTAACCGATGATGTTAGCGTTAACCGATGATGTTAGCGTTGACCGATGACGTCAGCATTGATTTTGATCCCAAAAGTCAAAAATTTTGAAAACCTGTATTTTATATTTTTGATGTCTTGAGTTCATTTTTGAAGTCTGTTTCGTGAAATTCTAACCCGAAAGCCTCTAAATCTGATATTGGACCCGATCATACTTATGTGCTTCATTATGCAGTTTAAAGGCAATGCGATTAAGGACTGATTTTGGATTATGGTTAAATGAAGGTATTCGCATATCCTATAATCTAAGATCTAGAGGGGCGTCGAGTTCAGAAGTGGTCGAAGATAATTTTAAGAGCTCGAATGATGTAGCAAGGATGCAAGGTAATATATTACTACCTCTTCCATGCTTTATGAAACATGTGAGTATTTGGTTAATGCATGCATGAATATGATTAAAAGTATTGTTAATTCCTCTTAAATCAAACCGATTATAGGAAATGAAAATGATAATTTGGGTAAATTTGTAATACTCGAATGAGAATGTTAATAAATCGAAAGGATCTGAAGTTTAATAAATAATTAATAAGACACTTAATCTCCAAACTAATTGATAGTGTTTAAAGATTCAACGTCAGAAATATTTGAATATGAAATTACAAAAATACCTTTGAGGTGTAAGGAATACTAAATTACTCCTGACAAGGAAATGATTTGGAATCTATTTTTGATATGATAAAGCAGCTAGTGCATCTAAAATTCTTGATTTATGTGGAAAATTCTAGTAACATGATTCAAGCCTGTGGGATAACAAAACACTTGGATTCCCTTGAATTCTGAAAAAATCTCCGAATATAAATTTATGGGAAACTATTCGTATGTCTAAAGTTATCAAAGTAGCATAAATTACTGAATTAATTCAAATGACTAAAATGACTAAAGGATTGAAAATATTGATAAGATTGAATTGATCGAAATGATCGTAATGACCGAGAACATTAAAGTATCCCCGGGCACCGAAAATACCAAATTAACTGGAAGAATGGATAAACCCTCGAGATTTGAAATGAATGAAATGTTAGGAAGTACCGAAGGGACCTAAATGATTGAAACACCCTCGAGTGCTTAAACAGTTTAATTACCCCGTGACTTGAGATAAGTGAAACCTTGGAAATCATGAAATTTCTGATAGAGCGCAAAAGACTGTAACACCCCTATAAGTTTAAAGCTTGTCTTATATATATATATATATCAGTCATTATTAATGCTGTTACGATAATGGAAGAATACTGCATTAATACATGTTCAACTGTTTGGGGCTCGATCAATGATAATTGTGGTGGTGTTCCATTCAAATATATGACGTTGCCAATACTAATGAATGAACACTCTTGAGGTGTATCTGTCTGAAAACGGGGATCACAATATCTTTGAGTTATGGCTATCGAATGGATTTGAAAGTCTGATTAGCCACTCAGAATCATGAATATTGTGAAGTTTCAGTTCTACTCCTATTAGGAATTAAATTACAGAATTACCATGAGAGCTAAATTAACCTAAATACCCTTATGAGAAAAATTGATTGGAACACTCTAGATATGTTTAAAATCCTGAATGAGTCTGATATATCTAAAACATTGATTGATCTTGATCTACCCAAAATTTAAAATATATTCTGATATACTCGAATTCCTGCATAGTCATGATATACCGAAATTTTGAATGACCTTGAGGTATAACTCCTGAATACCTGGATAAAGTTGATATTTACCAAATTCCTTTGAATAAGGTTCTTGAATTCTGAAATTAGTATCAAAGGGACTATAGTTCAGAGTCTTCTTTCTGCAATTAATAAGAACATCTGAGTGATAATTTGGACAATCTAGTGTGTTCTATGTATACATGAATGATCTTCCTAACTGGAAACCAAGTCTATCAGTACTGATTCCAAGCGATCATGTTACCTAAAGTAAAAATATGACCTCTAGTTCATGATACCTATCACAAGTAAACCCGATTCATAGGTCATAATACTTCGGTTCCACTGATTAAACATCGGCATGTAACCTAATTCCTAACATACTGTTACAAAAAATGATATAACGGTTACCGCTCAAGACTGTTTTACTAGGGTACTTTCGGGATCAGTGTTACCTAATTCGCGGTTCGCTTTGATTTGTGAAACGAGTACGAGATCACAATTCATTAATTTTATAGTTTACGGTTCGTTGGGGTAGTCTTCTTTAAAACACAATTTGGGATCATAATTCATGATGATATTTTATTTGGTTAGTTGATAATTTTTTAATAATTTATTTATATGTTCATTTTTTCTTTTTTTCCCAAAGCAACTATTATTATTATTCAAATAACTTTCAAATGGCTCAACACATTTAATATGAATCTTTTTAGAGTATTTTCTAACACTTATAAACTTTTATTAATATGAATCTTTGAAAGTGAAGTGAGACTTTATTTAGAAATTTTTGTAATTCTATTATGTTGGGCTCGATTTCCTTTAACCGTTTGTGTTGCCAAGTGGTGGAGAAGATGAATTTTGGGTGTTGGTGGTGGAAGCAAAAAGATAGAAAATTAACACAAGGATTTAGAGTGGTTCGACTTTCTAACCAAAGCTTACATCCACTACCTTAGCTTCCCCACTAAGGATTTCAACCAATTCACTAAGAATTCTTCCTCTTTTATAGGCTTAGGAGGCAACCGTTTACAACCTAGACTCACTCACCAAGTCTAGCATCCAAAGCTCACAAACCGAGCTTTGGAACACTCTTAAACAAGAGAATTGATAGCAAACTGATATCCCTCTACAAGGTTGATGTTTGAACTCTAAAGCTCTCACCCAAAACCTAAAACACTTGAGCATACATTGACAATTTAAGCTCACAAGTGTTGTCTATAGAAGAATGGGAAATTTAAAGCCCTAAGACAATTTTTGCATCGTAATGTTGTTAACTTGAAGATCATTAGTTGTTGCTGAAGCTTGAAGGTCCCTTTTATACTCCCAATTGAGTTCCTAGCCGTTGGAGACTGTTGGGATTGAATTGAAGCCGTTGAAGACTCTATTTCTTGCAATAAATGCAGTTTTGCAGCCTTCTGTATCGATATGCGGGTAGGCGTATCAATACTGGTACTAGTCGTTATGCTCATTTCTGGCTACGTGTACCGGTACGCCTTGGTCCATTTTAGTACGCCTATCGGAACGCTATGGACCGTATCGGTACGCCCTGCAATTCAAAAGACCGTTGGGAGATAGCCGTTGGGGTGGTTGAAACCAGGATTAGTACGCGTACAAGCGTATTGAAATGATCCTATCTGTATTGGTACGCCTAGGGGGTATCGATACGATTTTTTAGTTCTGGAAAATTACTATAGCTGAAACCTTTATCTGTATCGATACGGGGTGTAACCGTATCGGTATGGACGTGCTGAAAACATAAGTTGGGCTATTTTAAAACGTTTAAAACACTTCCAAAACCTTTCAAAAAATTCTCAAACTTATTTTCAAGTTGTTTGGACTTAAAACTATTTTTGAAACCTTTTTCAAATTAGTCCAAAACATTTTTCAATTATTATATCAAAACAAATATCTTAACAATCTCCCCCTTTTTGATATAATAAAACCAACTTGAAAAATTGTTTTTGAGATTCTCCCCCTTAGTAAAAATAAAAATTGAATAAGAGATTAATTGTTGAAAATCTTATAAGCACCCCTTATTCATTTGAAAATTCAATTTTTCAAAACATTATCCCCCTTTTTGTTATATCAAAAATGGTTCAAACTTTAAATACCAATAACAATAGAGAGTTAAAATTTTTGACAAAAATAAGTTTTGTTTTAAAATTAGGTCCCCATTACTTAAGCATCATTCAAATGTTAGTCCAACAATTATGATAAACTAGTTGAATTAAAAATAAATAAATCAAATAAATAAAATTCAACTAATTTTTACCACACTTGAACCAAAGGTAGGATGTGAAGCCTTCCTTCTTCAAGTGTTCTTCCTTGTGTGTATAGAGCCCCCCTTAATTCCATCACTTATTTATCATGCTCCATCACACCTAAAACAAGACAATCAAGTAATTTTTGGTATCCAAATTGCTTTGGATCCAATGACGTTAAAAGCACAAAGTTTAGTCCCCTTAGGAATCAATTTTTCAATTTCATCCTTTTTAGTTGAAGTAATTAGTCCTTTTGGGATCCAAATACTTATAAAACATTTACCTTTAATAAATATAGGGGCACTAGATTGTCTAACATAAAAGTTTGATTTTCCAAAATTGTTTGTCTTTTGAAGTTTATTGGAAATCAAATCTTTTTCTTTCTTAAGATCAAATACTTCAATTTGATGATCTTTTTCTTTCTTTTGAAGCAAATTTTGTAAATCCAAAACTTTAAGTTCAAAATCCTTTAATTTTGCTTCAAATTCCAAATTGGTTTTCACAAGCAAATCATTTTCATTTTTCAATTTAGAAATCAACTTTTTGTTCTTAGAAAATGAAGCTTTAAACTCAAAAACTAATTGGTCATAGGCTTCTTGTAACTCATCAAATGTATATGAAGTTGAATTTAAACTAGATGAGTTAGAAGTTACCTTCCCCTCATTGAACGCCATTAAGCATATGTGGGCTACTTCATCTTCATCAGTGGAGTCTTCATCACTCTATGTAGTCAATATGCTTTCTTTTAAGATGATCCCTTTTTGTTGAAGCGAGGGCAATCATATTTGGTATGCCTCGTCTTCTTACATTCAAAGCACTTGGGGGATCCTTCATCTTCTTTTTCGATTCATGCTTGGATTCTTCTATTTCGCTCTTTATGAATCAGGAAAATTCCATGAAAAGATAGGCCATCTCTTCATCTTCACTTTCCTCCTCACTTAATTCTTCTAGGTGGCTTGTGGAGGATTGAAGAGCAACGATGTTGACATCAACTCCTTGTTCTTTCATTTTCTTCTTCTTCCCCCTTCTCAAGGGTTGAGACATCATCTTATGGGTAAGAAGAGATCCTACGAGCTCGTCAAGCTTGAGCTTCTTCAAGTTTTTAGCTTCAATGATGGCCATCTTCTTGCTCTCCCATGATTCGGGAAGTGAATAAATCAACTTTCAAATGAGCTTTTCTTCTAGAATCTCCTCTCCAAGACTTTTGAGTTGATTGACAATTTAGGATAAATGGTCGAACATGTTCTTGTTGTCATCTTTCGGGTTTATCTTAAAGTTTTCATAGTTGATGTTGAGTAGACCAAGCTTTGTCTCCTTCACCTCATTTGTACCTTCATGGATAACTTCAAGCTTGTCCCATACTTCCTTGGCTTCTTTTCAAGAAGAGACTTTTGCATATTCATCGAGGCCTAATGCACAAAATAAGATGAGCAAGGCTTTGCAATTGAGCTCCATCTTCTTCTTGTCTTTTGTATTCTAATCGGGTTTTCTTCGTGTAGGCACGAACGTTCCTTCTTCAACGACGTCCCAAAGACTGTAGTCAATAACCTTGATGTAGTATATCATCCTATTCTTCCAATAGGTATAATATTCTCCGTTGAAGAATGGTGGCTTGTCGATTGGTTGCGCCATTTATCACCAGTTGATTGATGTTGTATCGAGCTTCCCAGATCACCTCAGTAGGATGTTAATCCCTCTCGATTGAGCCTCTCTCTGATACCAATTGTTGGGCTCGATTTCCTTTAACCGTTTGTGTTGCCAAGTGGTGAAGAAGATGATTTTTGGGTATTGGTGGTGGAAGCAAAAAGATAGAAAATTAACAAAAGGATTTAGAGTGGTTCGACTTTCTAACCAAAGCTTACATCCACTACCTTAGCTTTCCCACTAAGGATTTCAACCAATTCACTAAGAATTCTTCTCTTTTTCTAGGCTTAAGAGACAACCGTTTACAACCTAGACTCATTCACCAAGTCTAGCATTCAAAGCTCACAAACCGAGCTTTGGGAACACTCTTAAACAAGAGAATTGATAGCAAACTGAAATCCCTCTACAAGATTGAGGTTTGCACTCTAAAGCTCTCACCCAAAACTTAAAACACTTGAGCATACATTGGCAATTTAAGCTCACAAGTGTTGTCTATACAAGAATGGGAAATTTAAAGCCCTAAGACAATTTTTTCATCATTATGTTGTTGACTTGAAGATCATTAGTTGTTGCTGAAGCTTGAAGTTCCCTTTTATACTCTCAATTGAGTTCCTAGCCGTTGGAGATAGTTGGGAATAAATTGGAGCCGTTGAAGACTCTATTTCCCGCAATAAATGCAGTTCTGCAGCCTTTCGTATCGATACACGAGTAGGCATATCTGTACTAGTACTAGCTGTTATGCTCATTTCTGGCTACGCGTATCGGTACGTCTTGGTCTGTTTTGGTACGCCGTATCGAAACGCTATGAACCGTATCAGTACGCCCTGCAATTCAAAAAATCGTTGGGAAATAGCCGTTGGGGTGGTTGAAACCAGGATCGGTACACGTACAAGCATATCAAAATGATCCTATCCGTATTGGTACGCCTAGGGGCGTATCAGTATGATTTTTCGGTTCTGGAAAATTACTGTAGCTGAAACCCTTATCTGTATTGATACAGGGTGTAACCGTATCGGTACGGACGTGTTGAAAACATAAGTTTGGCTATTTTAAAATGTTTAAAACACTTCCAAAACCTTTCAAAAACTTCTCAAACTTATTTTCAAGTTGTTTGGACTTAAAACCATTTTTGAAACCTTTTCAAATTAGTCCAAAACATTTGTCAATTATTATATCAAAACAAATATCCTAACGTATTATGATTATTTACAAATTAAAATATAAAAATATTCCCAAATAAATATAAATATATTAAATAAGAATATATATATATATATACTATATAACATAAATATAGAGGCTAAATGAATGCCATATACTAAAGTGCAAACATGATGAAATTAACAAACTAAATCTAAATAAAGTATAAATAATTAGTGACTAAATTACATGAACTCAAAGCTTACAAACTAAATTAAAAACACTTAAGGATAAATTAAAATTAAAAATAAATAAAGGTAGAAATTAAATTAAGGACATAATTGAAACAAATATAAAAGTAAAAGCATAAATTATAAATAAAAAAGGATAAAATTGTATCAAATAAAAATATAAAATGACTGGATTATAATTACCCCATTTTTATTAAAAATATGTGGATATTGAGACCCTTTTTCCTGTTATCTTCATCGTTAAAAACAAAATTTTTAACCTAAAGGCTAAAACTCTCATTTCCCTGCGCCGCCTTTAATCTGTCACCGCCATCGCTTTAGTCACTCCCTGTCGTCGGTTTAGGCACCAATCGATTCTCCTCGACATCTTCTTTCATTTTATGGGAATGGATTTTTTTTAAAGAATGTCTCTAAAGCCTCAAAATTAATCTTGAACTTTTTGACTTCTCACCTTCTGATTTACACTCTCCATCATCAGAGCGACTTGATTATAAAGTATGCGGTTCTCCTAATCAAAAGAGGGATATCCACAGTTGAGATTCGTCGTCTGATGAGCGGAGCCATCATTGGCTTCAACCTAAAGATAACTTTTTTGGTACATCAATTTGTTTGTTCCAATTCGCGTCCCTAAACGAATTAGAACAAAAACAAACCATGAATTGGAACGTTCAAATTGGAACAGGATTTATGGGGTACTGTGTGAATTAGGTAACACTGTTCGGGATAACATGAAAAGTTTCTAATAAGCACATATGTGCACAAATCTCCTGTTCGGCTTTTACGTCTCATACTAGGTTCCTAGCTTCGGCTAAGGTAATTCTGCCTGTATTAGGTTCCTAGCTTCGGCTAGGGTAATTCCGCCCGTACTAGGTTCCTAGTTTCGGCTAGAGTAATTTCGCCCGTATTAGGTTCCTATGCTTCAGTTAGGGTAATTCCGCCTAGGACCTAAGGTAACCCCTTAACTCGGTAGCCCATTGGGCCTAGGTTAACGCATGTATAGTTGCAGTCCTGGGGAACTGCATTCCAGAGTTTGGTT
Organism: Hibiscus mutabilis; assembly: GCA_019671005.1. NCBI lineage: Eukaryota > Viridiplantae > Streptophyta > Magnoliopsida > Malvales > Malvaceae > Hibiscus > Hibiscus mutabilis. The sequence continues at coordinate 32,651,529 of CM033741.1, forward strand.
AGAGGGTAGTTATGATGATACTAAATTTACTCGTCTCCATCTATTTTACCCCGACAAAATTTTACAAATGCCTGAAACATTCTGTCTATTTTTCTTGATCCGAGATTGATAATACACTGATTCTCTAGCTTTTTCCCGCAAGCTATCTCTCCTTTCTATTTCCCCTATAGCGAAAAATGCCCGACTGATACTTAGAAGTTCAAGTACTGTTTAACTATGATTGTTATTTCAGTTTATGCCTTGCCTTATACCTGCGTGTTGCTTACAACATCACTTGGTACTTATTTATTACTGAGCTTTTCCAAGCTCACGTTGTTTTACCATCGTAGTTTAGAAGAGATTTATCATGGTTCAGTGATCGACATCAGTGTAACAAGTTCCATCGGCGTTGCTTGCGGAGTACGATACTAGTATAAATAGTGGACATGTATGTTGTGCCTTATTTTATATCCGAATCTGTAATAAGTTTTTTGGATTTCTATTTGTGTATAGATAATTTTCTAAAATAGTGTTTTATACAAAATTTTGTTTTATAATTTTTAATGTATTTAAAGAACAAATTATTTTTATGTGGATTTTTATTGTGGGTCGTTTCTGTGACCCAAATGTGACACTTTAGATTAGATCGAATTACCCGTATCGATCTGTAGGTGTTACACTTCCGATTCTCAAAATGTTTCGTCATTGGCTCTCATTGAAACAAAATATGAGTGCACATATGGAGAAACGAAAGAGAGAGGGAGCTTTGGCTCGAAGGATAGTGACAAGGCATATGTAGATGCTCTTGATACACTTTCACGGTTGTTGTCACTGATTTTTACCCAAAAAGAAAGAAATTAGATTCGAATATGGAAAAATTAGCCCCAAATCAATCTAAAAACAAATAAAAGGAAGGAAGCATATCATCAAATTTGGTCAAATTGAAGAACATGACAATTGGAATTGAATCAAGGAAATTAGGGGATTAATTTCACCAGAATTTTGGAATTTTATGGGTGAATTTCATGTATTTTCGATTGAAAAATCCTATATAAACCCCTTCTCATTCACTTTGAAACACACAACAAAATTCATTCACTACTCACTCTTGTAATTCATCACTCACTACACATCAATTACAAATTGTAAATGGACTACGAATTTTTGGAGAAATAATACAAGCAAGCAAGCAATTCTTCGGTATTTTTTCATCTCTTGTTGTTTATTTTTTTTCTTTATTTCGAATTTTAAAATCAAAAGAAAGGGATAAGTTTTTACTTGGTTTTTTAGTCGCCATAATCTTCCGTTTCTTTAGATTCGAATGTTGTTTTCAAAGATTCGGGGTTGTTTAAAAGGGTTTTAAGGAATTTTGAAAGAGGATTTGGTTCGTGGTTTTAAAAAAAGATCGGAAAGGATTTTTATAGTTTTTCACTGCTGATGACGGTGGCCGGCCGCCACGTTCTTCAATCCATGAAGAACATGGATGAACACCTTGAATAATTTTAGAGAAAATGAGGTGGAGTTTTTTGATCCAAAATTTTAAAGAGGAGAAAATGAAAGTTGGGTTTTATACCCACGGGTTTTGAAACAAATTGGGCTATTTTGGTTCATTAAATCCCTCCGCATTTTTATTTTTTTTATTTAGCCAGCCACCCTATTTTCAAACCTTTCAATTTGGTCCTTTTACTTCAATTTGACTCATAAAGTTTTAATTTATTTTTTAAAATTCTAATTAATAATTTCTTTTCTTTTTTAAAATTTATGGTATATTTTTATAGTTTTCCTTTTTTTTACAGTTTGTGTTTTCTTTTAAACTCTAGCTCAAATCCCATGTGTTGACCCAATTTAGGAAATGATGCACTTTTCAAAAATCGCAAATCTAATCCTTTTCTTTTATGTTCATTTATTTATATGTACTTATTTAATTTCATATATTTGTATGCTTTTGTATTATCTTGTTAGATTGATTTAATTGAATATGTTTCTTGATATAATGCTTAACTCCGGGACGTATAATTTGTAATGCGGTGTCCCACCAAAATGGGGTAAACGGGTTAGCGCCAGAAATATTGGCAGTGATTATTGTTTATTTCCCGGATGGTGAGGCCGTTAAAATGGAATCATACTCATAGATGGACAATAAATTAAATTTCACACGAACTTGCAAATTCCAACATCAAAACATTTTGTAATCGGCTGAGTACCAATTTTTGGGCGCTGTGGGGTGCTGACCCTTCTCACGCGTAACCGATTCTCGAACCAGTTTTTGTGTTTTCGCAGACCAAAATTATTGTTTTAATAAAATAAAATAGTTTTATTAAAACAACTCATTTTTAAGTGATCCAATCGCACATCGAAAAAGATTGATGGCGACTTCTTTATTTTTGTTTTTAAAAAAAAACCGTCGAGCCCGTAAAAAAAGACTGCGACAACGGTCAGAGTCATTCTTCTTGAACCGTAGTGTTAGTGGCCTGAGTGAGTTGGATGGTTCAATGTAAAACCATCTGGAATCTTCTCATTGGATCCGCAAACTCGGGATTTCATGATGGGCCGTTTTCTGCCTGCAGCAAAAGCTGTAGCAACAGAAACACCTCCATATGCTACTAGGAAACAACCTATAGTACGAGAGCCACCAAGACAGATAAAGGAGCACTTGATTACAGATAAGCGGCAAGCACATCGTGCGTCCAATCCAAACAAGTTCCCACATCATGCACAAGATGACTGGTTGGAAGAAACCGAATATGATTGCTATAGCCAATCTCAAAACTATTCAGCAAATGTCTGTGGCTTATTTCCTCAGTTCTTGCTTAAAAATTCCTTCTGCCTTTTGAACCCAATATCAGGGATGAAAATGCAGGCTCAAAAACCAGTGAAACCTGCATGCTCGGTTCATAGGCGAGAGGCCAAATCCTCATATTTGAGACCTTGCAGTGAAACTGAAGATGAGGCACTTTACAATAGCTTCTCCTGGTTGGATTGTCTAAGTCTAACGTTTTCCTCACTTTTTCTTTTGCTTTCCTTTTGTGAATTAAATATCGGTTTCATTTCTATTTTTCATAGCATGCTGAGGCTGCTGGCGAGAAAGGCTTAATAGGTATTGCTCAATCAGAGGAGGATATTGAGGATGAGACTAATCTAGGGAGTGAATCTAGCAAGAAGAGTTATAGAAGTGATTGCCAGAATACGGATGGAACGTCTCTTTATAGGCATTTGCAGGGAAATAATGTATCATCGTCTCGCAGTCAAATTTCCCAGTTGTACATCAAGAAAAAGGGTTTATTGGTATTCCTGAAAAAGCTAAGAATTACAGGGTTAATAGGGTTGATCCACATAAAAAAGAGACCAAGAATTTTCAAGAATTGCTGGCAAGTGAGAGTATTAGCCAGGAATCAGGTTTGGCAAGCCGTGTTGAGAAAACTCTATATGTAGATTCCATACACAAAATATCATCCAGTTCATCTTTTCCAGACGAAACAGAACTAACTCGATGTGTGAAGGATGATTTAGAGATCCTGGTTAATCCGGGGGAAATGCAGGAGAATTCTTCAGCAGATTCTTCATTAAAGGATTCCAAGCACTCGAATCATGTTGTTGATGAGAAGGCAGCAGTGCCGCATAAGAGCATGGAGTCTGTGGATGCATCGGGTGGTGCCAGAAGGGATCGAACTTTGATTCAGGATTCTAGTAAATTGACATGCCCAAGTGTTGCTCACAACAGGAAGAATGATATGGAATGCCCAGTGAACTTCGAGATCAACAAGAGCACATACATGACTCTAAAACATTTACACACTCAAATGTAGACGAGCGTAGAAAAGTTGATTTGGAAAGCCGCCCACAAATCAATTCAAGTAACAGAGAAAGTTCTAGTAACAGCAACTTAAAACTTCCTCTCGCCCTACCTCTACCAAAAGCCCCATCAGAATTTTGGTTAAAGTGCACCTTGCCCGGTGTTTCGTCGAGCTCGGTACATGTAACTATACTGAATCACTGGCCGACAAAGCCCTTTCCAGTGATATCCAGTGGGAAACCATTGTAAGATCTTCTAATGTTCATCACGGCCGTTTGCGGTTTTCAGAGGTAATTTCAGTAAACTTCTTAGTTCATAACTTGTTTTTCGTTATATTTATGTTTACTGTTATGCGCGAGTTCATTCTTTTACTATGCAATTCCTCATGTATCAGGAACAACTTCCTCCAATACCAGATGCTTAGAAGTACAAATATCTCGAGTCGGTACGTTTTGACATCTGCTTTAGTCGGATCAGTTGCTTTAATGGAGTTGAGGACTCATTAAGATGGTTTAAACTAAAGGTAATCTTTTTTTTTATCTAAATATAGTCTTAAGTGTATGATGGAAATCTGTATAAGTGTAAATCAATATTTCCATATGGCACTGTAATATGAAGCTATAGGTTGTAGTAACTCTTTGTAAATTACATCAATTAGTTCATTGAGTACAGGTCCAATAACCCTGTATTTGAATTCTTTTTTCATGGGATTCGGGAGCTGTATCCTCTTATTTACAATAAAAAGGTGAAAATACATTAGCAATTTTAGTTATGGCATGCTTTTCATGCATGCATGCATGTATCTATCTAGCTTGCTTTGTTGTATGTTTCTTAAGGTTATAATAAGATTGTCATATGTAATTGTTTAATTCATGGATATCGTATTTAAAAAGGCTTAATGTCAAAATAACTTCTCAAATTATCATGCTTTTTTTTTCTTTCAAGTGCTTAAATTATTTTTTGCCCGTGTACAAACTATCATTTTTTGCCCCTTTTAAGGTAAAATTAAGGCACCTACTATGACAAAAAAATGAAAGTTTGAGCACCTATTTTGACCAAAAAATAATAGTTTTGGGCACTTAAAAGGGGCAAAAAAAGTTTAGGCACCTAAAAGGGAAAAATGAGATGGTTTGGGCACCTAAAAGGGGTAAAAAATAGTTTAGACACCTAAAAGGAAAAACGGGATAGTTTGAGCACTTATTTTGGTATTAAGCCTTTAAAAATAATAACTAATTTTTTTATAACCACCATTATTTGACCCATCGATGGACTAATCTTGATTGAACAGTGTAAAAGCTAATTATAAAAGCTCTTCTGATCCAATTTTCTCTATTTAGAGTATTAGGATTGACATTGTTTGAGAGACTTAAGGTTTCATCTTACTAAATCAACTGGTAGTTGGTTCAAACTACTAAATTATTGAGCCTTGAAAATAATCCTTAATTTTAAACTCGATGTATAGTTGATTATTTTTTAATTTATGGGTGAATAAATGTTCAAATAAAGGTTAAACCTTCCGAGAATTGTCACATAAAAATTTAATTTTTCAAAATGATTTTTCAAATATGCTCAAATAAAAGTCTAACAAACGACTCAGTCGATAAGAAGCCTAACTTGATTAAATTTGATGATGTTATCTTATATTTTGGGCATAAGGACAGCTTTAACACCTAACATTTAACCCTTTTATTACCTTAATTCTATTTTTTCTTCATTTTGGCCCTAACCTTTAAAATTTAGTTAAATTATCACTATTTATGTAATATCCCAATTTTTGATTAGTGACTAAAATTAATTTTTGAAAGTTTAGGGGTTAAAGTGTAAACTTTGGAAAAGTTTAGGGACCAAAGTGTAATTTTAAAAAGTTATGTAATTTAACCCTGTAAATGAATAGTTCACCCCCAAGAGTGGTATTTCCGTGTTACCTGGATTTTTCATACGATGCTTATATTATTCGAATTTTGGATCGAATAAAAATTGTTAAGCGTGCTCAAACCAGAGTAGCACAAGGATGGATGACCTATTGGGAAGGTCCTATATTCGATATTTTGATTGATAAAAAGGATTCAGTTTAAGTCAGTAATATTCGTAATGGATTGTTGAAATAAAATTTCTAAGAGAAAATATATCCGATAAAATTTTCGGTAATTATCGGTATATCGAATCAAAGTGAAATTTTAAAGACAGTTCCAAAGATTATGAAAAATTCATAAAATATTACTTTATGAATATTTTATTAATGTTGGTGAGATTCTAACTAGATTTAGTTAGAATATGATGGAGTGGTTATAAAGTTCAAAGAAAGAAAATTTGGAAATCATATTGAGTGAAATTTGAATAATTGGATCGAATAAATATCATCAATTAAAATTTATGATATTTTGGGAAGGAGGCCGGTTAGAATAGAACCAATTTGGTTCAATTTTTATGGAATGGCAATTTTAAGTCATGTAAATAAATAATGTCTAGTTGGAGGACAAATTGGTCATTTGCTATGGATGGCATTTTTGAAATATTTTGGAACATTGAGGGCAATTTTGAAAGGTCAAATACATATGGATTTAATCATAGCCATTGATTTTTGATGAGATTGAATCTTGGCCATTGGATTAAAAGGGCAGATTAGTAATTTCACTAGTTAAATGAATTTAAAATTTATTTAACTTTACACATGTGGATTTAATATTAGAAAGATGAGAAAAATTTTCTCATCCTTTTTGGGCTATTCGAAAGCTAGAGAAAAAGGGGAAAAAGAAAGTTTTCAATCTTTCAAGCCAAAATTAAAGGATCAAAGTTTAGATTCAAGCAAAATTGATTGAGGTAAATTATTCTACACTTGAATCTCTTCATTTTGATAGTATTTTTGCATGATAAAAGTTAAGTTTGGTTCATGTTATGGATGAAGATGATTATGGAAATTGATAGTAGATGATGAAATTAAGGTTGTTTTGTGTAGAATTAATGTTGTAAACATGGAATCAAGCTTGAAATTGGATTAATTCCATGTTTGAAGTTATAAACCCTAACCCTAAGATTTGGGGGTTTGGTTAGGGAGTTAAATTGAGGATGAAATTGAATAGATTAAGATGTTGAGAGCTTGAATTTGATGTTAAATCAAATAATTTTCCCAATTGAAATTATAGGGACCATTTCGAAAAGATTGAGAAAATTAGGGAAATTATTGAAAATTTTATTTTTTATATTGGAATGGATGAGTTATGATTAAATTAGCTTGAATTAATGATTAGGGACCAAAATGAAAAATTTTGGAAGTTGAAGGACCAATTCGGCAATTTAGGAAAAATTAGGGATTGGTCTTGAATTTATGGAAAATTGATAGAATTGCTGATTCAAGCATGTTATGAAAGTTAAGGGGGTTGAAATGACAAGAAAGGAAAATTTAAGAACCTTTTCGAAAATAAAGAATTGAGTGAATGACCAAGTTGAATAAAGTTGAAAGTTGAAGGAAAAATTTCAAGAATATCAGAAAATAGATAAATGGTTTAATTGTACATGAATTTATGTACAAAAGTGAAGTAGATACTAAAATGTCACTTTTATAAAGTTTGAAGACTAAAAGGTAATAGTCCAAAATTAGTAAATGATTATGGAAATTGTTCAAATTAGGCTTGAACAATTGTTTAATGTTCAAAATGGTCACTAAGGACCTAGGGACCAATTCGGCAACTTTGAAGAATATTGGGGAAATTTTTAGAAAATTTTATATTCGAATAGTTATGTTTAAGAATCAAGGTAGCAATGTTGGATTTAAGTTTAACGCAAGAGAAATGATGAATATGTTTGATTGATCTTATACAGTTCTGAAAGATATTGAAGGAGAACCAGCGATAAAAAAAGATAAGATCCTTGAGTAATCTTAGTAAGGCATACTATTCATGGCCTAGGTGAGTGCCTTTACATGTTTTAAAATGCAATTAGGAAGACTTGCGAATAGTCAGCCTTAAATTAAAATGATATTGCATTATCTATATATATGTTAATTTATATTTGCCCTAACCAATTATGTTGAAGTATGAGATATGAAACGTTTATTTATATGATGATCTATGGTTACCATAAACATTTATGATGAAGCATGAAATGTTTATTTATATGATTGATTATGATGATTGATTGATGATAAAAGAAATGCCCAAGTATTGTGTATGAGAGCCCATGGTATAGTTGGCATGCCATAGAGTCTTTAGCAGCTGCACCCTCATGTTCATGTTATCAGATGGATATTATGACAAAATGATTGTGTCACATGCACCCTGGGGATCCACGCCCACTGTGCCTGAGTGCACTGTCGAGGTGCTTCATGTTTATGGGGAGCAAAGAGCGTTCCCGAGTACGTACTCATCTTCACGTTCACGTTAGACACTACGGTGTCATTTCAAGATGACTCGCGTACCTCGATCTCATATAGCGTACTTTGGGCAATGATAAAAGGATCATGTCACGTAAATGAATCATATCATGTAAACGAATCATGTTATGTATATGAATCATGACATGTATACAAATTATGTTACGTATATGAATTATGTCATGCATATAAGTTATGTCATGTACACGTATCATGTTATGTATATGAATTAAGTCATGTATATGAATGATGTCACGTATATGAATCATGCCACATATATGAATTATGACACGTATATGCCATGTATATAATTCATGCCATATATATGAATTATGCCATGTATATGAAGTATGTCATGTATGTGAATTATGTCATATATATATAAATCAAGTCATGCATGTGAATTATGCCATGTGTATGAAATATGCCACGTAAGTGAACTATGCCATGAATATGATTTACATCATAATGACGGAGTTTAGGAAACTAGACTAAGTTAGAAAAAATATGACTTGCACATGAATATTGACTGACTATGAAAACTTTGTTAATACGATACTACCTCAGACAGAAACTATGTTAGGTTAATGTATAACATGTATTGCTTTATTTTATGTTTTGATTAATAAGATTATTGCCTTACTAAGTTCGTACTTAGCATGTGTTATTTCAGGCGTAGGTTCTCCCAAGTAGAACGGCAAGAAGGAGCTATTAAATTGGAAAATCAAGTTACATTAGTAATCACGGCATGTACATCTTAAGTTGTAAGTTTGTTGTCTAGTGGGCATGTATATATATGTAGTGGATTTAAAGAAACAAACAGTTTTATAATCTTAAGTTTATAATGTGTTTATGCACTATTACAATGTATGAATTTAGAAAATGGTTTACTATAAGTAGTTATATTTTTGATATAGCTAAGTAAAGTTTAACCCTAATCACGTAGTAATTTTAAAATCAAGAAAGGGTCTAGGCAGGGTACATAGTTTTCTCCCTGAATTATATTTTTATTTCAATAACACATTTATAAATTTTATAAAACAATTCAAGGTTAAAACTAGCTGCTATAGACTGACATAGTTTTTAATTTAAAACCGAAAAGGGTTAGATTACAAGATAAAGTTTGAAAAAAATATTTAAGTCAAGTTTTTCTTAATAACTCTGTAACATCTTTAGTGTATATTCGGTCCACGAATATACGTTAAGGGTGTTATATTTATTGGTATCAGAGCTACAGGTTTAGCCGATTCTGAAGGCTAAATTGAGTTTAATGTGATTTAATGTTAAGTACATCCCCCTGGGATGTCATGTTGTTGATGTACTACCATGTAACTTGATTATGCTCCCCAATAACATGAATAAGTTTCAGTAGAAATAGATGATGTTAAGTATTGATGGACTGCGATAAATGATTAATTATGGGAATAAAAAATTGAAGAAGAATGTTTAAAGCCAAGTATGTTGGTAACTAGTTGAAAGAGAAATGTGCACCAGTCTTAAGTTTGAAACAAGGTACTCGTACTGTCTATGAGTACGAGTTAGATTTTAATAGACTAAGTCGGTACGCAGTTAAATTGATACTAATCGAAAGGTCTCGATGTGAATGGTTTACAGCGAAGCTTCATCCAAGGCCCAAGGAGATTCTATTAGGCTATGAACAGAGCGAAGGCTATGGAAAGAACCTGTAATTGTCTTAATTGATTCGGGTTCGATTAATATGTATATTGGTACTAAGATAGTAGCACAAAGAAAGACTTCTATGGAGAATATTTAGTAATGTGTTTGTTAATAATTCTCTTGGACAATGCACAAGTAATTAGAATATGCAAGAAAGGTTCATTAGAAATCCAAGAAATTAAGTTCCCAGCAGATTTAATGGAACTCCCATTCCATTATTTGAAGTCATTCTTGGAATGTATTAGTTATCTGCATATGATGCACATGTGAAATGTAAGAAGAAAAGGCTAGTACTTCAAGGACCTGATGGTTTTGAAGTAATCTTTGAGGGAGAAAGAACTGACTGTTTATAAAGTCAATAATTTCTGTAACGACAGCTCAAAAGCTATTATACAATAGATGTGAAACATGTTTGGTTTGTATGGAAGATATACAAAAGTTACCTAAAAATATTAAAGACATCCCGACTGTAAAGGAATTTCCTAATATATTTATGGATGAGTTATCAGGATTACCTCCGGATAGGGAAATATAGTTTGGGATTGATGTTTATCCTAGAATTGAGCCGATAACAACGGTACTATAAAGGATGACACCAACTGAGATAAGGGAATTAAAAGTTTAATTAAAAGAATTGTTGGACCAGAGTTACATTCGACTGAATGTATCACCATAGGGTGCTCCAGTATTATTTGTAAAGAAGAAAATTGGTTTCTTATGATCATGTATAGATTACCGACTGTTAAATAAAGTAACTATTAAGAACAAGTATTCCCTACCAAGAATTAAGGATTTTTTTGATCAGCTTAAAGATGCAGTAGTATTTTTTAAAGATAGATCTTTGATTAGGATTATTTTTAGCTCAAGGTCAAGGAAGAAAATATATCAAATACAGGATTCAGAACTCGTTATGGACATTACGAGTTTCTGATAATGTTGTTTGGACTTACAAATGCCTTTGCTGTATTCATGGATTGGATGAATAGGGTATTTCAACTCTATCTAGATTGTTGTGGTCTTCATAGATGATATTTTGGTTTATTTGACGATCGAAGCTGAGCAAGATTACCATCTTCGTGGGGTACTACAAACTTTAATATATTAGCAGTCTTATGCCAAGTTTTCTAAATGTGAGTTCCAGTTATCAGAAAAAGAACATACTTTTTACAATTATGTATCTCATTGCGGTTTGGGTTGCGTGCTAACGCAAGAAGGTCAAGTAGTAGCCTATGCATCAAGGTAGCTCACAACTCATGAAAGGCACTATTCAACGTGTCCTGGAAATGGCAGCTATGATTTTTACTTTGAAAATTGGTGGCATTATTTGTATGGGGAAAAGTGTCACATTTACACGGATCATGAAAGTTTAAGTATCTGATGACACAAAAAGATCTGAGTCCGCGGCAATGAAAATGGATTGAATTTTAAAAAGGATTATGATGTGGTTATCGATGATCACCTAGGAAGGCTAATGTAGTGACAGATACTTTTAGCCAAAAGACATTGTCTGTGGGACGAGATGGTTCCTTAACAGCAGAATGTCAGTTAAAGCCAACTTTATTGGATCAAATTAAAGATATACAGTCTATGGTTGAAAGATTTCTTGAAAAGAGAAGACAAGCTGAAACTGGGGAAAACACATGACTACAAGATTAAGTTTAATGGTTGTTTATATTATTGAGGTAAAGTATATGTTCCTAACGATGACAATCTGAAGAGAGAGATATTAACCGAGGCTTATTATAGTTCATTGGCTATGCACCCAAGGAGTAATAAGATGTATCAAGATTTGAAAACTTGAAATTGTGATCAGGAATGAAAAGAGCAATCACAGAATTTGTGGTAAAGTGTTTAACATGTCAACAAGTAAAAGTTGAGCATTAAGTACCTTCTAATTACTTCAGTCTATCTCTATTCCCCAATGGAAATGGGAACGAGTAACGATGGATTTTATAATGAGATTGTAAGCTACATCAAGTAAAAAGAATTCAATATGAGTCATTATGCATTGTTTGACAAGTTTGATCACTTTATTCTAGTTTGAATAGATTATTCGCTAGATAATATGCAGAAATTTATGTTTGAAAGATAGTAAAACTACATGGTATTCTAGTATCGATAGTATCAGACAGAAACCCAAGGTTTACTTCGAGGTTTTTGGAGGAGTTGTTCTAACACAAAACATGGAGGATAAAGTAAAGATTATTCAACAAAGTCTCAAGGCAACCATGGATCGACAAAAGGCCTTTACAAATAAGAAGAAAAATGATATTGATTATGAAGTTAGAGAAAAAGAGTTTTTAAAGATTTCACTTTGGAAGAAGGTGTTACATTTTGGACAAAAAGGAAAGCTTAGTCCCAGATTTATTGGGCCATATGAGATTCTAAAAAAAAAGCAACTAATGGCTTGTCAATTGGCTTTACCTCTAGATATGGGTAAGATTCATGACATGTTTCACGTATCCATGCTTCGGAGGTATCAGTCAGATCCTTCATATGTATTTACTTCTAAAAAATTGAACTGCGACCAAAATTGACGTATGAAGAAGAAGCAGTGAAAATCTTAGCATACGGAGTCAAAGAATTAATTAACAAGAAAATTTCAATGGTTAAGATCATCTGGAGAAATCATAAAGTAGAGAAAATCATTTGGGAAACTGAAGAGAGAATGAATAAGCGGTATACGAAGTTGTTTGAAAAGAGTAAACGTTGAAAATTTGAGGAAGAATTTTCTTAAGAGGGGGAGAATTGTAACATCCTAATTTTTTATTAGTGACTAAAATGTAATTTTTGAAAGTTTATGGGTTAAAGTGTAAACTTTGAAAAAGTTTAGGGACCAAAGTGTAATTTTTAAAAGTTATGTAATTTAACCCCGTAAATGAATAGTTCACCCCCAATAGTGGTATTTCCGTGTTACTTGGATTTTTCATACGATGCTTATATTATTCAAATTTTGGATCGAATAAAAATTGTTAAGCATGCTCAAACCACAGTAGCACAGAGATGGGTGACCTATTGGGAAAGTCCTATATTCGATATTTTGATTGATAAAAAGGATTCAGTTTAAGTCAGTAATATTCGTAATGGATTGTTGAAATAAAATTTCTAAGAGAAAATATATTTGATAAAATTTTTGGTAATTATCGGTATATCGAATCGAATTGAAATTTTAAAGACAGTTCCAAATATTATAGAAAATTCATAAAATATTATTTTATGAATATTTTATTAATGTTGGTGGGATTCTAACTAGATTTAGTTAGAATATGATGGAGTGGTTATAAAGTTCAAAGAAAGAAAATTTGGAAATCGTATTGAGTGAAATTCGAATAATTGGATCGAATAAATATCATAAATTAAAATTTATGATATTTTGGGAAGGTGGTTGGTTAGAATGGAACCAATTTGGTTCAATTTTTATGGAATGACAATTTTAAGTCATGTAAATAAATAAAGTCTAGTTGGAGGGCAAATTGGTGATTTTCCATGGATGACATTTTTGAAATATTTTGGAACTTTGAGGGCAATTTTGAAAGGTCAAATACACATGGATTTAATCATAGCCATTGATTTTTGATGAGATTGAATCTTGGCCATTGGATTAAAAGGGCAAATTAGTAATTTCACTAGTTAAATGAATTTAAAATTCATTTAACTTTACACATGCGGATTTAATATTAGAAAGATGAGAAAAGTTTTCTCATCCTTTTTGGGTATTAGAAATCTAGAGAAAAAGGGGAAAAGAAAAGCTTTCGATCTTTCAAGCCAAAATTAAAGGATCAAAGTTTAGATTCAAGCAAAATTGATTGAGGTAAATTATTCTACACTTGATTCTCTTCATTTTGATAGTATTTTTGCATGATAAAAGTTAAGTTTGGTTCATGTTATGGATGAAGATGATTATGGAAATTGATAGTAGATAATGAAATTAAGGTTGTTTTGTGTAGAATTAATGTTGTAAACATGGAATCAAGCTTGAAATTGGATTAATTCCATGTTTGAAGTTATAAAACCTAACCTTAAGATTTGGGGGTTTGATTAGGGAGTTAAATTGAGTATGAAATTGAATAGATTATGATGTTGAGAGCTTGAATTTGATGTTAAATCAAATAATTTCCCCAATTGAAATTATACGGACCATTTTGAAAAGGCTGAGAAAATTAGGGGAAATTATTGAAAATTTTATTTTTTATATTGGAATGAATGAGTTATGATTAAATTAGATAGAATTGATTATTAGGAACCAAAATGAAAAATTTTGGAAGTTGAAGGACCAATTCGATAATTTAGGAAAAAATAGGGATTGATCTTGAATTTATGGAAAATTGATAGAATTGAAGATTCAAGCCTGTTATGAAAGTTAAGGGGGTTGAAATGATAAGAAAGGAAAATTTAAGGACCTTTTCGAAAATAAAGAATTAAGTGAAGGACCAAGTTGAATAAAGTTGAAAGTTGAAGGAAAAATTTCAACAATATTAGAAAATAGATAAATTGTTTAATTGTACATGAATTTAGGTACAAAAGTGAAGTAGTGATTAAAATGTCACTTTTATAAAGTTTGCGGACTAAAAGGTAATAGTCCAAAATTAGTAAATGATTATGGAAATTGTTCAAATTAGGCTTGAACAATTGTTTAATGTTCAAAATGGTCACTAAGGACCTAGGGACCAATTTGGCAACTTTGAAGAATATTTTGGAAATTTTCAGAAAATTCTATATTCAAATAGTTATGTTTAAGAATAAAGGTAGCAATGTTGGATTTAAGTTTAACGCATGAGAAACGATGAATATATTCGATTGATCTTATACAGTTCTAAAAGAGATCGAAGGAGAACCAGTGATAAAAAGAAAGATAAGAACCTTGAGTAAGCTTAGCGAGGCATACTATTCATGGCCCATGTGAGTGCATTTACATATTTTAAAATGCAATTAAGAAGACTTGCGAATAGTCGACCTTAAATTAAAATGATATTGCATTATCTATATATATGTTAATTTATGTTTGCCATGACCAATTATGTTGAAGTATGAGATATGAAACATTTATTTATATGATGATCTATGTTTACCATGAACATTTATGATGAAACATGAAACATGAAATGTTTATTTATATGATTGATTATGATGATTGATTGATGATAAAAGAAATGCCCCAAGTATTGTGTATGAGAGTCCATGGTATAGTTGGCATGCCATAGAGTCTTTAGCAGCTGCACCCTCATGTTCATGTTATCAGACGGATATTGTGACAAAATGATTGTGTCACATGTACCCTGGGGATCCACGCCCACTGTGCCCGAGTGCACTGTCGAGGTGCTTCATGTTATGGGGAGCAAAGAGCGTCCCCGAGTACATACTTATCTCCACGTTCACGTTAGACACTACGGTGTCATTTCAAGATGACTCGCGTACCTCAAACTCATATAGCGTGCTTTGGGTAATGATAAAAGGATCATGTCACGTAAATGAATCATGTCATATAAACAAATCATGTTATGTATGTGAATCATGGCATGTATACAAATTATGTTATGTATATGAATTATGTCATGCATATGAATTATTCCATGTGCACATATCGTGTTATGTATATGAATTAAGTCATGTATATGAATGATGTCACGTATATGAATCATGCCACGTATATGAATTATGACACGTATATGCCATGTATATAATTCATGCCATATATATGAATTATGCCATGTATATGAAGTATGTCATGTATGTGAATTGTGTCATATATATGTATATATATAAATCAAGTCATGCATGTGAATTATGCCATGTGTATGAAATATGCCATGTATGTGAACTATGCCATGAATATGATTTACTTGATAATGATGGAGTTTTGGAAACTATACTAATTTAGAAAAATTATGACTTGCACATGAATAATGACTGACTCTGAAAACTTTGTTAATATGATACTACCTAAGACAGAAACTATGTTAGGTTAATGTATAACATGTATTTCTTTATTTTATGTTTTGATTAATAAGATTATTGCCTCACTAAGTTCATACTTAGCGTGTGTTATTTCACACGTAGGTTCTCCCAAGTAGAACAACAAGAATGAGCTATTAAATTGGAAAATCAAGTTACATTAGTAATCACGGTATGTACATCTTAAGTTGTAAGTTTAATGTCTAGTGGGCGTGTACATATATGTAGTGGATTTAAAGAAACAAATTGTTTTATAATCTTAAGTTTATAATGTGTTTATGCACTATTACAATCAAGAAAGGGTCTAGGCAGGGTACATAGTTTTCTCCTTGAATTATAATTTTATTTCAATAACAAATTTATAAATTTTATAAAACAATTCAGGGTTAAAACTAGCTGCTATAGCCTAACGTAGTTTTTAATTTGAAACCGAAAAGGGTTAGACTACAAGATAAAATTTGAAAAAAAAATATATAAGTCAAGTCTTTCTTAATAACTCTATAACATCTTTAGTGTATATTCGGTCCACGAATATACGTTAAGGGTGTTACATTTATTTGTATCAGAGCTACAGGTTTAGCCAATTCTGGAGGCTAAATCGAGTTTAATGTGATTTAATGTTAAGTACATGCCCCTAGGATGTCATGTTATTGATGTACTACCGTGTAACTTGATTATGCTCCCTAATAATCTGAATAAGTTTCAGTAGAAATAGATGATGTTAAGTATTGATGGACTGTGATAAATGTTTAAAGCCAAGTATGTTGGTAACTAGTTAAAAGAGAAATATGCAGCAGTCCTAAGTTTGAAACAAGGTACTCGTATTGTTTATGAGTACGAGTTAGATTTTAATAGACTAAGTCGATACGCAGTTAAATTGATATCGATCGATAGGTCTCGATGTGAATGGTTTATAGAGAAGCTTCGTCCAAGGCCCAAGGAGATTCTATTAGGCTATGAACAGAGCGAAGGCTATGGAAAGAACTTGTAATTGTTTTAATTGATTCAGGTTCGATTAATATGTATATTGGTACTAAAATGGTAGCACAAAGAAAGACTTCTATGGAGAATATTTGGTAATGTGATTGTTAATAATTCTATAGGACAATGCACAAGTAATTAGAATATGCAAGAAATGTTCATTAGAAATTCAAGGATTAAGTTCCGGCAGATTTAATGGAACTCCCATTCCATGAATTTGAAGTCATTCTTGGAATGGATTGGTTATCTGCATATGATGCCCATGTGAAATGTAAGAAGAAAATGTTAGTACTTCAAGGACCCGATGGTTTTGAAGTAATCTTTGAGGGAGAAAGAACTGACTGTTTAGAGTCAGTAATTTTTGTAACGACGGCTCAAAAGCTGTTATACAATGGATGTGAAACATGTTTGGTTTGTATGGAAGATATACAAAAGTTACTTAAAAAGATTGAAGACATCCCGACTGTAAAGGAATTTCCTGATATATTTCCGGATGAGTTATCAGGATTACCTCCGAATAGGGAAATATAGTTTGGAATTGATGTTTATCCTAGAATTTGGCCGATAACAATGGTACTATATAGGATGACACCAACTGAGTTAAGGGAATTAAAAGTTCAATTACAAGAATTACTGCACTGGAGTTGCATTCGACTGAATGTATCACCATAGGGTGCTCTGGTATTATTTGTAAAGAAGAAAGTTGGTTTCTTATGATCATGTATAGATTACCAGCAGTTAAATAAAGTAACTACTAAGAACAAGTATTCCCTACCAAGAATTAAGGATTTTTTTGATCAGCCTAAAGATGCAGTAGTATTTCTAAAGATAGATCTTCAATTAGGATTAGTATTAGCTCAATGTCAAGGAAGAAAATGTATCAAAGACAGGATTCAGAACTCGTTATTGACATTACGAGTTTTTGGTAATGCTGTTTGGACTTACAACTGCCTCTGTTGTATTCATGGATTGGATGAATAGGGTATTTCAACTCTATCTGGATTGTTGTGGTCTTCATAGATAATATTTTGGTTTATTCGACGACCGAAGCTGAGCAAGATTACCATCTTCGTGTGGTACTACAAACTTTAAGAGATTAGCAGCCTTATGCCAAGTTTTCTAAATGTGAGTTCCAGTTATCAGAAAATGAATATATTTTGTACAACGATGTATCTCATTGCGGTTTGGGTTACGTTCTAACACAAGAAGGTCGAGTAGTAGCCTATGCATCAAAGTAGCTCAAAACTCATGAAAGGCACTATTCAACATGACCTGTAAATGGAAGCTATGATTTTTACTTTGAAAATTGGTGGCATTATTTGTTTGGGGAAAATTGTCACATTTACACTGGTCATGAAAGTTTAAGTATCTGATGACACAAAAAGATCTAAATCTGCGGCAATGAAAATTAATTGAATTTTAAAAAGGATTATGATGTGGTTATCGATGATCACCTGGGAAGGCTAATATAGTGATAGATACTTTTAGCCAAAAGACATTGTCTGTCGGACGAGATGGTTCCTTAACAGCAGAATGTCAGTTAAAGCCAACTTTATTGGATCAAATTAAAGATTTGCAGTCTATGGATAAAAGATCTCTTGAAAAGAGGAGCCAAGCTGAAATTGGGGAAAACACAAGACTACGAGATTAAGTTTAATGGTTGTTTATATTACTGAGGTAAAGTATGTTCCTAACGATGACAATATGAAGAAAGAGATATTAATTGAGGCCCATTATAGTCCATTGGCTATGCACCCAGGGAGTAATAAGATGTATCAAGATTTGAAAACTTGAAATTGTGATCAAGAATGAAAAAAGCAATCACGAAATTTGTGGTAAAGTGTTTAACATGTCAACAAGTAAAAGTTGAACATTAAGTACCTTCTGGATTACTTCAGTCTATCTCTATTCCCCAATTGAAATGGGGACGAGTAACGATGGATTTTATAACGAGATTGTAAGCTACATCAAGTAAAAAGAATTCAATATGAGTCATTATGGATTGTTTGACTAGTTTGATCACTTTATTCCAGTTTGAATAGATTATTCACTAGATAAATATGCAGAACTTTATGTTTAAAAGATAGTAAGACTATATGGTATTCCAATATCGATGGTATCAGTCAAAACCCAATGTTTACTTCAAAGTTTTTGGAGGAGTTGTTTTAACACAAAACATGGAGGATGAAGTAAAGATTATTCAGCAAAATCTCAAGGCAACCATGGACCGACAAAAGGCCTATACAAATAAGAAAGGATATTGAATATGAAGTTAGAGAAAAAGAGTTTTTAAAGATTTCACCTTAGAAGAAGGTGTTACATTTTGAACAAAAAAGAAAGCTTAGTCCCAGATTTATTGGGCCATATGAGATTATAAAAAGAAAGGAACCAATGGCTTATCAATTGGCTTTACCTCTAGATATGGGTAAGATTCATGATATGTTTCACGTATCCATGCTTCGGAGGTATCAGTCGGATCCTTCATATGTATTTACTTCTAAAGAAATTGAACTACGACCATAATTAACATATGAAGAAGCAGCAGTGAAAATCTTAGCATACGAGTCAAAGAATTAATGAACAAGAAAATTTTAATGGTTAAGATCATCTGGAGAAACCATAAAGTAGAGAAAACATTTGCGAAACTGAAGAGAGAATGAATAAGCAGTATACAAAGTTGTTTGAAACGGGTAAACGTTGAAAATTCGAGGATGAATTTTATTAAGAGGGGGAGAATTATAATATCCGAATTTTTGATTTGTGACTAAAATGTAATTTTTGAAAGTTTATGGGTTAAAGTGTAAACTTTGGAAAAATTCAGGGACCAAAGTGTAATTTTAAAAAGTTATGCAATTTAACTCCGTAAATGAATAGTTTACCCCAAGAGTGGTATTTCCGTGTTACCCGGATTTTTCATACGAGGCTTATATTATTCGAATTTTGGATCGAATAAAAATTATTAAGCATGCTCAAACGAGAGTATCACAGGGATGGGTGACCTTTTCGGAAGGTCCTATATTCGATATTTTGATTGATAAAAAGGATTCAATTTAAGTCAGTAATATTTGTAATGAATTGTTGAAATAAGATTTCTAAGAGGAAATATATCCGATAAAATTTTTGGTAATTATCGGTATATTAGATCGAATTAAAATTTTAAAGACAGTTCCAAAGATTATGGAAAATTCATAAAATATTATTTTATGAATATTTTATTAATGTTGGTGGGATTCTAACTAGATTTAGTTAGAATATGATGGAGTGGTTATAAAGTTCAAAGAAAGAAAATTTGGAAATCGTATTGAGTGAAATTCGAATAATTAGATCGAATAAATTTCATAAATTAAAATTTATGATATTTTGGGAAGGAGGCTGGTTAGAATGGAACCAATTTGGTTTAATTTTTATGGAATGGCAATTTTAAGTCATGTAAATAAATAAAGTCTAGTTGGAGGGCATATTGGTCATTTGCCATGGATGGCATTTTTGAAATATTTTAGAACTTTGAGGGCAATTTTGAAAGGTTAAATACACATGGATTTAATCATAGCCATTGATTTTTGATGAGATTGAATCTTGGCCATTGGATTAAAAGGGCAAATTAGTAATTTCACTAGTTAAATGAATTTAAAATTCATTTAACATTACACATGTGGATTTAATATTAGAAAGATGAGAAAAGTTTCTCATCCTTTTTGGGCTATTCGAAAGCTAGAGAAAAAGGGGAAAAGAAAAGTTTTCAATCTTTCAAGCCAAAATTAAAGGATCAAAGTTTAGATTCAAGCAAAATTGATTGAGGTAAATTATTCTACACTTGATTCTCTTCATTTTGATAGTATTTTTGCATGATAAAAGTTGCGTTTGGTTCATGTTGTGGATGAAGATGATTATGGAAATTGATAGTAGATGATGAAATTAAGGTTGTTTTGTGTAGAATTAATGTTGTAAACATAGATTCAAGCTTGAAATTAGATTAATTCCATGTTTGAAGTTATAAACCCTAACCCTAAGATTTGGGGGTTTTTGATTAGGGAGTTAAATTGAGGATGAAATTGAATAGATTATGATGTTGAGAGCTTGAATTTGATGTTAAATTAGATAATTTCCCCAATTGAAATTATAGTGACCCTTTCAAAAAGCTTGAGAAAATTAGGGGAAATTATTGAAATTTTTTTTATATATTGGAATGGATGAGTTATGATTAAATTAGCTTGAATTGATGATTTGGGACCAAAATGAAAATTTTGAAAGTTGAAGGACCAATTCGGCAATTTTGGAAATATTAGAGATTGGTCTTGAATTTATGGAAAATTAATAGAATTGAATATTCAAGCATGTTATGAAAATTAAGGGGGTTGAAATGGCAAGAAAGGAAAATTTAAGGACCTTTTCAAAAATAAAGAATTGAGTGAAGGACCAAGTTGAATAAAGTTGAAAGTTGAAGGACAAATTTCAAGAACATTAGAAAATAGATAAATGGTTTAATTGTACATGAATTTATGTACAAAAGTGAAGTAGTGACTAAAATGTCACTTTTATAAAGTTTGAGGACTAAAAGGTAATAGTCCAAAATTAGTAAATGATTATGGAAATTGTTCAAATTAGGCTTGAACAATTGTTTAATGTTCAAAATGGTCACTAAAGACCTAGGGACCAATTTGACAACTTCGAAGAATATTGGGGAAATTTTCAAAAAATTCTATATTCGAATAGTTATGTTTAAGAATCAAGGTAGCAATGTTGGATTTAAGTTTAACGCAAGAGAAATGATGAATATGTTTGATTGATCTTATACAGTTCTAAAAGGGATCGAATGAGAACCAGTGATAAAAAGAAAGATAAGAACCTTGAGTAAGCTTAGTGAGGCATACTATTCATGGCCCAGCTGAGTGCATTTACATGTTTTAAAATGCAATTAGGAAGTCTTACGAATAGTCGACCTTAAATTAAAATGATATTGCATTATCTATATATATGTTAATTTATGTTTGCCATGACCAATTATGTTGAAGTATGAGATATGAAACGTTTATTTATATGATGATCTATGTTTACCATGAACATTTATGATGTAACATGAAATGTTATTTATATGATTGATTATGATGATTGATTGATGATAAAAGAAATGCCAAAGTATTGTGTATGAGAGTCCATGGTATAGTTGGCATGACATAGAGTCTTTAGCAGCTGCACCCTCATGTTCATGTTATCAAACGGATATTGTGACAAAATGATTGTATCACATGCACTATCGAGGTGCTTCATGTTTATGGGGAGCAAAGAGCGTCCCCGAGTACGTACTTATCTTCACGTTCACATTAGACACTACGGTGTCATTTCAAGATGACCCGCGTACCTCGATCTCATATAGCGTACTTTGGGCAATGATAAAAGGATCATGTCACGTAAATGAATCATGTCATGTAAACAAATCATGTTATGTATATGAATCATGACATGTAGACAAATTATGTTACATATATGAATTATGTCATGCATATGAATTATGACATGTACATGTATCATGTTATGTATATGAATTAAGTCATGTGTAGGAATGATGTCACGTATATGAATCATGCCACGTATATGAATTATGACATGTATATGCCATGTATATAATTTATGCCATATATATGAATTATGCCATGTATATGAAGTAGTCATGTATGTGAATTATGTCATATATATATATATAAATCAAGTCAGGCATGTGAATTATGCCATGTGTATGAAATATGCCATGTATGTGAACTATGCCATGAATATGATTTACTTAATGATGGAGTTTTGGAAACTAGACTAAGTTAGAAAAATTATGACTTGCACATGAATATTGACTGACTATGAAAACTTTGTTAATACGATACTACCTTAGATAGAAACTATGTTAGGTTAATGTATAACATGTATTGCTTTATTTTATGTTTTGATTAATAAGATTATTGTCTCACTAAGTTCGTACTTAGCATGTGTTATTTCACACGTAAGTTCTCCCAAGTAGAACGGCAAGAATGAGCTATTAAATTGAAAAATCAAGTTACATTAGTAATCACGGTATGTAGATCATAAGTTGTAAGTTTGATGTCTAGTGGGCATGTACATATATGTAGTGGATTTAAAGAAACAAACTATTTTATAATCTTAAGTTTATAATGTGTTTATGCACTATTACAATGTATGAATTTAGAAAATGGTTTACTATAAGTAGTTATATTTTTGATATAGTTAAGTAAAGTTTAACCCTAATCACATAGTAATTTTAAAATCAAGAAAGGGTCTAGGCAGGGTACATAGTTTTCTCCCTGAATTATATTTTTATTTCAATAACAAATTTATAAATTTTATAAAACAATTCAGGGTTAAAACTAGCTGCTATAGACTAACTTAGTTGTTAATTTAAAACCGAAAAGGGTTGGACTATAAGATAAAGTTTGAAAAAATATTTAAGTCAAGTTTTTCTTAATAACTTTGTAACATCTTTAGTGTATATTCGGTCCACGAATATATGTTAAGGGTGTTACAGTTTGGACAAAAATTGAACTAGATTAGTAAAATTTTAATGATGTTGACGTGGTAACGGGATAGTCCTTATATACTTCATTGATGGGTTGGATAGTGCTGATATATTATTTCGATATAACAAAGTAAAATTATTTTTGTAAAGTGTTTTTGACTTGCATACATGTTTAATTACTCAAAACAGTCAAAAATGTACAGTCGTACTGATATGGGCCTTGCCTGTACCGATAAGGGCTTGTTCTCAGAATTCCAAAGAGGAATTCTGGTACTGATACGCTATGAAGCGTACCAATACTCCTAGTGTCGTACTGATACGGAAGTATCGCGTACCGGTAAGCCCAACGACTAGTTTTGTTTTCTCCAAATCGATTTTTCCAGTAACCAAATAATGTAGCGATACGAACTTGTACATACCGATATGAGTGGTCCCGTATCGATGCGGTGTATCACGTACTGGTACCTAATTAATGGTCTGCAATAGCTAGTTTTGATTTAAGTGCAAGTACCGATACTGGGGTTACACGTACCGATACCTACTGCCTGAAATAGACTCCAACGGCTAGAAATTATCCCCAACGGCTCCAAATAACCCCCAACGGGTAGTAACGGCTACAAACTCAATCCAATCAATAAAAGGAAGGTTGGAACACTTGAAGATGGTTAGAGAACACATCCAAGCTTAATGTTCAAGAGAAATTGAGTTTAAGTCCTATTTTTCATTATTTCTCTTATAAATATTTGTAGAGAGTGATTTTATTTGTTTTATCTTTCACTCTTTCTTGTGAGCTCAAATTGTGTAAACACCCACCTTGTGAGGTGTTTAGTTTACCAAACAAACCTTGTAAAAGGGAGAGGTTCTAGCTTAGCCTTATTAAAACCTAGAGTGGTTCTATCTTAGCCACTAAAAAGATAGAGTTGTAAGGGTTTCCTCTTGATCCCGGGAAAAGGGAAGAATTCATTAGTGAATTAGAAAAATCCTTAGTGGTGTGCTAAGGTAGTGGATGTAGACTCGGTTGGGTAGTCGAACCACTCTAAAATTCTTGTGCAAACTGTTTACTATTTTTATCGATTTTAGCCAATTTATCAAAGAGCGAAAATTAACCCTTTTGACGATTATTTGGAAGATCGATTTGAGAGTACTACAAGACCATCAAATATTCATTTTCAAAATTTTATGAGTTTTTTTATAAAAAAACTCTTGATATTTTTATGTATTGTTAAAATATTTTTCTAAATTACAAGTGTATTGTCACATCAATATTGTTAAAATTTAACAATTCAATCGTATTTTTTGTGTCCTAAAACAACAATTATTTTACTATTTTGTGAATCACTTAGACAATCTCTTCTTAATGCCTATTCTAGAAATGAAGGAACTGGTTTGCATATATGTTCTCAAGGAAAGAAAAATAAAACAATTCGTCTTTATCCTATGCAATGTACAAGCAAAGATCTAGATAGATAGATAGATAGATAGACAGACAGACATACAGACAGATAGATAGATAGATAGATAGATAGATCCATGAGATAGATAGATAGATCCATGAGATGTCAAATATATGGATTCATGATCCTGCTGCAATTTACAAGATGAGATTACAATAAAACCACATGGAGACATCAGACAACATTGGTCCTAAACAAAATGGTGATACAAACACTATAAATCAAACAGTCGGGGCTACGCAAAATTCGATTCAACGTGACGCGGAAAAATTCAACTCATCTTGATTCAACATGAAAAAAATTTAAATAAATGTTGAGTTATAAAATAAAATTTGAATAACTCAAAATTTTTAGTAATAAATGGATTGATTTGTAGGTGTCCATCGACTCTGCCTGATATATGTATATTACATATGAAAAAAAAAAGAAAACATATACGCATATCGGATATGGTTATAGAAATTTGTTTAAATTAGAACCAATTAGTATCATAACATTATAACTATTTAAAATTAGATTTGAACAGAAACTCAAACAACTCGTCTTGACTTGACTCAACTCGAGTTTCATATCCTCTACTTGACTCGAAAAAATTCAAATAAACTTGATAGGCCTAGTGATAAATCTACTATAGGAACTCAATGGGTTTATAGAAACAAACTAGATGAGAGTGGTAACATAGTGAGAAACAAGGCTAGACTTGTTGCTCAAGGTTACACTCAAGAAGAGGGAATCGATTTTGATGAAACCTATGCTCCCGTAGCTAGAATGGAAGACATTAGGATGCTTTTAGCATTTGCATGTTATCAAGAATTTAAGCTCTTTCAAATGGATGTAAAAAATGCATTTTTAAATGGTTTTATTAATGAAGAAGTGTATGTAGAACAACCACCCAGTTTTGAAGATCCAAATTACCCAAACCATGTTTTTAAACTTTCTAAAGCTTTACATGGTTTGAAACAAGCTCTTAAAGCTTGGTATGAAAGATTATCAAGTTTTTTAATTGAAAAAAGTTTTAATAAAGGAAAGGTGGACACTACACTCTTTATTAAAATAATTGGCAAGGACATTTTAGTAGTTTAAATATACGTTGATGATATAATTTTTGGTTCTACTAATGAATTGTTTTGCCAAGATTTTGCTAAGTTGATGCATAGTGATGAGCATGATGGGGGTGCTCTCATTCTTTTTGGGGCTCTAAATTAAGCAAAGGAAGGACGACATCTTCATCAATCAAGCTAAGTACATCAAAGACATGCTCAAGAAGTTTGGCTTGGAGAATGTGAAACCTCAAGCCACTCCAATGAGTTCTTCCACAAAGCTTGACAAAGATGAAGGAGTTAAGTGTGTAGATTTAAAGCTTTATCGCTCTATGATTGGATCTTTGCTTTATCTTACCGCAAGTAGACCCGACATTATGTTTAGTGTTTGCTTGTGTGCTAGATTTCAAGCTAGTCCTAGAGAATCACACCTTATAGCCATTAAGAGAATCTTTAGGTACCTTAGAGATACACCTTATTTAGGTCTTTAGTATCCTAGAGAGTCTTCCTTTAACTTACATGCCTTCTCGGATGCGGATTATGGGGGTTGTAAGATAGATAGAAAAAGTACCTCTGGTACATGTCAATTCCTAGGTAGTATGCTAATATCATGGTTTTCTAAAAAGCAAAATAGTGTAGCATTATCTACCACCGAGATGAAATATATATCGGTAGGGAGTTGTTGTACTCAAGTCCTTTGGATGAAGCAACAACTCTTAGATTATGGAATTGATATAGGTACCATCCCCATTAGGTGTGACAACATTAGTGCTATTTGTCTCACTAAGAATCCCATCCAACATTCTAGAATCAAACACATAGAAATAAAGAATCATTTCATTAGAGATCATGTCTTGAAAAATGATGTAGTTCTAGAATATGTAGACACCTTGAACCAATTAGTGGATATTTTTACCAAACCATCGTTTTTGATCTCTTAGGAGAGAGTGAGGTTTAACCAACCTTCATTGACCTTTAAAGCCACTTTTGGTCTTAACAATATGCTTAAATTTGTTTTATTGATTACTTTTGTGATTTTACTCCTATATACATATATGCTTGTTGCTAGGGGAGTATGCATCTATTTATGCTCATACATGATGTTCTCATATCATTCACATGCATTTCGATTTGATTAAAATCGAATTTTTGAGCAATCTGCAGCCAAAATTGACATTTCTGGCACAAGAGTATTGATACAGTGTTCCGCGTATCGATACGGGTCGTTTACAATCATTTCGATAAGAGTTTACCTATACCAATATGGGTTGCATATCGAAACAGCTTTAAAAGCATTTTGTACTGGGTTCGATATGCCACATTGGAGTATCGGTACGTGTAGCCGCTGAGTTGTTTTACGGGCATTAAAAGAGCTTTCCAACTTCAAATAAAACACATCTTTCTTTTATTTCAAAACCCTAGCCGAAAATACTCTATAAAAACCTCAAAATACCTCACTTTTTTCTTACACTTATCTTCAAAATTCTTGAGGGCTTTTGGATTTTACATCAAACCCAAGCAAAAATCATCAAGTTTGTGCATCTAAATCACTTCATTCATCCTTAATCTCAACTTCAAGGTATAAAGCCTAACCTTTTTCTTTTTAATTTTCGTACAAATTTTTATACTGTTTTTTGTATTATATTTATAGATTTAGAACATATATAGTATAGTTTTTAATGTCTATGCAAGAACCTTTTCAAATCTGAATTTTTTTCGATTCGAATATAAAATTATATCGTATATTTTTTATTCTTTTTTTAAGTTTTTCTTTACCAAAAATTCTTTTAAACTTGTATATGTTTTTAAACTTTATTGTATAGATTTTTGACAATACCTTGATTATTGGATTAATTTTTGGATCGAATATGTTGATTTAAGCATACATCGTTTTTGGTTTGATTTTGTTTTCATATTATGGCCCCTAAGAAAGGAGCACGAAAGGACATTGCCTCTAGTTCACATCCTCCACGTCCTCTTCCCAATCATATTGGTAATAGACCCATCTTACCCACATTTATCAAAATTGTTTTAATGAACCTCAATTTCCACACGCCATGGAAAATTTTAAAGAATACCAAAGTAACAAAATTTGCCCCGAGCGTGTTACTTCAATCTCGTTTTTATCCTTCGAAAGATTTCCATTCAAATATCTTCATTTAATGCATAATTGGAAATTTATGAGTTTTTTAAGTATACATGGGATTTTATACAAAAATCTTGTTTTAATTTTCTATTCCAACGCTCGGTGTATTTACAACGAAAAACGAACTTTGGTCATTGCAATTGAATATTACTTATTGGGTAAGAAATTTCGAATTGATTCAAGTGTCTTAGCAAACTTTTTGGGTCTTGAGAATACGAGAATAGATGACGATGATGAGTTAGGACACGTCCTTAGGGGTTCGGTGACCGTTCTTGATGCCCATGACCGCATCTTACACCTCATGATCACTTGGTGGTTTCGTCCATCCGGTGGGAAATACTCTACCATCCGCCAAGTCGATGATTTTTGGCTTCGATGCTTTCATGAGGAGAAGCGACCCAACCTTGCTCAGATTATGTTATCTAAGATCGTCTTTCTTGTCCAACATTGATACACCACCTTGGTTATATCCTTCACATATGGCACGGCTTTGAGCTACATCTTTCATAAGATGGGTATTGATTATTCATACGATCTTCCGAAACCTCTCACGGATCTTATTGATGAGCATTCTCTCCGTCGTGAAAAGTTCACCTACTACAATAAAGAATGGATTCGGAACACCGACCTTTCGGGTGGTGTACAACCTGATCCGGTGGTGCCTCCTCACGACGCTCCTATTCCACAAGCTCCGGTAGCCCAACCAAATCTTGATGCTCTCATGGCTTTCCTCAATGAGAAGTTCACCTATTTGCACACCACTATGGACTCCGAATTTGCCGCGATCGACACTCGCTTTACATCCTTAGAGGAAAGGGTAACGACTATTGAACATCGCCAAAAATATATGGACATCACTCTTACCGCCTTTCATGGTGAATGGCGTCAATCCCATGGACCTCAAGCCACAAATAATGATGAGTATGAAGACGATGGAGACGATGGAATGGACTCTTAGGCATTTTGCATATCATAGCATATCATATTAGGATTTAAGTTATGCGCCTTTATTTTATGTTTTTATGAACTCCTATGCTTTGCCTTTTATTTGGTTTATGTTTTTTAGGATTTGAGTTGGGATTGCTTATGTTGCTTAAACTATGCTTTGAATTTTAATGATTATGTTGCTTATTTTAAATTGCTTGGAGTTACTATGTTCCTTTGATAAATATACCCTGTTGAACTATGTTGATTTTTGATCTAACAAAAATGGGGAGAAGATTTAAATAGCCAAAAAAAATTTGCCTTAAATTAAAGGGGAGTAAATTTTTATCATTTTTTAAGATACTTAAAAATTTTCATTTGGTTTTGTTATATCAAAAAGGGGGAGATTGTAAAACCTATGATTGATTTTGATATAACAAATTATCTAAGGACTAAATTGAAAAAGAAAATGAATTTTGAAGTATTCAAAGGTCTCATAAAATGACAAGAAAATTTTCTTTGAAGTCCAAAACTTAAACCCAAAATTTTCTAAGTGTTTTCAAGCCAAATTATACATTTTCGCCCAGGCATATAGATACACCTCTTGGTGTTTTGATATGGATTTTGGCTACTGGAATTTAGTTTTGCAAAACGTTTTGATACGGTCTTGGCTATTTCGATACGGTATTCAAGATTCATATGGGCAAACATTTTTAGCTTAGCGTTTCGATACGGATAACACCCATTTTGATACGATTTGAAATCTGGGTTTAAGAAATTTGTACTCGTATCGATACGGTACACTATGTTTCGATACGATTTGAAATATAGACTTAAGAAATTTCGAAACGTATCGATACGATTAATCCCATATTGATACGGTTTGTCAAGAACTTCAAAGATCATTACATTAAATTTTTGACCGTTACTTGTCAGTTATTGGAATCTCTAATTTTTAAAATATCGTTTAACCCGTATCGGTATACCCCTAGGCGTATCGATGCATTTTTTTATCCAAGATTCCAGTGAGCAAAATCGTATCGATACGGAATTGATGTTCGATACAACCCCCATTTTGCACTATGACCATTTTGATACGCCCTTACGCGTATCGATACGCTTTCCACAACGGCTATATTTTTGTTATAACAAGTATCGATACGAGCCTTCATGTACCGATACGATTGTTCACTAGACTGCATATGGTCCCCAACGGCTCTATTGATGACTTCAACCACCTAAACGGCTAGAATTCAATAAGAGGGTATAAATACAAGTCTCCAATGCAACATCAACAACTAATGAAACTCCATTGAACAACATTCAAGTACTCAAGCAAAATCCAACCCTTGTGCTCAAAATGTCAAATCCTTGTACCCAACTTGTGTAATCCTTTGTAATCTTTTTATTTCAAGTTTGAGTGTTCATGTATATTGGGAAAATATTTACATTGTAAGGGTTTTTTATTCATTTGTCATTTTTTTCTTTGTATTTAAGAGTGAATTGTTCAAAGTTTTGGGTAGAAAGCTTGACTTGTAAGGGTTGCCTCCTAAGCCTAGAAAAGGGGAAGAATTTCATAGTGAAATTGGTTGAAAATCCTTAGTAAGAAGCTAAGGTAGTGGACGTAGAGCTTGTTAGAAGCTTGAACCACTATAAATCATTATGTCCCATTGTCTATCTTTTTCGATTTGCTTCCAAACTTTTAAAATAGCCAATTCACCCCCTCTTGGCCAACATCTACATCGATTGATCATCCTAACAGAGGTGTTACAGGAAGAACCTATAGCTCAAAAGATTTTGAAGCAAAGAGTTTTATATAGGAGAAACTAATGCTTCAAGATTTCAAGACTAGAAGTTCTATATAGGGAGAACTCTCAGTTTGAAGAATCCAAGATGCAAAAGGTTCTATATAGGGAGAACCCATAACATTGATAGTTAAAGGTGAAAAGTTCTATATAGGGAGGACTTGCAGCCCAAAGACTTTACCAAGGACAAGCTAAAATTCTATATAGGGAATTTACTTTTCCAAAGAACAGGCTAGAAGAAGAGAGAATAGTTCTATAGGAAGAACTTGTGACCTCAAATTTCTGATTTCAAGATTTTGTCTTCGCCAACGGATCCTTCATTTAGAAGATTGAAGCTTGAAGAGTTGGCCGAGAAAGAGCAGAAAGTTCTAGAAGAACCTGTGATTCCAAAGCCAAGGACAAGAAGTAGGACAAAAATGAGTGCTAATGATCTTTGTTTTGTTCTTATTTCACAAGAACAAGCAAAGAGAGGCAGCTGTAATCACTCATTTTTGTCTGAATTTTAGTATTATTAGTAATATTTTAATAGTAATATTATTAATATAAAATCAATAAAAATAAAAAATAAACAAAAAAGTAAAAGTAATATATATAATTTTAAAAAAAAGAAAAAAAATGGGGAAGCGAGCATGGCTCACATTGAGCCATGTCCCCCACCATTTGCCTATAAAAGGCAGTGGGAGGCAATAAGGGAAGCCAAGGCTGCAAAAGGCCATGAATTGGCCAAAGAAAGGCAGCTCCGAGCGCCCAAAGCCAAAAAGAGAGCAGTGCTCTCGGCTTGCCAAGGGCCGAGAGCACCCCAGCTGGTTAGATCCAGCAATCAATTGGAGGTCCCTTTGTGGTTCGATCAAATTGTTTTTTGGGCCATGACGAGATGGCACGGAGATCTTGATTGGGTCGGTCGAATTTTTTCATCCGAGCTTTGAGTGGGGTATGATTCGATCCTTATCTATGTATTTATTTTAATTTAATGTTGGTTTAGATATAGGGTAATATATAGTTTTGTTGATTATGTTTTTTAATTATTGGCATGTTTTTATAATAAATATATTTTGTATGTCATGTTAGATCTAGTTCTCAGGGTCTCAGTATCCGGTTAGGAGTGGCACCCCGGGTCTCCGGGGGTCATCTCTTTTGGTACCGCATACCATAAGTTTTTTATGCAATTGAATTAATGCCATGTCCATGCATTTATTATCTTGTATATAGTGTTAGGCCTCTTATTCTGGTATTCTAGTGGGAGTGTCATCCCGGTCTCCGGGTGTTATCTCCTTTGGTACCATGGATATCAAGGCAAATTTAATATTCGAATCATGCATTTTAGGAATTAATTATTAAATTAAATCAAATTTTGTATTTTTCTTAATAATTACGATACGAACCTGTTAGGTACCAATTTTGGGCGTAGCGGGGGTGCTAACCCTTTCCCGTACGTAACCGACTCCTGAACCCAAATTTTTGAATCTTTGGTTTTGTTTTTATGGTGTCAGGCCTACTAAAGTGGCTGATGGTTACTCCATGTTTTTCAAAATACGAGTTTTCTTAAAATTCTTTTTTTAATTAATTTTTCAATAAAAGTGAGAAATACTCTCCAATACGATTTTTTATTTTTCGTAGCGGCCTAAAAAAATTAGTCGCTACCACTGCCTGAAACAGACTCCAACGACTAGAAATTGTCCCCAACGGCTCCAAATCACCCCTAACGGCTAATAGCGGCCACAAACTCATTCCAATCAATAAAAGGAAGGTTGGAACACTTGAAGATGGTTAGAGAACACATCCAAGCTTAATGTTCAAGAGAAATTGAGTTTAAGTCTTATTTTTTCTTATTTCTCTTGTAAATATTTGTAGAGAGTGATTTTATTTGTTTTATCTTTCACTCTTTCTTGTGAGCTCAAATTTTGTAAAAATCCATCTTATGAGGTATTTAGTTTACCAAACAAACCTTGTAAAAAGGAGATGTTTCTAGTTTAGCCTTATTAAAAACTAGAGTGGTTCTATCTTAGCCACTGAAAAGATAGAGTTGTAAGGGTTGCCTTTTGATCCCGTGAAAAAGGGAAGAATTCATTAGTGAATTAGAAAATCCTTAGTGGTGTGCTAAGGTAGTGGATGTAGACTCGGTTGGGTAGTCGAACCACTCTAAAATTCTTGTGCAAATTGTCTACTATTTTTATCGATTTTAGCCAATTCATCAAAGAGCGAAAATTAACCCTTCGAAAGATCGATTCGAGCGTACTACAAGCCCATCAAATAGTAATTTTCAAATTTTATGAGTTTTTTTTATAAAAAAAACTCTTGATATTTTTATGTATTGTTAAAATATCTTTCTAAAGTACAAGTGAATTGTCACATCAATATTGTTAAAATTTAACAATTCAATCGTATTGTTCGTGTCCTAAAACAACAATTATTTTACTGTTTTGTGAATCACTTAGACAATCTCTTCTTAATGCCTATTCTAGAAATGAAGGAACTGGTTTGCATATATGTTCTCAAGGAAAGAAAAATAAAAGAATTCATCTTTATCCTATGCAATGTACAAGCAAAAATCTAGATAGATAGATAGATCCATGAGATGTCAAATATATGAATTCATGATCCTGCTGCAAAGATGAGATTACAATAAAACCACGTGGAGACATCAAACCACATTGGTCCTAGACAAAATGTGGATACAAACACTATAAATCAAACAATCAGGGCTACGCAAAACTCGATTCAACGTGACGCGAAAAAATTTGACTCATCTTGATTCAACATGAAAAAAATTAAATAAATGTTGAGTTATAAAATAAATTTGAATAACTCAAAATTTTTAGTAATAAATGGATTGATTTTCAGGTGTCCATCGACTCTGCCTGATATATGTATATTACATATGAAAAAAAAGAAAACATATACGCATATCGGATATGGTTATAGAAAGTTGTTTAAATTAGAACCAATTAGTATCATAACATTATAACTATTTAAAATTAGATTTGAACAGAAACTCAAACAACTCGTCTTGACTTGACTCAACTCAAGTTTCATATACTTGACTTGACTCGAAAAAATTCAAATAAACTTTGAGTTATAAAATAGAACTCGTCAACTCAACTAACTCAAATTTTTTTAACTCAATTTGACTCGATTGAATGCTTACCCCTAAATAGGATACCGACTTTTATTTATCTGAAGGATCGAGATTTTCAAATGGAAAAATAGTAAAGTGACTCAATTTCTTAAAAATAAAGTATAATAGCTAAATTTTTAATTTTGGAATAGTATAGGGACCATTGTTATATTTAAACCTAATACTAGTAACTATGGAAACAGACAAATAAAAAATTTGAGGGAAAAAATACCTGGAAAATGAATACGAGTTTTTGTTGCTTTAACTAGGGTTTCGTTGTCATTTAAGTTAACTAACTATTTTTCTCTTCTCTCTCAAGTCAAGCTCCATTTCAACCTCAATTTTTTCTTTTCCCAAGTAATTTACTTTCTTCTTCACTAATTTATCCTTCACTACAACTGTTAAGATTAATCCTCTGTTTAGTTATGCCTTTTGTTTTTCTTAGATTCAACTCGCTTATTTTTAGGGAAAATCTTAATTTTCTTTAACTAGATATGAAAATTTTAATATCTTTGTAGAAAACATGGAATTCTGAATCAGTTTGTATTTGTATTAGCTTTTATAAAGTAAAAGAAATAGGAATTGTATTGTGGATCTAGATTTTTCTATCCATTTTAGTGTATTTTAGGCATTTTCATTTCCAAGTTTTCCTATACTTCTCATGGAATTTTTTGGTGTGTCCGTGTACATTTTTCTCATGCATGTTAGTTTTGAATCAGATGTTCTTTTTTCCAGAGATGAAAGCGTGGTGGTTTGCTAATCTGTTGTTTGTTTGATGTTGTTCTGCATGATGTAGAGGCTTGTAAAAAGAAGATTTCACTATCATTTCACGGGAGTTAGCCAAGACGATAAAAGGGTTATGCTAATTATGGAAAATGAAAATGCCTCCCGGGCCGAAGAAATCAAAATTCAAGCAAACGAAGCATTCAAAGGTACTGACTTGATGAGCATATAGTGCTTCGGTATTGCGGCTTTTTAATTGTTTAATAAATATTGATGAGTTCAAATGTTCGATTCTGCGTAGAGAATATGTTCATAGTTTATTTTATGCTTGGTGATTTTTGCAATTTCATTGTGTTTGGTTGTGCTAAAGTTGTTGATTTGCCTTTTTCCAGCCCACAAGTATGGTCAGGCTATTGACTTGTACACACATGCAATAGAACTAAATAGTCAGAATGCAGTATACTGGGCAAATCGTGCATTTGCTCACACCAAATTGGAAGAGTATGGTAGTGCCATACAGGATGCTATGAAGGCAATTGAAGTTGATCCTAGATATTCAAAGGCATGCTTTATCTAGTGCAACAATCAGCTACTTGTGCAGAATCTACTGTTGCTCTTGTTCTAATGGTTCTTGCTTACAGGGTTATTACAGACGCGGTGCTGCTTTTCTTGCAATGGGGAAGTTTAAGGAAGCACTAAAGGATTTTCAACAGGTATTTTCTTTTTCAGGGTTGAAATATTGCAAAATATGCTTGTTTCAGAGGTCGCCGCTTAGTTGTGTAAAAAAATTTCCCCATGTAATTAGTAATTTTTGTTTTATTGTATATTATCTTAGTCTATTGAATCCTGGATTATATGGAGTGTTTGCTCCGTTCATGACAGAGCTTATCAATTGCTCCCCTTTCTGGTATTGGATATTGTATGGGCCATGGGGTGATGAGATGTGCTTGCAAACTAGATTTGAGCTTCATCAGAGTCAATGCGATATTGTCCAGTTTATTAGCTTCACATATATGCGCATATATGCATGCATTTTCTTTTGAGTGACAAAACGTCTATGGCTTTGTTGTAGCTGTTTTGTCTGAGATCATTGTGAGACACGAGTAGCTGAATGATTCATTTCATACCTCATGCTGTATAATATTGGTCTAGTGAAATCTATGGCTCACATATGGCTTACTCTCTGATCTAATTTAAAAGTCAATTGATTAAGGACCTAAAGGAGTTTCTTGATCTGAAATACCTAGTTCCAAAGTTTCAATTTAGAAGTAACTTTCTTTATTGCACATTCCTATTTTGCATAAGATGTCAATTCTTTTGCTTTTTGATTTTTCCCTTCTCTTGGATGAAAGATGTATAATTTCTGTACATATAATTTGTGAAATGTGGTTTCTGATGTCTGAGAAATGTTTTCTCCACTTTGGACTCAAGGTCAAAAAGATTTGTCCTAATGATCCTGATGCTACCAAGAAATTAAAGGAATGTGAGAAAGCAGTAATGAAATTAAAATTTGAAGAAGCAATTTCTGTACCTGAGTCTGAGAGGCATTCTGTAGCTGACTCTATTGACTATCGCAGCATAGGTATCTTCTTTTTCCCTTTGTTTCTACCAGTTATTCCCTAATTTATGTATTCTAAGATATCTTCTGGAAATGGTCTTCCAAATTGACATGATTCCTTAGGACAGCTGTTTCTTTTTTTCAGCTTTGGGTAATAGAAAATTTAAAAATAAAAGATCAGATATCTATAGCTTATTGTTAAAGTTGTGCTTTAGCTATTCAGTATGATTCACATTCGTTATAACATATGTACCTGAAATGATTGAAAGGAATACTCAAATATTATTTAGGAAGACGTGTTTCATCTTGTTGTTGAATTTGTTAGATAATGTGCAGTGAGGCTCTTATCACCGTTGTTCATCTGCTGTGGAATTTTCCTGCTAGGTTTCAGTGCCTTCTGAAGTTAAGATTTTACCTTTTTATCCTCTTCATTAAACTTCATATTTCCTATCAACAATCTCTAAGCGTCTAACTTGGATAAGTTAATTGGTAACTTTATTATTAGAATTATTAGCTTATCTGCAGCTAGTGGAGTTTAAAAACTTACGCAGGTTTAGCCGGGGTGACACATGTCCCAGTTGAGTATTGTTGAAAAAAATGAATTAAAAAAACACTTTGTCACTTGTCAGTTTCTTAAACTCTAGTGAAGTTTTTTAAATTTGGTCGGCAGTCGAGCAGTGTATAGAAATCAAATTCTTTATTATTTGTTGTGGATAAGTGAATTGGATAATTAATGGTCATTCTTGGGCCTGTTGGGGATGGAATTTTCTTGAGAAATTATGGTAATTTGTTCTTATTGATAAAATATGGCCTTGAGCTGCATCTTGCTTATGATCATTATACTCTGCAATTATTGTAAATTTTTTGAGTCTCTACTTTAGGTTGTAGTTGTACTCATGTTATATATGTTTTGGTTATGTACGACGTAAAGACATTGGATGTAAGAGAGTTATCCTGTGATGATATTTCTTTCTTTGAAGCTAGATAATAACCTTTATTCCCGCAAATGATAAGGAATAACATTCAAGATGGTGGAAGCCGTATGTTTCTAATATTGATCCTAATTTTTCAAGGATACTTCATATTCTTAAATTTCTGATGGGCTGTGAACTACTTAGGTCATGAAATGTTTTATTTTTGTTCCTCCCTGGAGGTGGAATTTTGCTTTTTTGTGATCAGTTAATTAGTTTATCTTTAGGTTTCTGGCCAAGTTTTTTGTTATCTTTATTGAAGTGGTTTAGTTGGTGGTGGGCTGTTTATGCTTCGTTGAGTGGCTGGTTCTGCAAGGCAGTTTGTATTATCAAAAGGGAATTTTATATGTTAGAAACTCATTAGCCGT
Organism: Hibiscus mutabilis; assembly: GCA_019671005.1. NCBI lineage: Eukaryota > Viridiplantae > Streptophyta > Magnoliopsida > Malvales > Malvaceae > Hibiscus > Hibiscus mutabilis. The sequence goes on from CM033741.1 coordinate 32,688,904, forward strand.
CATGCTGATTGACAAACAGTAACATATTTTAATGAGTAATTTGAATCTATATGAAGTAGAAAGGTGAACAAAGGTGCTCACCTGTGTGAAGTAGAAATAGACTTCTCTGTGTGTTTTTGTATGTATGTATATGTAATATAACTTTAGATCTATAATTATGATTGTGGTCGAGTTTATCTTGGATTACCTGTAAAACTTTCTCTTTCGTTTGTTTGCCAATATGTATGATATGCTTAAGGTCCTGTGTTTGTTGTCCAGTACTGAAACATTTAGAAATAGAGACTAGAGAGTTTGATATTGTCTACTTTTTTTACTATTAAAGGTACGATGAATGAAAATTTTGCTTTTTTTTTCTAAAGAAATATGTAGGCTTTTTTTTTTTGCACTTAGTACCTAATGAAAAGTGGGTCTAAATGCGCTTGATCAAATATGTCCAACCAGAAGTAATGCTCAATGATGCAGGAGCATTTATTGATTCTATAATATTTTATTATTTCAGATTGATTTATTAAATATTAGATATATTATGGACAGCTAGGGTTTTGAATCTGGGGATATAAATAAGATGGTTTTACAGACAAGATAATTATTTTTTATTATCTTTGAATTAAATATCAGATGTATTAGTTACTTTGCTTGCAAGAAAAGAAGTCTATAAATAAGATGTAGGCTTTACAGCCAAGATAACTATTCTTATTATTTTTGAATTAATGAAGAAAAAACTAGTGGTTTTTAAACCCTAATTTTTTTCTGGAGTTCCAGTTTCTTTCAAACTCGTTTTCAGCCTTGTTTCTTTGATTTGATGTTGTTTTTGTAGAAAATAGGGTTAGAGAAGTTTTCTACTCTTGTTATTTCGATTTACAGAAAAATAAAGTCTACTTATAGACTTTTACAAGGTGTTTTACACTGAGTAGAATTCTCTCGGCTAAGACTCTTATCCCTTATATGGATAGAGTTAGACTCTAACTAAACTACTTAGTTAGGATAGACTTACAACTCTTCTAAACTACTTAGTTAGAATTGACTTACAACTCTTATTATTTACATATTAACCTACACTCCCCCTCAAACTGGTGTGTATATGTTATGTACACCCAGTTTGGATGACATTTCTTCAAAGCTCACTCTTGGAAGTGCTTTGGTGAAAATATCGGCTAGCTGGTCTTTAGTAGGAATATAGTGAAGTTTTACAACCCTGTTGTTGATCTTCTCATAGATGAAGTGTCTATCAATCTCAATGTGTTTGGTCCTGTCGTGTTGTACTGGATTTCTAGCAATGCTCATTGCTGACTGGCTGTCACTATAAACTTCAAATTCTGCCTTTCCATCCAATTCTAACTCCATAAGAAGTTTCTTGATCCACATTCCTTCACATATCCCTAGAGCCAAGGCTCTGAATTCTGCTTCTGCACTACTTCTAGAAACCACAACTTGCTTCTTGCTTCTCCGGTGACCAAATTTCCCCATAAATATGTGCAATAGCCACTAACAGATCTTCTATCTGTCAATTCTCCCGCCTTGACTTGAACTGTGTAGACCTTTATTGTCCTATCCTGATGTTTCTTGAAAAGTAGTCCAGATCCAGGTGTAAATTTCAAGTATCTCAGAATTCTATTGACTGCATCCATGTGCTCTTCTCGAGGGTCACTCATATGTTGACTAACTATGCCCACTGAGTATGCAATATCAGGCCTGGTAAGTGAGAGATAGATTAGTTTCCCAACTAGTCTCTGATAGGGTTCTTTATTCACTGGATTCCCCATTTCACCTTTATTGAACTTTAAACCTGGTTCCATTGGAGTTTCAGCTGGTCTACTTCCAAGCATCCCAGTTTCTATAAGTAGATCTAGGATGTACTTTCTTTGGTTTATAACAATCCCCTCTTTCGATCTTGCTACTTCCATTCCTAAGAAGTACCTAAGGCTTCCCAAATCCTTAGTCTCGAACTCCTTAGCTAGAACAGTTTTTAGCACTTTTATTTCTTCAGTATTATCCCCTGTAATGATCATATCATCAACATAGACAATTAGAAGGGTCTTCTTACCATCTGGAGCAACCTTTCGAAACAATGTATGGTCTGCCTGACTCTGCTTGTACCCATTTTGAACCATAGCCTTAGCAAATCTGTCAAACCATGCTCTAGGGGATTGCTTTAATCCGTACAAAGATTTATTGAGTTTGCACACTGTCCTCTTCGTGGTCTTTTCCTCCAAACCTGGTGGAACCTCCATGTATACTTCTTCCTCCAAGCTTCCATTGAGGAAAGCATTTTTGATGTCCAATTGGTGTAACTTCCAGTCCTTGTTAACAGCTCATCGATAATAAACACTGATGGTATTCAACTTAGCTATGGGGCAAAGGTTTCTTGATAATCTACTCCATAGGATTGAGTAAACCCTTTAGCCACTAGCCTTGCTTTGTACCTCTCAATGCTCCCATCCCGAGTGATATTTGTTGTGAATACCCATTTGCACCCAACACCCTTTTCCCTTCTCGTAACTCGGTCAAACACCAAGTATTATTCTCTTCAGAGTGCTTTGACCTCTTCTTCAATGACCTTCCTCCATTCGGGACTTTCGAACGCCTCTTCTCTTGTCTTGGGGATCTTCACACTATCAATGCTGGTGTAAAGGCTTTGAAACCAGATAATAACTTCCCATAGGCAACAAATTTATTGATAGGATGAGCAACAAATTTCCTTATCCCTTTTCTAATAGCAATAGGAAAGTCATCTAAGTTTCTGATGAGAATCTTGTGAAATAATATTACCTCCTGTCTCAATAGCATCGTAACTCAAAACTGGTTCTGGCAAGTGCTAGGGTGACCAACATCTTGAGTTTGATTTCTTTTCCTCCTTGTATAGACATTGAGTTGTTTCTCCGGGTGGTTGTGGAGTCACAGAGTGTGATATAGTTCGAGTGTAGGAGGAGGTGTTGTATAGGGACTGGAGGGTTTAGACTGTGGAGAAGGTGTATTGGACTGTGGAGAAGTTGTGTCTGAGGGATTAGGGACAGCAGTTTCAATGATATCCAAGGCAGGCTCGGGAAGGATAGGCATAGGAATAAAGGATGTGTATGGGTGAGATTCTTTAGGTCTCTCCCCGAATGCCAGGCCCCGCAAAGTAAGGTTGATTTTCAAAAAGATAACATCAAAGGAGATATAGGTTTTCCTATTAGTGGGCAATAACATTTGTAACCCTTCCGACTCGAGGAGTAACCTATAAATACACACTTTAATGATTTAGGATCCGTTTACTACGGTTGTTGTTGTGCACATGAATAAAAGATGTGCATCCAAAGACTCAAGAGGAAGAGCTGAGGACAATGGTTTAAAGTGTGGAAAATGTTGAAACAGAACTTGGTGGGTATTTTGAATCCTAGAGTCTTGCTAGGCATCCTATTGATAAGGTAGGTTGCGAGAAGAAGAGCTTCCCCCAAAGATATTTAGGTGCATTAGCTGAAAACAAAAGAGACCTAGTTACTTCCATTAGATGTCTATTCTTCCTCTCACCACTCCATTTTGTTGAGGGTATTGACACATGAGGTGAGATGAACAATTCCCTTTTCTCGAAAGAAACACCTAATAGACTTGCTAAGATATTCACTCCCATTATCACTCCTAACCACTTTGATATTTCTATCGAATTGTGTTTTTATCATTTGATAAAAAGTTTTAAAAATTACTTCAACCTCAGACTTTTCTCTCATTAAATATGTCCAAGTGGTCCTAGAGAAATCATCAATGAAAGACACAAACCACCTAGACCCAGAAATGTTTCGAACTTTAGAAGGGCCCCAAATATCACTGTGTATAATAGCAAATGGTGAAGTAGGTTTAAAAGGAGAAGAAACATATGGTTTTTTGGTATGTTTTGCCATCGACATACTTCACAAAGTAAAAGAAGAGGGATTTTTATTGATAAAGAGATTTGGAAACAACTTTGCAAGGTAATAAAACTGGGATGTCCTAATCTAAGATGCGAGCATAATATTATCTCGAACCTAAGCTTGTGGATGGCCCGATGTTTGAAGGCAACCGGGAATGAAGGAGTTCAGTAGGATATTCCATCAAGGATATATAAGCCATTAGATAGCCTAGCACCGCCAATCACCATCTTGAGCCCTGTGCTCGAAAAATACATCCATCACCCCAAAATTAGCATTACAGTGAATATCCTTAATCAACTTGCTCACTGATAATAAATTACAGGCTAATTTAGGAACATAAAGTACATCAGATAATACTATATGTTTGCTTAATTCAATAGAGCCACTCCCTTTAACTGTTGAGAGGGAACCATCTGCTATCTTGATCGAGGAGGGAGATCTGTGTGAGAAAGGTGCCATGGCGGCCGGAGAAGATGAACGCCGGTGAACAATGAACAATAAAATATGAAAAACTACAGTTTAACGATAGAACAAAAATAATATTTTCAACAGAGAACAATCTGTTTCTCTGTATTTTCTCTTATTCTTCTTCTTCAAATGTGTATAAGGTGAGCCTTTAAATAGGCAATTACAGAGTTTTAGTATAGCTAAAACTATACTTTTATCTTTAATTTAAATAAGACTTTATCTCTAATTTAAAGAAGATAAATAAGACTTTATTTCTAATTTAAAGAAGACTTCTTGTAAATCTAAACTACTAGTTACTGACTTAGAAATAAACTCTAATTACACGGTTACAATCCACACACCCCCTCAAGTGGTGAGTAAGCGTAGTAGAGAACCGACTTGGATTTTGAATCGATGCCTTGTGCAAAAAAGAAGAAGAAAAAACCAGCAATTTTATCTTTGTTGATTTTTTTTTCTGACAACTCAAACTTCACGTCTTTGTTCCTTAGAAAAAAATGCTCCCCTTTCTTGAGAGTCTTTGATTTGATTGATGCAAACCTTTCCCTATCTTTTTACAATGGATGGCCAAGATAGAACAGGATATTTTTTAAGGCTAAACTATAACCTATAGTTTTTAAGGCTAAACTATAACCTTTCCATATCTTTTACAATGGATGGCTAAGATAGAACCATTAAAAAGAACAAACTACTAGGCATAAATGATTGAATGGAGGTGAATAGTTTTCGAGAAGTAATTAGGCATTCTTTGTGGACATAATGATAGAACAAAAAAAAAAAAACGATGTACATCGGAAAAAAAATAGTTTCATGACCCTTGGATTAGAGATTAAGAGAAGAGTGGTGCGTGATCAAGACCGTTGTTGGCTTTGATACCATGTGAGAAAGGGACCATGGTGGTGGAGAGAAGATGAAACTCCGGTGAACAATGAACAATAAAATATAAAAAGCTACAGTTTAACGATAGAACAAAAATAATATTTTCAATGAGAGAACAATGTGTTTCTCTGTATTTTCTCTTATTTTTCTTAATCAAATGTGTATGAGATAAACCTTTAAATAGGCAATTCTGAGTTTTTAGTATAACTAAAATTATACTTTTATCTATAATTTAATTAATATTTATCCCTCATTTAAATAAGACTTCTAGTAAATTTAAACTACTGACTTAGAAATAAACTCTAATTACACGTTAAATTAAACTCTAACACTTTTTGTCAACTTACACTCCCCTCAAGCTCTAACACTTCTTGGATAACTTACAGAAGTCAGCTAGGAATTATCAAATGAAAAACTGAAGATCAAGTTATAATACCTCAGCAGCAGCAAATCTCAATTTGGCTTCATCCATTTCCTTTTGTGCTCCCCGAATAGAAAACCAGATCGACTGCAAAGCAAAAGGGAAAAGAGAAGACGAATGAATTGGCCTGTACAACAGAGGGAACTGAGCACAGAAAAACATTTGAAATATAACAAACAAAAAAGGGGAGTAAGCAGTAATTTACCTGGACAGACAGAACAGAAGCAATGGTAATAATTTCATCCGAACACCCAAGCTCGTTTGAAGATATTATCATTTTTGCAACCATTGGTTCCTGCAACATATAGTAGTCAAGCAAGAAGGAAACGACAATGGACATCAAAAGTAATATTGAATAAAGAAAAACAAAAGGTAACTTTCATTTATGTTAATTAGCCATTCTCCTCGCAGTAACAAGTGTGCAAGACATCATAGAATAAAATATTTAAAATGAATGAGGTCTTGGGTGAAACAGTGTATAAGCTTATTTACCTGTGGAATTTCTGCAACTTGGAAACCAACAGGTGAAGTAAGTTTGGCATCATCATCAATGACACCAAGTGAATAAAGTACTTCAAGTGCTCTGATCATTGATTCAGGAGATGGAGATGCTGGCCAATCAAAGCCAAGAATGTTATCAATTCCTAATGCTTTTAGCTGCAATATAAGAATACAAAGATTAGCACCTAAAACACTAATATAAGATTAAATCACAGCATATCTCATTAAATACTATAAAAAAAGATCTCAGTTAGTTTTTAACATATTACATGAAGGAAGCACCAAAGTTAAAGTTACACAGGCACTTTAGCAACATATATATGGACAGGTTGGGAGTCCAGTAGCTCACACCATTAAATTTGTCAAGATATGATAAAGAACCAGATGACATCCAGAGAAATCAGCAACAAATCTAAATACCTGAATCACACAGGAAACAAGATTTGACCTTTGGATCTCTGGAATTCCTTGAACAGACATTTCATTGAGATAATACTCTTCCGAATACAATCTGGTGGTAGCAATCAGAAGAATTCAGTCAGAGACAATATGATTTCATCATCAGAAATATTTTAACTTCTAGAGATGCTTAGACACCTGTAACACTTCCCAGGTCTAATTCTACCAGCCCTGCCAGCCCTTTGTTTTGCAGATGCCTTGGATATGGGTGCCACTACAAGATTTTCTATATCTGTTATCTGGAGAAATAGGAATAACATGATTAGCAACTAGACCAAGATTTTGAAAGGCGATTCACTTAGAGATAAAAGGCTTCCACTAAAACCTCTAGAAAATGGTTTAAAAATGAGTCATAAGAATCAGGAAGAACTATTGAGACAAATGAACATACTGTAATATTAAAATATTTGCATGCTTCCACACAGCCAAATCAGGAAAAGGTAAAACTTCCAAAATTTCTTTTAGCATAAGATGGTCCAAGACTGTACAGCACAGAGTGATCAACATCACTATTAACTAATTTTCATTAAAAAAGTATAAAAGATATGCATTGACTCAGATTCATCAAAAAAATGCCATGATCATTTGAATTATTGTTCAATAAGTTTTGTAGCAATAATTTTAAGGAATAATTTTAGGTAAGGTGTGACAATTATCAAATAGAGCTCATATGGAAAATTCCTAAATCTACACCTGTTTCACCATAACAACAAGGTAAAATGAAGATACCGGATTGTAGAATCGTTGTTTTGAGAAGCCACTGTCAATAACATAGACAATACCCTGCACCAAACATGAGAACAAGTGTAGACATGAATGCAACAACAGTTTACTACAAACTAACAAACTAAAGTTTAACCAAAAACTCCAGAATATGCATATCTTACCTCTAAAGTCAATGATGTCTCCGATATATTTGTTGATATCACTACTTTTCTCTTTCCTTTAGGAGTTGGAGAAAACACCAAATCCTGAAAAGAAACAAAAAAACCTGTAAAACCAGAAAGGTTATCAAGTAAATCCTAAATAAGTTTATACAGACAGTGATGTCTGACCTGTTCTGCACGTGTAAGTCCCGAGTATAGAGGCAGAATAATCAACCCTGAAATGAAGATAAAAATAACTAATTGTCCTCAAATCCAACAGCATGTAGATTTTGTTGCAAGATAAAGAAATCCTACTGCCACCTACTACAATCAAGATTGGCACCAAGCAAACAAGTGGTCTCCCTTGAAGGGTCATTTTTGTTAGTCTGTTCGACCCATTTGTGATAAAATGTAATTTAAACATAAAAACAGATGTAAACAGGTTGACAACATTAAAACAATGTAAACAGGCTGCACAACCAGAATTATGTAATGCTAAAAACTGGCAATTTTCAACATGTATACTTCTAGTACACAAAATGGGCATAAAACACAATCTAAGTACAGAACATGTAATGCTAGGCATCAACTATAGGTACACAAAATCTAATAACAGGGTGACAACTAACTGATAACAGATCACAGATCCACCGTAATGCCAGGCATCAAAATATACATGCAATGGAATTCTCATAACATGTATACACCTAGTCATACAAACGCATGCACAGGCATAAAACACACAAAATCCAAATATAGGCACACAACATTTAATAATTATTGCAAATTCCTTTTAATGGATAGAAGATAAAGATAAACAAGTCCAAAGTATATGCCGTAATACTAAACCTGAGGAAGTTTTCCCGTTGCCTCGAGCTTCTTCAGTGAGCAACTTAATAGCAGCATCAATATCATCTTGACCAGTAAGAAATACTAAAATATCACCTGGTGGTTCCTACTCAACAGATAAAATATGGTGACAAAATTAGTGGAATTTAATTCTTTCATCAAAAACTTCAGACAATATCAGTCCATACCACTGTTAGGGAGAGAAAATCATAATGAGTCCAAGAAAACCTTCAGGGGAAGGAACATAGAGTTATTGAAACATCAGTAGTTATTGAAAGATGAAGTCTGTTGGTGTTACTTCCAGCAATTGCAGAACATTAAAAGAGTTAAAGGCTAGAAAATTAGATCTTTAAAGAACACTTTCAGAAAAATGGTGGCTCTAAAAAATATTGGGAAATGAAAATTAATATTTATCGTATGTAGAATTCTTTTGGTTTGCAACCATATTCAATTATTAGCACCAATGAACCTTGAGAAACTATCCAGAAATTCACATTTAAATTGTCTCCATTTATAAAACTAAAATTTTGAATTTATCACAATCTTCAAAATACCTTGTCATGGATCAATAGCACTGTTGAAACAGTAGCCTGAACATAGTCTTTCACAGGGTCTTCCACATAATGAATTTGCACATTAAACCCTCTGCCCTGAAAATTGATTGCAGAACAAGACCTAACTCATTAGTTCATGCATGTGTTTGAAAAGGGGCATAAGCGTGATACTGCCAATGAAAATACCTCAACAGATAGGATTGCAGGCTCCAAGCTAGGTCTAAGAAGCTCATCACCTTCTAATGCTCGGCGCCTTTTACTAGTTTACATTAAATGCAAATCATAAACTTGTGGGTTTTAATCTACTATACGAAGTCCAAACCAACAAAAAAATACTGATAAACAAATAAATTATCTTTATATAGCTTGAAGAAAAGAAGAAATATTATAAATCCTATACAAATGAGAAGCACTTCACCAGAATGCTTAGAAGGAAACCTGGACAGGAAGAAATTAGACATTGACTTTGCTTCGATTGTAGCAGAAGATATAACCAATCGCAGCTCAGGTCGACGCTTTTGGATCTGAATTTTCAACATTTAGAAAGATTAAGAAAGTACACGATCAATATAGGAAAAGCTAAAAATTTGCCAATTTCCTAGTCTTTCCTACTACCTCCAACACTCAAGTCACCAAGTATTACCTTTTTCAGAAGACCAAGTAAAATGTCTGTTGAAATGGATCTTTCATGTGCCTCATCCACCATAATGACACTGCCAAAGGCATATAAACTTTTACTCTCTTTTATCTTACTGAAAACCAAAGAACCGCATCCACCATGATGACCATATGATGTTCATAAATTTTAAAGGGAATCAAGGTTTGTAAAAAAAATAGTAAAAGAAGAGCTATAGTCTAATAGCAAAAATGTACGATGGAAACCATAAGATCCTGGCCACCTATAGACTAACAAGCGGACCAGAATATCATTGAATTCCCAGTCTGCCAAATTGACAATCTGATTTGCATGAACAATGATGAAATGCACATAATATCATTTTGCGCAATAATGAAAACTAACCAATATGTGGTAATATCATAACTATTAAGATTTTCATCAGTATATAAATATATAAATCTCACATAATTATATCAGGAATGAGCAAAGTAATGAAACTAAAGAGAAGCAGTATCTGCATTAATCGAATGTTCTCCAGTGTCAACCATTACCTGTACTTAGTCAAAAGAGGATCATCCATCATTTCTCTAAGTAAGACTCCATCTGTGAGAAACTTGATCCTAGTAAGATCCTGCACTGTCAAAATGAATAACCTTCAAAATCAAGGACATCAAACTAAATGCACGAGAAACAGAATCATTCTGAAATCTCACTCTACTGATAAAATTAAATTCAAACTCGAACACAGGCAAGATACAACATTTTCAAGTTTCACACTCAAAGGAAAAGAAACATTCAAGATACAACATTTTCAAATTTCCCTCTCAAAGGAAAAACAGAGTTGAATGTGAGAAAGGGGCCATGGTGGCCGGAGAAGATGAACGCCGGTGAACAATGAACAATAAAATATAAAAGCTAGAATTTAACGATAGAACAAAAATAGTATTTTTAACAGAGAACAATGTGTTTCTCTGTATTTTCTCTTATTCTTCTTATTCAAATGTGTATAAGGTGAGCCTTTAAATAGGCAATTACAGAGTTTTAGTATAGCTAAAACTATACTTTTATTTTTAATTTAAATAAGACTTTATCTCTAATTTAAAGAAGATAAATAAGACTTTATTTCTAATTTAAAGAAGACTTCTTGTAAATCTAAACTACTAGTTCTTGACTTAGAAATAAACTCTAATTACACGGTTACAATCCACACTCCCCCTCAATTTGGTGAGTAAACGTAGTAGAGAACCACTTGGATTTTGGATGCGATGCCTTGTGCAAAAAAGAAGAAAAAAACCAGCAATTTTATCTTTGTTGATTTTTTTACAAAGAACTCAAACTTCACGTCTTTGTTCCTTAGAAAAAAATGCTCCCCTTTCTTGAGAGTCTTTGATTTGATTGATGCATTAGTTGGAATATCAGGCTTCTCCTTTGGATGCTCCAATTTGTGGTAGTTACACTCCCCTATCTTTTACAATGGATGGCTAAGATAGAACCAGATAGTTTTTAAGGCTAAACTATAACCTTTCCCTATCTTTTACAATGGATGGCCAAGATAGAACCGGATAGTTTTTAAGGCTAAACTATAACCTATAGTTTTTAAGGCTAAACTATAACCTTTCCATATCTTTTACAATGGATGGCTAAGATAGAACCATTAAAAGAACACTACTAGGCATCTTGTGATTGAATGGAGGTGAATATCAGAGGAAGTAATTAGGCATTCTTCACCGGACATATCCGATGATTTGTCAGTAGCGGAAGAAAAATAGTTTCATGACCCTTGGCGTGAAGAGAAGCGCTTCGAGGATAAATGCGTGGCTTTGATACCATGTGAGAAAGGGCCATGGTGGCGGAGAAGATGAACGCCGGTGAACAATGAACAATAAAATATAAAAGCTAGAATTTAACGATAGAACAAAAATAATATTTTAACAGAGAACAATGTGTTTCTCTGTATTTTCTCTTATTCTTCTTATTCAAATGTGTATAAGGTGAGCCTTTAAATAGGCAATTCTGAGTTTTAGTATAGCTAAAACTATACTTTTATTTTTAATTTAAATAAGACTTTATCTCTAATTTAAAGAAGATAAATAAGACTTTATTTCTAATTTAAAGAAGACTTCTTGTAAATCTAAACTACTAGTTGCAACATTTGCTTCCTTTCAAACTGGATTTAGAGGGTTTCAGTCTGCTGGTTTTCCATGTAGCTTCACCTTTGCTCCATCAAATGTCCAGCCTTTTTACGTTGTTCACACCATGGTCTCCCCCTCCTTTGTTTATTCCCAGGATTAGAGTTTGTAATTAGTGCCAAGCATCACATTGTTGAGCACCTGGTACCATCAAGGAGAGTCGCTTTCTTCTCTCCTAATCTCGTAAAAGGCCTCCCAACCAATGGTAGAGGTTTAGTAGCCAAAATTCTGCTCCTTGCCCCATCAAACTCACCATTAAGTCCAGAAAGAAATTGAAAGATTCTCCTCTCGATTTTTGATTCTACTATAGAAGTTAACATCATCGTAACACTTCCACTCATTGGCCTCATATAAATCGATTTGTTGCCAACACTTAGTGAGAACTCCAAAATACTGTACTACAGACAAATCTCCTTGTTTGAGATCCTTAACTGGTTTTCAACCCCAAATAATTTACAGTGTATTATCCACACTAGAGTATGTATCCTCGGCTGCACTCCATATCTCTCTGCATGAGTCTGGTAGAGCATGAAATTTTCCCCAACTTCGGGAACCATGGAATTAATTAGCCATGACATAATCATGTTGTTCTCACTCAACTTGATTAGAATAGGCTGGATCAGATTCTTTGGAATAGGCATTGAATCGAGAGATAGGAAGCTTTCCTTCTTCTCGTAATATACAAACCTTACTTACCGATCGAGACCAAGGGAGATAGTTGTTTCCATTTAGTTTGTAGGATGTAATTGGAGAAAGAGATGAATCTGAAAAATTTGGAACTCGGAGGGACGAGGATGATTTTGAGAACGATTTGAAGGCGGAGGGTCTGAATGAGCCATTGAAAACATAAGGTTTTGATCGACAGAGAGACTGGAAGGAAAAAAAAAAGGTTGTTGGATAGGTAGGATCTTCCTAATCTGATACCATGTAGAAAATAGGGTTAGAGAAGTTTTCTACTCTTGTTATTTCGATTTACAGAAAAATAAAGTCTACTTATAGACTTTTACAAGGTGTTTTACATTGAGTAGAATTCTCTCGGCTAAGACTCTCATCCCTTATATGGATAGAGTTAGACTCTAACTAAACTACTTAGTTAGGATAGACTTACAACTCTTCTAAACTACTTAGTTAGAATTGACTTACAACTCTTATTATTTACATATTAACCTACAGTTTTCCTTCTAAAGCACATCAAGAAGGGGTATACGGTGTGATGTAGTGCCTCTTTAACAGCACTGATCATTAATAAAATAGTGAGGTGAATCTGTGTGGTATTGAGTTTGATTGCTTTCATCAATGTTAAAAGCTTTAACAGTATTCGTAATATTATGGGAAAATTGGTAAATTGACAGAATGGTTAATGCTGCTCTTTGTATTCTTCTGGTTTGAGATCCAGAACTTCACACTTCTACTTTAGCAAGGAGGATTTGTATTATCTTTTTATAACACCACAACGTAGTCTATATGTAACCAGGTTATCTGTTCGGTCTTACTAATTAGTAATGCTTGACCTTCAAGTCATTTCTGTAAGAAAGTCTGGAGGCTTTTGATAGTTTTAAGGTTAGGCGCAGGGCTTTGAGATGTTTTCCCATCAGGTTCATCTGCTTTTAATTCTAAGATTAAATTTACAATGGGTTTCTTTTATCAACTAGTATAAAATTTATGGTTAATCAACATTTATATTATTTTAACATATTGTATCATAATAGGGAGGAGCCCCAGGTCATCATTCATGCCCACCCAAGTGGGCATAGCGGCAGTTGCAGTAGCATTTGTGGCAGCACTAGCGATGATACTGGGGGCAGCAGCAGCCACAAAGGTGGCAGCAGTAGTGGTCGTGATTCTAGGGACATGGTGGTGGGGTGGATCTGCTGGTAGTGGTGTCTTTACTGAGAGTTAAATGTTTGACTTAGGTTTGACAGTATGACAAGTCAATCTCACATGTTTCATTAACCAGTCAGGAAATCTTTTCTTCAGGAGTAGTTTAACTGCACTTAAATATTAAATTGGTGAATTCACTAAAATCATTGATGCATTTTAACTCGGCAACTTAGTAGAAAATCTCTCTTTATGCCCGTTTATTTGTTTTAAAAATAATTATTTTTTATTTCATAAGAATCGTCTTAAAAAATGCTACCAAGTATCATTTATTTTCACAAGGCAGAAGGGAGAAATGTAAAACCGTTGCATGGCTATTGGCTACTTATTAACTCCTTGGTGCAATAGAAACATTGGGGAAAATTTAGAGCACTCTTCTGTGTTAGGGTACTTAATGCTGACAATATGGCTAGATGGGAGTTGATATTTGCTTTGATTGCATTTATAATATTTATTTACAGAATAAAATTTCTGCTGATTTCTTTTTTCCTATGTTTTCCATGGGTTTGTGAGGTAATAATTATGGACCTTGAAAGAATTTGTAAATCGAATATAGCATTTGACAATTGAAAAACTTTAGACCACACTAAAGTAATATATAACTAGGAGCAGTGCATGAGACAGAGCTTATTTCATTTACCTTTTATAGACTACACTTTGCATGGATTATGTTGAGAAAGGATTTGCGGACTTGAATGTTGCAATTCACTCTGGCATTAGAACGAGGCTAATGCATGTTTGACATTTACTTTCGAATATGTAAGCTGCATATTTTAAACATTTAACTTACACCGATCAGCATTCATAATGAACCGACTAATTTTAGTATGTTTAACTAGGAGCGGTGCGTGAGAGAGAGGGCACTTGCTTTTTCTGTTTACTTTTTACAGACCATGCATTTTATGGGTTTATGCTAAAAGGATTGGAATTGATTGAGCAATTCATTCTGGCACTAGAAAGAGGCTATAACTATCATTTGATTGCTAATATGTAAGCTGCTTATAAGCCTTTAAATTACACTGATTTGCATTCATATATATGCTGATAAAATACAAATGAGGAAAGCATATATATATATATATTGGAAGTACTGAATGTTGTTGAATTCATGGAATTTTCTTAACAATAAATCGTCTCCGGTGCATTAATTGAATTGTTATTTTGTTTCCATTATAGAGGTGGAGCCACAATATTCAGGTGCAAAAATAGAGGGAGATGTTGTCACTTTGGATTTTGTTAAGAAAATGATGGATGACTTCAAGAATCAAAAGTGTTTGCATAAAAGGTATGTTTAGCAAGAGCAGTTATGGATTTTGTTATTGTTATGTTATCTTTTTTGTTGAATAATGTTTTGGTATAGATATGCATTCCAGATTGTCTTACAAATGAGAGAAATGCTGCAAGTTCAGCCCTCTCTTGTAGATATTAATGTTCCTGATGGCAGTCATTTCACCGTCTGTGGTGATGTACATGGTCAGGTAATTTCACAACTTGATAATCCTTATGTTTAATCTGCAAGATATGTTTGTACCAGATAAGGTTATTTGACAGAGGATATACTGGAATATTTGTTAACCTGTTGATAGAAAATAAATGCATGCACTTGAATGTCATGGTGATGCATGACGTCACTATCTAGTAATGTTGAATGCAAATAGCTTGTTGCTTTTCTGAGCTATCTATCAGCTACAGCTATGTTAATATGGCTAATAGGGATAAGTAATTGGTTGAACTGATTTTGTTGCTTATATTTCTTCTTTCTATTTGTGGTGTTTGTTAATTAATGTGTTTATTTTTCCATGTCTGTTGTAGTTCTACGATTTGTTAAATATTTTTGAGCTTAATGGTCTCCCATCTGAAGAGAATCCGTATCTCTTTAATGGTGACTTTGTGGATAGAGGATCTTTCTCCGTGGAGGTCATCCTTACACTGTTTGCACTTAAGTGCATGTGTCCATCAGGTGAACCCTATTTCCTATTTTCTCTGCTGCACATTTCCTCCCTGGCCTGTAGCCCTGTACATGTATTATTATTATAGTCCTTTTTTTCCTGCTTTTCAATCTTGTTAACATCAGATATTTTAGATTAATCTTTTCCAATTTCCTTAATTCTTTTCTCAATCTTATTTGCTTCCACCAAGTTGTCACTGGAATATTATGGAGCTTTATCTGAGCAGGTTTTTTGGGGTCATCTCTAATCTAAACCGATTTTTGTGATTGAACACTCCTATATTATCTTATTGACCGGACATTCTTTACTTGATAGTTTTGAAGCTCTCTGAACTTATCTTCAGGACTTGGTTTTCCTTATTAGTATGATACATACAAAAGCTTAGTTTCACTTTGGTGCATCTAAATTGGTAATTTTCAGCTATTTATCTTGCTAGAGGGAATCATGAGAGTAAGAGCATGAACAAGATATATGGTTTTGAGGGCGAGGTCAAGTCCAAGTTGAGTGAGGCATTCGTGGAACTCTTTGCTGAAGTATTCTGTTATTTGCCTTTGGCTCATGTAATAAACCAAAAAGTTTTTGTCGTTCATGGAGGCCTTTTTAGTGTTGATGGGGTGAAACTCTCCGACATCAAAGCAATAGATCGGTTTTGTGAGCCTCCTGAGGAAGGTAAAGTGCACCAGCGTTTTTCCTTTACTTTTCCTTCAGTTTCTGAATGGTTGATGCAGTTTCATAAATTATTCATTAGTGATCGACTGTATATCTCATGGTTCTCTACTGATTTCATCAGGGTTGATGTGTGAATTGCTTTGGAGTGATCCACAACCTTTCCCTGGACGAGGTCCTAGCAAGAGGGGAGTAGGCCTTTGTTTCGGTGCAGATGTTACGAAAAACTTTTTGCAGGATAACAATCTAGGTATTTATCTCTTAGTTTGCGTGCCTATTTTTAGTGAAAAGAAAGGAATTGGTGATCTTATTTGCTTAATCAACAGATCTAATTGTGCGATCTCATGAAGTAAAGGATGAAGGTTATGAGATTGAGCATGATGGTAAACTTATTACCGTTTTCTCTGCACCAAATTACTGTGATCAGGTAATTGAGTCTTAAATTCTCAATGGAAAATTTATCCTTACAGCCGTTTGTACTCAGATGTTCTATACACAAACACTGTTTATGCTATCTTGCAAATGAAGCATTCTGCGGTCATCGATTAGTCCCCAAGACATCTTATCTTTGGATCTCTTTTTGATTGTCATTATGTTTGAAGTTGAATCCGAATGATTTGGTCGGAGAGTCTGTTTCCGGAGTTGAAAATAAAAAAAGAAAAGAAAATTTGTTGTATTCTAACACGAGTCATCATCAAACTGTCTGAATCATGTGTTCCTCATTTAACATAATATGTTGGTTGAGAATTTGATGGCTTCAGATGGGTAACAAGGGTGCATATATTCGGTTCGAAGCCCCCGATTTGAAGCCAAATTTTGTTACATTCGCAGCAGTGGTTAGTAGTTTTTTTCCCTTGTATTGCAATAACCATTTCCCTCCTAGAGAAGGTGATACAAATTCGACATAATAATTACTTTGCGATTTGCAGCCGCACCCCGATGTCAAACCGATGGCATATGCAAACAATTTCCTTAGAATGTTCCAATAGTCATTGATCGTCGTCGAGCTTCTTGCCGTCCAATGTCTCATCCACTGCTGAATGGTAAGTTTCATTTTAAGAATTCGACCAACTTTAATGATTAATCTGAAAGCCGGTTCAAGGTTGGGATCCAACAAGCACTCACCCTTCCTGGCAGGTAGAGTTGGGTTCTGGTTTAGGGATTGTAAAATAGGGTGAAAATACTATATATCATGCCTTTGTATGTTTTAACGTTAGTCCTTTATATGTTCAATAATATTTGTTATTCTGCGTTGCTGGCAGCAGGCAATTGAGTCTGGTTCTCGGCTAATATTTGTTTAGACCCCTTTGTTAATACTACTTGTGTAACCGGAGTTGGGTATTGAGATTTGACATAATGTCAAAATCCATCCTTAGCCAGTCATTTTGATCTCTATTCTTCTTTTTAAGCAGTTTAGCCCTTAATGTTTCATTTTTCGATCAAAATATGGAATCAGGGGCATCATCATCATAAGCTTTCCCAACCCCGTTGTGCAATCTATCTGAATCTACTGCTGGCATCTGAAACTTTGAGTTCATTCTTGCCATCATTGCCAATGGACCTCTTATGTTTTCTACATTCCATTAGAGCCGCTTTGCAGTTTTAAATGACTGTGAGCTACATCTCAGGGCTTCTGAAATTTGTTCCAAGCATTCCTTTTACTACATGACCCCGTCGGTTTTGTTGTTCTAGTTCGGCCGGATCTCGTCACATTCAAGAAGAGAATGGGGGGGGGGGGTTGAGACGCGGGCCTTACATTGTTGGATCAGGGACAAGGATTAAATTATTGATTCAAGTATGTTAACGTCATAATCTGGTGCAGATGGAATAGAAACAACCAACAGATGAAGTTTAAAACGAAACAATGTTGATGAAACCATAAAAGCTGGAATTTGAGAAGATTGGTAATTATTGCCTTTGATTTCTGATAAAGGGCCCTTAATTCTTATTAAGAATTAGGTTTAAAAGGCCCATAACCGGCCAAACATTTATCTTAATTAGGTTTAATTAAGAACATTAAAAAAATTGAAGTTTAATATGAATTTTTAAAATTTTTGTGGGAACCAAATGAAATTTTTTAAAAATCTAAAAGACTGAATTTAAATTTTTTAAAATTTGAGGGCTTCATGGCTCCAACAGGTCTCTAGCGCGGTCCACCACTTTCTTTCATGTGAATGATACCACTTGTGGGGGTGCATAAAATGAATATAAAATATCATTAAAGTCTTAGTTTAATTAGTATGATTGTTATTGTAGTATTTAGAAATGGGTAAAATTTTGATATACGGGCTGTGTAAAATTAATTTTACATAAGCCTATGTATTTATACTATGAAAACTTAAATCCTAAATTTCTAACTCTAACTCTAAAAAATTAAACCCTAAACCTTAAATCCTATCACTAAATTCTAAGCACTAACCTTAAATTTTAAACCCTACAACCTAAACCCTTAAACTTGAAACCTAAAATTAAAACTTTAACCCCTAAAATTAAAAAGCACCTGTAAACTGCATGTGTATTAAAGTTTTTTTCCTTTAAAAATATGCTATCTCAAATCCGAGTTAAAAGTTACGGCCGAGTTTGAAATGTAATCGGACAAACCAGAAAGTTATAGAAAGTGCAAAAAGAAGACAGTTCATAAAAGCGTTGGTTTTAAAGCGTTTTTGCATGTAATATATTTTAATTTAGATGAAAAAATACCATTAATTCTTTCCTTTTTTTAATTAAAATCTTTCCTATAACATTAATTCTCAAGTACCTCATAACCCGAAACAATAAATTCACTAATTATCGATTCAACAAACTAATTCGGATGCATTTTTTAGTAATATGCATGCCTATTTTAGGATCTATGTTCGGAGTGTGAGGCTGCTGCTCCCAATGATATCATCTTCAATGTTTGAACATGTCATGCGAGAGTACAATGTGTTTTACTAATACACCTAACAATTATTAGTTCAAATACATTTTTTACAACGTTATGACAACTTTTTTTTCTCCCCCATTTTCAAGATCGTTGACCATTTTTGAATATCGGAGGGTATATGTTTTGTTTTTACCCTTATATAGATGTGCATCTACGTTAGCATGTATCGTATAATTCAATCTAGATCTTCCTAACACAAATTTCTAGCATTTAACTCTGAAAATTTGTAATTTTATTTCAACTCAATTCAACACACAAATAATATTAAATATGATTATACGAAATAAATATCATGATAAAATAAAATAACATTTATAATATAAAGAGTTATCTTTAGATATACAGATTATAAATTTTATTTTATACAATTTACCTATTTTAATCGTAAACATTAAGCTCCTAAATTATAAACTCTAAATAAAATATCTAAACCCAATTTTAATAACTTGTGTAAAGTAATGTTTACATAGTCTATATATCAAAATATTTCCCTTTTATTTTTGCCTCTAAAAAAAATTTCTAACTTTGAATATTGTCTTAAATACTTATATTGTATATGTGATTGCATAAATATATATATATATATTTAAAAAATGTTATTTGATATAGGGCGTAAAAGAAAACTACACTAATTTTTTTTATTGACTAAATTGAAAATTCTAATTTAATACTTGTATTATACTCGGTTGATTTGAATGAGGTTAAAAGCATTTAGGAAATTTAAACCTATAACTATAAACCTTCCTTTGAGAAAATATGACAACCCTTCGTCTGCTATTAGTGTTAATGTTGCATCTTTCATGGGCTTCCTCTTCCTCTCTTCCACCTCCATGTACACCATGTAAGAACTTAATTCTATTCAGGCCTTTGAGCCCAATAATAATATAAACCAAACCCATTATAACCCATTACAACCCAAATACCCAATATTCAAACCAATAACCAAATTCAAGCCTATACTTAAATTAACCTAACCTATCCCTAAAAACCTAAACTGTAGCCGCCGCCATGATCTGCCACCGCAACGATCTATCGTCGTCTCATCGGCTCCGACCGCCATTGTCAAAACCTCAAGATAACCCCAGCAAAATCCTAAGCAGTAACCAACTAAACCCTAAACAAAATCAACCCAAATAACCATCACATCCCTCCTTTTTTCTGCTATCTGACCTGCCTGCCACCATCTCCCTAGCTCATCTTTTAACCCTTTATCCCCATCCGTTACTGTCACCACTGCCCAAACAAGAATTAACCTATTTCCACTTGTCTCCATACTTTTCAGATAACTCATAGCCGAAACCCTATAAAAAAGGGGCCAATTTGCAAAAAGAAGAGACTTTAGAGACGAGATCGAAAGCAAAAAAAAAGAGGAACAAGAATAGATTAAAAAAGGAAACAGATAAAATATATATACATATATAAAATCTTTTGATTTTTGTTAGATCTCTGTATCTAAGATGGGATTTGGGAGAAACCAACCTCGGATACGAATTTAGGAAAAAATCGAATCAGCCTGGCCTTTTGTATGAACTTCGATCGCCGGAGGCTGCGGTTCGCCGTCGCTGATGGACGACAGATATTTCTCTCACTCTCACTGTCTTGGAGTTGCTTGTAACCAAGTTTGATAAAACTCTGGGTCCAATCAAGTCCGTTGAATATGAAAACTTCATCCTGTATGATTCCTTTGTCTCCTCAGCTTATTGTTTTTAGTTTTAAAGGGTTAGTTTGATATTGTTTTTGAAAAATGTATTTAAAAATATTATCAGAAAGTGATTTTAAAAAGTAATTTTAAAAAATTATTTATAAGATTTTAGTTTTTGACATTATTTTTATTAAATATTTTTTAAAAAATAAAATATTTATTTTAGATATAATATTGTACAGTAAAAATAAATAATCATAAGGTATCTGAAATAAATCAACTCAAATCATAATAAAAATATAACATTAATGACAATTCATTAGTATTTTTTATATATAAAATATAAACTTTAAATGTTTCTAAATAACTAATATAAATAGTTGAATTAAATAAAAAATAGCTTCTAAACTATGCATTTTTTATATTAGTAAAATATATCTAAATATTAATTTAATATATTAATAATTATTATATTTGATATTATTATAACATTCAAGTGTTTTCATTATTATTTGAAATATTAAATTATTACCAATCAATTTGAGTTAAATAATTAAGAGTAAAAAACTAACTTCATCTTCGAAAGTAATTTTCAACCCCAAAGCTAAAAATTTTAGCTTTTGAGGTTGTGTGAAAAATCACTTTTTCAACCACAATTTCACACCCAATTTCTCTTAATTTAAATGGGTGTTTGGCATTGCTTATGGGTGAAAATTACTTTTTTGAGCAAAAGCTCTTTGTAACCCCCTAGACCGGCCTACGCGGGATGACCATGTCTAACAGGGCACATCTCAACTTTAAAACCCAAGTAGAAAACATGTTGGAAAATTTCAAGCATCTAATTAAAAGTCTAATAGCATACCCGTTGTAAAGTAAGCGAACTGAAGATACATATGATAACATATCAGACAGTAGTTACAAAATAATTTATACCAAATATAATAGTAAAATACTTAAACTCCATACATTACAAAATATAGGCACATGTCACTCTGAGAAACAAAATGGTGGATAGAAACATTACAAACTAGATGAAGTACTGAATGTGTCAATCCTTTAATGTCAGGAACAGGAAGAAAATTTAGAGAATGAGCTAGGGAGCTCAGTGTGTTCTAACAATGCAAAACTAAAACATCTACTATAAACAATAGAGTTAACTTTTTTATTTTCCAAAAACATATGTATCAAGTAGAAATAAGGTTCATTTTAATTTTTTATCTACCCTCCAACCAAACTCCGGTATTCAATTCCCCATAACTACATCTGTAGGGGGTGTTAACCCAGGCCCATTGGGCGTAGGTGCCAGCCTAAGGGAATACCTTAGGCACGGTAAAAAAATCATCCTAGCCGACGCATAAGAATGAACAGTAAGAAATTACCCTAGCTGAAGCATAGGAACCTAAAATGGTAAGAAATTACCAGCTGGATCAGGGCTGAACCTACGGTAACTTCATACTCTGTCCCAAGCACCCAGTAACAGTCTAGGCAGTAATTTTAGTATTCAATAGTAGCAATAACTACAATGATCAGTAGCAGCAGTATTTACAAAAAATATAAAATAGATAATTATTTCCAGTAACACAGTAACCATAGAGCATATTGTTTAATCAGGTACTTAGGCATAAATCAAACAGATAAATATAATCATGCTTAAAATCAAGAAACATGTAATAATTCTGCAAAATCAGAGAAAATCAATCATGTGCACATGATCAGTACAAGCAGAACATTTAAAACGTTTATATAGCACACAAGGAACACACCTCAAAAAGTCAGGTCGGTCGATCAAATTGTCTACTGAGCACTAGTGTGACACTCTGATGCTGAGCTAGAACCTAATACAGAACAAGTCTTAAATTAATACATGGGAGATTCTTCACTATGATAATTTACAACATATTGATACTTACAAGTCACAACGGGATCAAGCTGTTGCACGAATCGAGAGAAGTTGGGCTGGGTAAAAGCACAGTCGGGAGAAACTCTAGTACCTTAAACAAATAATACCAAGTGTTAATCCTTTATTTATTAACTTCTCTTAAATAAATTAATTTAGTACATATGCATGTTCGGGTCCAAACGTCTAATTCAAATGCTTTCGGGTTAGAATTTTGGGAAACAAACTTCAAAAACGGACTTAGGACATCAAAAAACACAAATATGGATTTTTGGGAAAAGTTAACTTTTTGGTCAAAGCCAAAGCTGACGTCATCAATCAAAGTCAACACTGATGTCAAGTCAATGCTGACTTTATGCTAACATCATTGGTCAACTGGGTTGACCTAGGCGAGTCGACTCACTAAGTCGACTCATGCAAATTGATTCACTAAGTCGACACGAGCGAGTTGACTCACTAAGTTAACTCGGTCAATGGGTCGGGTCGGGTCTAATATCCAAAGTTATTGGGCCTTAAAGCAGGCCAGCCCACAAGCTTTTAATAACTGGTCTGATGAGTTATCAGACCGGGTCGGTTTGACCAGCCTAGACTAGTAACCGGATCGGGTTTAAACTGGTCAGGCCGGGTTGATTTGAGGGCCAACGTCCCAGGCGATAGGAAATCGCCCTGGGATGGCGTGTGAAACCCATGCGCGGCCTTGGACAGCCAAATAATGCCCAAAAATGCATTTTTTGTCCAGATTTCACCAAAACAACTTTCAACAAGAAGAATAAAACCAAAATATAGGTTGAAACTTACCAAAAATTACCCAGATCAAAGGGGAAATCGGTCGGACTGTCGAAGCTTCGTTAAAGCCCTTACCGGTGCTGGTTTGGTGATCGGTGGCCAAGGGTTTGCTCGGCTACACTGCCAGTGCCTCTTACCGGTGACTGAGATGGCCGAAAAAGGCGAGAAATAGAGGAAGTGAAAAGGGGTTATTATCCTAACCCTTAAACCATTCTCAAAAGTGAAAGATAGGGAGACATGGTGAGTGGTGGCCAGTCGAGTTCAGGGTGGAACATCGATCAAGCTGGTGGTGGCGGTGTCGACCATGGGGACGAATCGAAAGGCAGATGGTTTGAGTGTTTGGGGAGGTGAATAACCGATTTGATTTTTGGGGAAAAAAGGGTTGGTTCGAATTAAATGGTTAATAAATAGGGTGGTTGGGATATTTTATTTGTTTATTATTATTATTTTTTATTTTTTTAGAACTTTGACAGTTATGGTTTAAAATAAACCAGTGCATTAGATGACCAAGAGCATGCATAGCTCATGTGGCTGGGTCATTGGTTTAAAAGGCTTGAGGTTGAGGGTTCGAAACCCCCAAGCATTAATCATTCATCATTTTTTTTCTTTTTTTTACTAGGGGCGTTACAACTTTATCCCCTATAAAGAAATTTCAGCCTCAAAATTTACCTGAATTAAACAGATGTGGAAATTGTTCTTCTATTGACTCGAGAGTCTCCCAAGTAGCCTCTTCTAGGTGACGATTACTCCACTGGACCTTAACCATAGGAATACGCCAGTTCCTCAAAAATCTTTCGTCTCGGTCCAAGATCTAAACAGATTCCTCCTCATAAGATAGGTCTGGCCTCAACTCCATATCCTGAACCTGAATAACATGACTCGAATCAGGATGGTATGGTATTAGCATAGATATATGAAATACATTATGAATACGGCTAAGCTGTGGAGGCAACTCAAGCTGATAAGCAACATGCCTAACTCTCTTCAAAATACGGTACGGCTCGATAAATTTCGAACTCAGCTTACCTTTGCGCCTAAATCTCATAACTTTCTTCCACGAAGATACCTTTAAAAAGACCTGATCATCAACCTCAAACTTGATATCTTTTCTTCTCCGATCAGCATATGACTTTTGTCTATCAAAAGCCTCTTTCAGGCGATCACGGATCAATCTGGCGGTCTCCTCAGTCTCCCGAACCAACTCGGGGCCCAAGGTCTTTCTATCATACAACTCTGTACAGCAGATAGGAGTACGATATTTACGACCATACAGAGCCTCATACGGTGCCATAATAATGCTCGTCTGGTAACTATTATTTTAAGCAAACTTAGCCAGTGGAAAAAAGTCTTCCCAACTGCCACGAAAGTCAATCACACAACCCTGTAACATATCCTTAAGAATCTAGATCACCCTATCTGATTAACCATCTGTCTGTGAATGAAAAGATGTGCTAAAATTTAGACGTGTACCCAATGTTTCCTGCAAAGCCTGCCAAAATCAGAAGGTAAACCTCGGGTCTCGATCAGAGATGATGGACATAGGTACACCATGCATTCTGACAATCTCAGAGATATATAATCAAGCCAACTTGTCCATAGAGTAGTTAACCCGAATAGGAATAAAATGAGCAGACTTGGTGAGTCGATCCATAATGACCCAAACTGAATCCTTTTTAGAGAGAGTCAGGGGCAATCCAGTAACAAAGTCTATCGTAATCCGCTCCTACTTCCACTCAGGAATCTTTATGAGTTACAACAGACTAGAAGGATGCTGATGTTCTGCCTTAACCCGCTGGCAAGTCAAACACCGCGACACATGATCAGATATGTCATTCTTCATACCAACCCATCGGTATCTTTGTCTCAGATTCTGGTACATCTTATCCCCACCAGGATGCATAGCATAAAGGCTGCTATATCCCTCACTGAGAATGGCCCGCTTTAACTTTGCATTATCTGGTATACAATAACGACCCTTGAAGCACATAACTTTATCCTGATCAAAGGCATAAACAGAGGTGGATCCTTGTTCAACCTGTTGTATAACAGGAAGTAAGGTACTATCCAGAAGCTGTTTGGCCTTAATTTCTTTGGCCAAAGTCCACTTAACCTTTAACTCAGCCAATAAACTACCATCATCATAAATACTCATCCTGACAAACAAGGATCTCAGGTCTAAAATATGGTTCAAAGTGTCAGCGACAACATTGGCTTTCCCTATGTGATACTCAATCTCACAATCATAGTCCTTAAGAAGCTCAAGCCAACGACGTTGTCTCAGATTTAACTCCTTCTGGGTAAGGAGATACTTTAAGCTCTTGTGATCTGTATAGATATAAAACTTCTCCCTATAGAGATAGTGCCTCCAAATCTTCAAAGCAAAGACCACAACAGCTAGCTCAAGGTCGTGGGTAGGGTAATTACACTCATGCGGCCTTAACTGACGTGATGCATAAGCAACCACTTTCCCTCCCTGCATCAGAACACAGCTAACTCAAGGTCCAGAGTGCGATGTATCGCTATAAACTGTGAAATTCTTCTCGGACTCGGGCTGGGTCAAAATTGGAGCTTGTGTTAGAGCGGTCTTCAATCTCTCGAAACTATTCTGCAGAGCATCAGTCCAAATGAATGGAACATTTTTTTTCAACAACTTCGTCAAATGAGCAGTAATGATGGAAAAACCGTCAACGAAGCGTCTGTAATACCCAGCTAAACCCAAGAAACTGCGAATCTCAGAGACATTCCTAGGTTACTTCCAACTTATAATGGCCTCAATCTTGCTCGGATCAACCTGAATACCTCGAGCCGATACCATATGTCCAAGAAAAGTTACCTCGCTGAGCAAAAATTCACATTTGCTCAACTTAGCATACAATCGATGCTCTCTGAGAGTTTATAGGACAATCCTTAAGTGCTCGGCATGTTCTGTCTTAGAGCGGGAATAGACCAGGATGTCATCAATGAACACCACCACAAACTAATCTACATAGGGCCGAAATACATAATTTATCATATCCATAAAGGCGGTAGGAGCATTAGTCAAACCGAATGGCATCACTAAGAACTCATAATGCCAATATCTGGTGCGAATGGTTGTCTTCGCAACGTTAGATCTCTTTATCTTTAGCTGATAGTACCCGAAACAAAGATCAATCTTTGAGAAAACTGTAGCTCCCCAAAACTGATCGAACAAGTCATCAATCCTGGGTAGAGGATATTTATTTTTGATCGTTAGTTTGTTCAGCTTTCGATAATCAATACACAACTTAAGAGAACTATCTTTCTTTTTCACGAACAGAACAGAAGCTCCCCAAGATGACAAATGCCTAGAACTCGTATTACTCCTCCGAGTCTCAGTAGTGCGAGTCCTCTTATCAGGACGTGCGTGGAACTCACCCTAACCAGAAGGTCTCCTAGATCAATCTCGATCTTAGCCTGAGCCTCGGTCTCGATCTATTCTGCTCTGGCTAGCTGTCAATAACTCCACATGTTCTATAGTCTTGACCTAATTTACTAGGTCTTTAAACACCTCATCGTGATGTGTAGCCACCCAATCACGTATCCCAATACGGAGGCCCTTTAAGAACTTATCACATTTGTCTTTCTCGGTGAAAACCTAACCAGCACCATATTTGTGTAAACCCAAAAACTATATCTCATACTCGGCCACTGTCATAGAACCCTGCACCAGGTCTTTAAAAGCCTGGCGTCTTTCTCTCAAGAATCGTTCGCCCAAAAAATAATTCCTAAACCGTTCCTTGAAGAAATCCCAAGTCAAACGATCAGAAAGAACACTACTCACAATAGACTCCCACAAAGTGTGAGCATTCTCGTTCAACATAGATACAACACCCAAATATTTCTTGGATGGCTCTAAACACATCTCATTCATACGTCTCGCAGTGTTATATAACCATTCCCTTGCCTCGGTCGGTGCTCCACTAAGAGATCCCAAGAAAGTCTTGATTCCATTAACAAGCAATGCCTGAGAGATAAGAACTTCAGGTGTGACGCCTGATGCTCTGACTACACCCTGAATCAGCTGAAGAAACTGTCTGGTAAGAATCTCATCAGTCACTGTCTTTGATGGCTCAGAACTCGCTACCGGTAAGTCGAAACAAAAGGACCACAAGAGGCGGGAGGCTTAGTAGGAGCCGAAGGATCTACTAGGGCAAGATGATCTATAACTGGATCATCAATTGGGTCAGCAAATCTAGGCGGGACGACGTCCCCTTATGGTGCTCATATCGGAGGATATCTACAAGGAATAAAACCTAAGATTAGTTTATAACATTAGAGAATAAAACACAATTAAACATATTAGATTTGGTGACATGGCCTCGTTTTAAAATACTTTTGCGAAATGTTTTAAAATATTAATCTAAATGGACTCACCTACAGTCCGAGGTTATAAAACCAAAAGCTCTGATACCAACCAAATGTAATCCCCTAGACCGGCCTACGCGGAATGACCATGTCTAACAGGGCAAATCTCAACTTTAAAACCCAAGTAGAAAACATGTTGGAAAATTTCAAGCATCTAGTTAAAAGTATAATAGCATATCTCGCTGTAAAGTAATCGAACTGAAGATACATATGATAACATATCAGACAGTAGTTACAAAATAATTTATATCAAATATAATAGTAAAATACTTAAACTCCATACATAACAAAATATAGGCACATGTCACCCTGAGAAACAAAATGGTGGATAGAAACATTACAAACTAGATGGAGTACTGAATTTGTCGATCCTCCAATGTCAGGAACAGGGCTGCCTATCCAAAATATCTGAAAAGAAGAAAATTTGGGGAGTGAGCTAGGGAGCTCAGTGTGTTCCAGCAGTGCAAAGCTAAAAACATGTACTACAAACAATAAAGTAAACATTTTTATTTCCAAAAACATATGTATCAAGTAGCAGCAATGTTCATTTTAATTTTCTATCTACCCTCCAACCAAACTCTGGTATACATTTCCCCAGAACTGCATCTTTAAGGGGTATTAATCCAGGCCCATTGGGCGTAGGTGCCAGTCTAAGGCAATACCTTAGGCACGGTAAAAAAAATCATCCTAGCCGAAGCATAGGAATGATAAGGAATTACCATGGCCGAAGCATAAGAACCTGAAACGCTAAGGAATTACCAGCTGGATCAAGGCTGAACCTACGGTAACTTCATACTCTATCCCAAGTACCCCAGTAAAAGTCTGGGCAGTAATTTCAGTATTCAATAGTAGCAATAACTATAGTATCAGTAGTAGCAATATTTAAAATAAATATAAAGCATGTTATTATTTCATGTAACACAGTAACCATATAGCATATTGTTCAATCAGGTACTTAGGCATAAATCAAACAGATAAATATGATCATGCTCAAAATCAGGAAATATGTAATAATTCTGCAAAATCAGAGAAAATCAGTTATGTTCACATGATCAATACAAGTAGAACATTTAAACTGTTTATATAGCACACAAGGAACACACCTCAAAAAGTCAGGTCTGTCGGTCAGATTGTCTACTGAGCACTAGTGTGACGCTCCGATGCTGAGCTAGAACCTAATACAGAACAAGTCTTAAATTAATACAAGGGATATTTTTCACTATGATAATTTACAACGTTTTGATACTTACGAGTCACAACGGGGTCAAGCTGTTGTACGAATCGAGAGGAGTTGGGCTAGGCAGAAGTACGGTCGAAAGAAACTCTACTACCTTAAACAAATAGTACCAAGTGTCAATCCTTTATTCATCAAATTCTCTTAAATAAATTAATTCAGTACATATGCATGTTCGGGTCCAAACGTCCAATTCGGAGGCTTTCGAGTTAGAATTTTGGGAAACATACTTCAAAAACGGACTCAGGACGTAGAAAAACACAAAATATAGATTTTTGGAAAAAGTTAACTTTTTGGTCAAAGTCATCACTGACGTCAGCAGTCAATGTTGATGTCATACTGACATCATTGGTCAACTGGGTTAACTTAGGCGAGTTAACTCATAGATTCAACTCAGGCGAATTGACTCACTGAGTCAACTTGAGCAAGTTGACTCACTGAGTTGACTCGGTCAACGGGTTGACTCGGTCGGGTCAGTCACGGGTCGAGTCGGTTCGATCACGGGTTGGGTCGGGTCTAATATCCGAAGTTAGTGGGCCTTAAAGTAGGCCGGTTTACAAGCTTTTAATAACCGGTCTGATGGGTTATCAGACTGGGTCAGTATGACCATCCTAGACTAGTGAACAAACTGAGTTCAAACCGGTCAGGCTGGGTTGATTTGAGGGCCACCGTCTCAGGCGATCGAAAATCACCCTTGGACAGTGCGTGAAGCCCACGCGCGGCCTTGGACGGCCGAAAAATACCCTAAAATGCACTTTTTGTCCAAATTTCACCAAAACAACTTTCATCAAGAAGAATAAAGTCAAAATATAGGTTGAAACTTACCAAAAATTACCTAGATCGAAGGGGAAATCGGTTGGTCTGTCGAAGCTTCATTGAAGCCCTTACGACGCTGGTTTGGTGATCGGTAGCCAGGGGTTTGCTCAGCTCGAAACACCGAGTATGCTACACTGTCGGTGCCCCTTACCAGTGACTGAGATAGCCGGAAAAGGCGAGAAATAGAGGAGGTGAAAAATGGTTATTTTTCTAACCCTTAGACCATTCTTGACAGTGAAAGGTAGGGAGACAGGGTGAGTGGTGGCCGACGTCGAGTTCAGGGTGGAACGACGATCACTCCGATGGTGGCAGTATCGACCACGGTGCGACGATGGGGGACGGATCGAAAGGCAGACAGTTTGAGTGTTTGGGGAGGTGAATAGCCGATTTGACTTTTTGGGGGAAAATGGTTGGTTCAAATTAAATGGGTAATAAATGGGGTGGTTGGGATATTTTATTTGTTTATTATTTTTATTTTTTACTAGGGGTGTTACACTCTTTTTTAAGCAATGCCAAAGGGGCCAAGTAGTTTAAAGTCTATTCTGATAAAATTGTGGCGTGTTTTGCCATTTTGGTTAATATTAGTATATACAAAAAGTCTAAGAATGATGGCATAAACCTGTTAAAAATATGCAATTAAAACTGTTATCAAAATATATAACATTTTAGGTTATGTGTGAGTAACATTTTAGGATGTGCGTGGGATAATATTATAACTTGCAACCGAAAATGTTATCAAAACATATAACATTTTAGGTTGCGTATTTTTAACATTTTAGATTGTGTGCTTTTAAAATTTTAGGTTGCAACTTAAAATGTTACTGAGGCAAACGAAAAATGTTATATATTTTGGTAATATTTTAAGTTGGCTGATTTTAGGTTGCCGCACAGCAGACTCACCCCTAATTTATTTTTTTATCTTTTTTATTTTTATTTCTAAATTACATTTAAATACAGGGTAAACTACACCATGTACCACCAAATTGCTGATTTTAGGTTGCCGCAGACTCGCCCCTAATTTATTTTTTAGCATTATTATTTTTATTTCTAAATTACATTTAAATATTAGGGTAAACTACACCATGTACTACCAAACTATAGGCGTTGACTCGTTTTTGTCACCAATCTTTTAATTGGTTCAATTTTAACACTAAACTTTATTTTCAGACTTGTTTATGTCACCTCGCCATTAACTCTTTAACAGAACGATGACAAGGCGCATGCGTGATAACTTGGATGCTGGACCAAAATGACGTCGTTTTCGTGCCGCTATTTTGATGCTAAATGACCCAAAATGACGACATTTTGCAGGAGGAAAATGTGGAAAAATATGCGCTTAATGGGATTTGAACCTAGAACCTTTAGAATCAAATGCAAACTCCTAACCACTAAGCAACTTAACATCTTTGTTTTGTTTCTAACTCAAATAATATATATGCCAATTCGCAGTTGAGATTAATTTAATTTATTGTATTATATAAATAATATTACTCTATATAAATAATATAAATATAATAATTCTAATATTAATATACATATAATAATATATTAATATATATAAATAATAAATAAAATATGTATGTTAAATAAAAACAATTATATTATAAATGATATTAAATATATAAATAAATAATATATCATTATAAAAACTAAAATGCTAATTCTAAAACCCCCTGAAATTTCCAAAATCTAGAAAAAAACCTCAAAATCCACCAAAACATTAAACCCTAACCTATAAACCCTAAAACCACAAATTATAAATCTTAAACCCTAAAACTCATAAACTCATTAGTAGTGATAATGGATGGATTTGAGATTGAAGGTTTAAGTTTTCTTTTGTAAATTTTAGCTTTTTTATAAATTTTGGAATTTTTAGAATTTTTTAAAAAAATAGTTTTTTAGTTTTTTAATATAATATATTATTTGTTTATATACTTTAATATTATTTTTATAAATATAATTTTAGGGTTTAAGGTTTATAGTTTAAGGTTCAAGGTTTTAGTGGATTTTTGGGCTTTTCGTAATTTTTGAAAATTTATTTTTAAATTATTTTTTAGTATTCTATAATAATATATTATTTATATATTTATTGTTATTTATAATATAAAAAATTTATTTATATTAATATATGTATATTAATATTATTGCTAATGTAAATATCTTAGAAATAATATATTTATATGATAAAATAAATTGAATTAATCTCAACTGCAGTTTGACATATATATTATTGTGTTAGAAACAAAACAAAGTTATTAAGGCCCTGTTTTTGCATTTCTTTTCAAACCAGCTGCCAAAAGCTGGTTTGAGACCAAAAGCTATGAAAACATGTAATTTTTCATGCCAAAACTGATTTTCAGCTTGATTTGAAAAGTGCTTTTCAAAAGCTTGAAATTTTTAGCTTTTAGATTTTCTAAAAGCACTCTTAAGTAAAATTATTCATATATTCTCGTTTATATCACCAATCCTTTTATATTTTCAAAATGAATGTCTAAAATAAACATTTTATCTTTTTAAAAGTACTTTTTAACAGTAATACCAAACACACACAATCCAAAAATACTTTTTAAAATCATTCCCCACCATATTTTCTTAAGGCAATTTTAAAAATTACTTCCCCACCGTATTTTCCAAAAACTATACTTGGTCTAAGACAGGATGTGGCCTGTAAAGAGCAAACCCGGATCTGTCCTGAATTTAAATGAAATAATAATATTTTTTTTATCTAACTCTAATTATAATAAGTAATGTAAAAATATTTATTACTACTATTTTTATTATGGTTTAAATAAATAGTAAAACAAATCAACATGCGATTTTCTAGGGAAGTTATGCGGTGAAACGGGTAATTTAAGACTAAAATGAGGCTGACTTATTCTACAAGTAGCACGTTTGTACATAAATTCTTACGAGGCTTGTACATAAATATTTACAATAATTGTAATAGAAATGGTATATACATAAAGTCTTACGACGTAAGGATTTGTGTACCAACATAAAAGTTACAAGAAAACTTATTTTCTTACATGAACGATGAGAATTTCAGTAGGTACAAAAATCATTACATATTATACATAATTTGTTATAGAAATGGTAATGAAAAAGTTACGTACCGAAATCCTTACCAGAGATCATCAAAACCAAAAGGAGCTCAACTTAGGGTAAGCATTTGTGTACATACAGATTGCCTACAAGAAAACCTATTCTCTTACTAGAACAATAAGAATTTCAGTAGGTACATAAATTATTACGGAATATACATAGTTTGTTAAAGAAATGGCAATAAAAAACGTACGTACCGAAATCCTTACCCGAGATCACCAAGACCAAAAGCAAAGCAACTTAGTGTAAGCATTTGTGTACATACATATTAGCCTACAAGAAAACATATTTTCTTGCATAAAAGAAGAGAATTTCAGTATGTACAGAAATTATTACATAATACACATAATTTGTTACCGAAAAGGTAATAAAAAAGGTACGTACCAAAATCCTTACTCGAAATCACCAAAACTTAAAGGAGCTCAACTTAGGGTAAGAATTTGTGTACATACAGATTGGGCTGAAAACCTATTTTCTTACATGAAAGATGAGAATTTCAGTAGGTACAGAAATTATTACATAATATACATAATTTGTTACAGAAATTGTAATAAAAATGTACGTACCGAAATCCTTACCCGAAATCACCAAAATCAAAAGGACCTCAACTTAGGGTAAGCATTTGTGTACATACAGATTGACATACAAGAAAACCTATTTTCTTACATGAATGATGTAATTTCAGTAGGTACAGAAATTATTACATAATATACATAATTTGTTACAAAAATGGTAATAAAAAGGTATATACTACGTACTTAAATCCTTACTCGAAATCACCAAAACTAAAAGGAGCTCAATTTAGGGTAAGCATTTGTGTACATACAGATTGGCCTACAAGAAGATCTATCTTCTTACTAGAACGATGAGAATTTCAGTAGGTACAGAAAATATTACAGAATATACATAGTTTGTTATGGAAATGGTAATGAAAAGCGTACGTACCGAAATCCTTACCCGAGATTACCAAAACCAAAAGGGGTTCAACTTAGGGTAAGCATTTGTGTACATACAGATTGGCCTACAAGAAACCATATTTTCTTACTAGAACGATGAGAATTTCAGTTGGTACAGAAATTATTATTGAATATACATAGTTTGATACAAAAATTGTAATGAAAAACGTACGTACCGAAAATCTTACCCGAGATCACCAAAACCAAATGGAGCTCAACTTAGGGTAAGCATTTGTGTACATACAGGTTGGCCTACAAGAAAACATATTCTCTTACTAGAACGATAAGAATTTTAGCAGGTACAAAAATTATTACGGAATATACATAGTGTTACAGAAATGGTAATGAAAAACGTATGCACCCAAATCCTTACCCGAGATCACCAAAACCAAAAGGAGCTCAACTTAGGGTAAGCATTGAAATCCTTACCCGAGATCACCAAAACCAAAATGAGCTCAACTTAGGGTAATCATTTGTGTACATACAGATTGGCCTACAAGAAACTATATTTTCTTACTAGAACGATGAGAATTTTAGTTGGTACAGAAATTATTACGGAATATACATAGTTTGATACAGAAATGGTAATGAAAAATGTACGTACCGAAATTCTTACCTGAGATCACCAAAACCAAAAGGAGCTCAACTTAGGGTAAGCATTTGTGCACATACAGGTTGGCCTACAAGAAACCCTGTTTTCTTACTAAAACTTTGAGAATTTTAGTAGGTACAGAAATTATTACGGAATATACATAGTTTGTTACAAAATGGTAACGAAAAACGTATGTACCGAAATCCTTACCCGAGATCACCCAAACCAAAAGGAGCTCAACTTATGGTAAATATTTGTGTGCACACAGAAAATGCTACAAGATAACCTTTTTCTTTAAAAATTATGAGAATTTAAGTAGCTACAAAAATCATTACAGAATATGTATAATTTGTTACAAAAAGGTAAGGAAAAATATACGTACACAATTTCTTATCCTATTTTTAAGTCTACAGGTTAACCGGTTTAGCTTTTACCCTTTTTGTTAGGATATTTGTTTTGATATAATAATTGAAAAATAGTTTTGGACTAAATTGAAAAGGTTTCAAAAGTGCTTCTAAGTTCAAACAACTTGAAAATAAGTTTGAGAAGTTTTTGAGAGGTTTTGGAATTGTTTTAAACGTTTTAAAGTAGCCAAACTCAAGTTTTCAGCACTACCGTATCGATACAGTTACACCCCGTATCTATACACCTTAGGGTTTCAGCTATAGTAATTTTCCAGAACCGAAAACCCGTATCGATACAAGCTTATGCGTATCAATATGGTGAAGGTCATATCGATACACTTCAAAGGCGTATCGATACCCTATGTTTTCAAATCCCAACGGCTAGTTTTTTAAAGCCCCAACGACTATTTTACCTATAGCATATTGATACACTTCAAAGGTGTATCAATACACGCAATGTATCAATACACTTCACAGGTGTATCAATACACGCTGTGTATCAATACACTCTAGAGGTGTATCAATACACCCGTATCGATACACTTTATAGGTGTATCGATACACCAAGCCTGAAGAGCATAACAGCTAGTTTCTGAAGAACGCGTATCGATACAGCAATATCGTGTATCGATACAATTGACTCCAGAACTGTATTTTTTAGGAAATAAAGTCTACAATGGCTCCAAATCATCCCCAACAGTCTTCAACGGCTAGAAACTCAATTGGGAGTTTAAAAGCCCTCAAGAAGCATCTGAAGAAGGCAACGATCAAATTGCCAACATCTATTATGATTGTAATCAAGTCTTAGTGCTTTAATTCCCATTCTTTGTATAGACAACACTTGTGAGCTTAAATGTCATTATATACTGAAGTGTATTAGGATTTGGGTGAGAGCTTAAAGAGTGCAAACGCATACCTTGTAGAGAAGATTTCTTGTTTGCTTTGTTTTTCTCTTTTTAAAGAGGGTTTACTCAAGCTTTGGGGTAGAAGCTTTGAGTGTGTAACGGTTGCCTTCTAAGCCTAGAAAAGGGGAAGAAATTCATAGTGAATTTGGGAAATCCTTAGTGGGGAAAATAAGGTAGTGGATGTAGGCTTTGGTTAGAAAGTCGAACCATTCTAAATCATTGTGTTAATTTTTCTATCTTTTTGCTTCCACCACCAACATCCAAAAATCGACTTCTCTACCACTTGGCAAGCAATTTCGGTTGAAAGAATTTGAGCCCAACAATTGGTATCAGAGCGAGGCTCAATCGAGAAGGTTTAACCACCTATTGAGGTGATCCAGCAAGCTTGACTAACAAATAAGTCAACCGACTTCTATGGCGTTATCCATCGACAAACCGCCCTTCTTTAACGGTGATAGAAGTAGACAAGGCCAAGGTTGAAGTAATCGAGAAGCTACCACCACCTACTACTATGGAAGGGATTCAGAGTTTCTTGGCACATGCTGGCTTCTATAAGAGGTTCATTAAGGACTTCTCCAAAATCTTAATTTGCTTAAGCAAAACCAGCCCTTCATCTTTGATGTAGAATGCTACAGCCCATTTAAAGAACTCAAGGAGAAGCTCATCTCAGCACCCATATTTGTTCCCCCAGATTGGACCTCACAATTCAAGTTTATCTGTGATGCAAGTGACTACGCAATAGGTGTAGCACTTGGACAACGTCGAGGTAAACTTTTCCATGTTATTTATTATGCTAGCCGTACTTTGAATGATGCACAAATAAATTACACAACCACTGAAAAAGAACTACTAGCCGTTGTGTTTGCCTTTGATAAGTTTGGAGCATACTTGATAGGCACAAAGGTCATGAAAAGCAAAGACTATCGTCTTTAGGACATAGTTGAAGATGGACCGTTTGTGCCAAATCGGAGCAAAGCAGAATGAAGCGCGGAAGATCGCAAAAAGATGGAACTCAATTACAAGGCCATACACATTCTATTTTGTGCATTGGGCTCGAAAGAATATGTGAAAGTATCTTCTTGTGAGAGTGCCAAGGAGTTATGGGATAAACTTGAAGCAATCCATGAAAGGACAAATGAGGTGAAGGAGACAAAGATTGGTCTACTCAACCTCGAATACGAAAACTTCAAGATGGACCCATATGAAGACATCAAGAACATGTTCGACTGGTTTTCTACAATCGTCAATCAGCTCAAAAGTCTTGGAGAAGAGATTTCGGAAGAAAATCTTGTTCGGAAGTTGATTTATTCACTTCTCGAATCATGGGAGAGCAAGAAGATGACCATTATTGAAGTCAAAGACTTGAAGAAGCTCAAGCTTGAAGAGCTCGTAGGGTATATTGTCACCCATGAGATGATGTCTCTACCCTTGAAGAGGGAGAATGAGAAGATAATCCAAGAGCAAGGAATCGATGTCAATATCATTGCTCTACAATCTTCCACAAGTCACCAAGAAGAATCAAGTGAGGAGCAAAGTGAAGATGAAGATATGGCCTATCTCTTCAAGGAATTGGCCCGATTCATGAAGAGAAACAAAAAAGAATCCAAGAATGAATCGAAGAAGAAGATGGTGGATTCCCTCAAGTGCTCAAAATGTAAGAAGACGAGGCACACCAAATCCTATTGCCCTCGCTTCAACACGAAAGGATCATCGTCAAATAAAGCACATATGGCTACATGGAGTGATGAAGACTCCACCGATGAAGATAAGATAGCTCACCTATGCATGATGGCCCTTCAAGAGGAGGAGGTAACTTCTAACTCATCTATTTCTAATTCTTATACTTTTGATGAGTTGCAAGATACCTATGACCAATTGGTTTTTGAGTTTAAAGCCTCATTTTCTAAGAACAAAAAATTGATTTCAAAATTGAAAAATGAAAATGATTTGCTTGTGAAAACCAATTCGAAATTTGAAGCAAAATTAAAGAGCACTGAACTTAAAGTTTTGAATTTACAAAATTTGCTTCAAAAGAAAGAAAAAGATCATCAAATTGAAATAGATGATCTTAAGAAAGAAAAAGATTTGATTTTCAAATAGCTTGAAAAGAAAAACAATTTAGGAAAATCAAACTTTTATCAAAGACAATCTAATGCCCCTAGATTTTTGAATGGAAAAGTTTTTAGAAGTATTTGGGTCCCGAAAAGACTAATTACTTCAACCAAAAAGGATGAAATTGAAAAATGGATTCGTAAGGAGACTAAATTATGTGCTACTAATGCCTATGGATCTAAAGCAATTTGGATACCAAAAATCAAGTGATTGTCTTTTGTAGGTGTGATGGAGCTTTGATCAACAAGTGATGAAATTAAGGGGGAGCTCTATACACACAAGGAGGAACACTTGAAGAAGGAAGGCTTCAAATCCTACCTTTGGTTCGAGTGTGGTAAAAATTAGTTGAATTTTAATTGTTTTTACTTGATTTATTTAATTTTAGTTCAACTAGTTTATCATAAATGTTGGACAAACATTTGAATGTTGCTTGAGTAAGGGGGAGCCAATTTTAAAACAAAACTTATTTTTGTCAAAAATTTTTCATTTGAAACTCTCCATTGTTATGAACTTTAAAGTTTTCAAACTTTGGTTTGAACCATTTTTGATATAACAAAAATGGGGGAGAATGTTTTGAAAAATCGAATTTTCAAATGAATAAGGGGAGCTTATAACATTTTCATCATTAAATCTCTTATTCAAATCTTATTTTTACTAAGGGGGAGAATCTCAAAAATAATTTTTCAAGTTGGTTTTATTATATCAAAAAAGGGGAGATTGTTAGGATATTTGTTTTGATATAATAATTGAAAAATAGTTTTGGACTAAATTGAAAAGGTTTCAAAAGTGTTTCTAAGTTCAAACAACTTGAAAATAAGTTTGAGAAGTTTTTGAGAGGTTTTGGAAATGTTTTAAACGTTTTAAAGTAGCCAAACTCAAGTTTTCAGCACTACCGTATCGATACAGTTACACCCCGTATCGATACACCTTAGGGTTTCAGCTATAGCAATTTTCCAGAACTGAAAACCCGTATCGATATAGGCTTATGCGTATCGATACGGTGAGGGTCGTATCGATACACTTCAAAGGCGTATTGATACCTTATGTTTTCAAATCCCAACTGCTAGTTTTTTAAAGCCCCAACGACTATTTTACCTATAGCATATCGATACACTTCAAAGGTGTATCAATACACGTAGTGTATAAATACACTTCACATGTGTATCAATACACGCAGTGTATCAATACACTTCACAGGTGTATCAATATACGCAGTGCATCAATACACTCCAGAGGTGTATCTATACACCTGTATCGATACACTTCATAGGTGTATCAATACACCAAGCCTGAAGAGCATAACAGCTAATTTTTGAAGAATGCGTATCGATACGGCAACACCGTGTATCGATACAGTTGACTCTAGAACTATATTTTAGCGGGAAATAAAGTATCTAAAGGCTCCAAATCATCCCCAACGGTCTTCAACGGCTAGAAACTTAATTGGGAGTATAAAAGCCCTCAAGAAGCATCTGAAGAAGCTAATGATCAAATTGGCAACATCTATTATGATTGTAATCAAGTCTTAGTGCTTTAATTCCCATGCTTTGTATAGACAACACTTGTGAGCTTAAATGTCATTATATGCTCAAGTGTATTAGGATTTGGGTAAGAGCTTAAAGAGTGCAAACACATACCTTGTAGAGAGAATTTCTTGTTTGCTTTGTTTTTCTCTTTTTCAAAGAGGGTTTACTCAAGCTTTGGGGTAGAAGCTTTGAGTGTGTAACGGTTGCCTCCTAAGCCTAGAAAAGGGGAAGAAATTCATAGTGAATTCGGGAAATCCTTAGTGGAGAAGCTAAGGTAGTAGATGTAGGCTTTGGTTAGAAAGCCGAACCACTCTAAATTATTGTGTTAATTTTCTATCTTTTTGCTTCCACCACCAACATCCAAAAATCGACTTCTCCACCACTTGGCAAGCAATTTTGGTTGAAGGAATTCGAGCCCAACACTTTTTTATTTCGGTATATACACAAATGCTTATCGATTTTTGTCAAAATTTATGTACCTACAAAATCATTACGAGTCGATAAGAAATTCTTACTATTTTTATAAGCATTTTTGTATAGCCTTATTTTAGCCTTATTTTAACGCGCTTCACGTTAAAATTTCTCGATTTTTTAAGGACTACGGCCCCGCCCTGACACTTCTACTTCAAAGCGCTATGGATCATTCATATTCTTAGGGTGACACGTCTACATGTACTTTTAGGTTAAATTAAATGTTTTCGAATTCAAAAGTGGGACCTACATATTAAATTTTAGGTTTAAATGAAAAATAGGTGCCCAAAGTATGCATTTTTTGAACTTTAGGTGCCTAAAGTATTTTTTTTTGTAAAAATAGGTGCCCGAAGTTTCAAAAGTTATAAGGTGCCTGGCCGTTAATGGGTGTTAAAAAGAAAACCAATCAATGATTGACATGTGGCATATTTAATTTTTTCAAAATTAAAAATAAAAAAAACTTTCAGTTTTTCAAAAAATCCCAAGATTTTATAATTTTTACAAAATAGTCCCCAAATCCCTAAAATTACCCAAATCCAAACCCCCAAATTGCATAACCGTGTTGGGGGAAAGGACTGCCTTGGTCCGGCGACCAAACCGGTGTGCTCAGGGCGGCGATCAACGTTGGAATCGGCGGCGATTTGGGGTTTGAGTTTGGGTAATTTTAGGGATTTGGAGACTACTTTGTAAAAATTATAAAATTTTGGATTTTTTGGAAAACTGGAAGTTTTTTTAATTTTTAATTTTGAAAAAAAGAATAAATTAAATATGCCATGTGTTAAGCATTGATTGGTTAATTTTCTTTTTACGCCCATTAACGGCTAGGCACCTAAAATTATAACTTTTGAAACTTTGGGAACCTATTTTTACAAAAAAATACTTTAGGCACCTAAAGTTCAAAAATGATTACTTTAGACACCTATTTTTCATTTAAGCCTAAATTTTATCACTTTCTATGTGATATGTTTTTCTGCATGATATTATGATACGTTTTTTTTTTCAAAATTAAATTTGAAGTTTGCTTTTCAAATGATGTATATTATGTTATTTTATTGATCTATCTTTATTTTGAACCCTCAAATTAAATATTAATATACGTTGTCAATCACCAAATATAAGTTGTGGTTGAATTATGGTTAGTCGAAGAAACATTAACGGATTAGTAAAGGCCATGACCCACATAATATATTAAAAGTTTGAAAATTTTTAAATTGAGATGATGATGAAATTGTG
The DNA here is from genome assembly GCA_019671005.1 of Hibiscus mutabilis. Taxonomy (NCBI): domain Eukaryota; kingdom Viridiplantae; phylum Streptophyta; class Magnoliopsida; order Malvales; family Malvaceae; genus Hibiscus; species Hibiscus mutabilis. The sequence goes on from CM033741.1 coordinate 32,730,074, forward strand.
TTTGTGTTGATTGTATCCATCATTCATCGTTGATAATGATTGTTTGTATTCCTTACTTATCTAAGTTGTTTGGTTAAATTTTTAGCTCTTTTATTGCTTAATCTTATTTTATTTTTTTTGTGACTATTTAGTGCACTACGATAATTTTAGAGAAAATGTCCCGATTCGTAAATTCTTTGAGATATTTCCGAGTTGCTTAAAATACGGATCTGGCCTGTTCATAGCAAGCCTTGGTCATAAATTAATTACTTCCCTAAGAGATAGGAATATGGTCCAGCCCCTTCACGCTTAGTTCAAAGTATTTGTCATAATTAATTCCTTATCTAAAAATAAATAAATGACTTAATTATTAGGCTTAACCGTCAAATAAATGTTCAAATTATACTTTTTTTAGATAGGTGCCCAAATAATTTTTTGAGACAAATAGGTCTCTAACGTTTCATTCCATTACTCATTTAAGGTTTAGTCGTGACAGACGTTTTTTTCATTATCCAATCGAAATTAAACACGCGGATTTACTAAACATTTTTTGAATTTTATTTTTTAAAAAATAAATTTGAATTTTTTAAATATCCTGAAATTTTTAAATAATCCCAAAATAGTCCTCAAATTCCTAACCCCAAATCCGGCCACTCTCACCGGCGTTGGTCACATTTTCGGTGACGGAATAAAGCGTTCCCCTCGCCGAACGACTCACACACCATTCATCATTCGTTATGCCGTCGTTCTTCGCGAATCATTCAAATGAACTATTCGATGATTTTGGCGTTTTACAAGGAGTCGTCGATTTTCGACGACGAGGTGATGAGATAAATGGTCGTGATGGTCGTCCGACAACAGATGTGATGGGCGGCGGCGTGACAATCGACGGCGAAACCATGTCAAATCAAGATTTGGGTTTATGGGGTGTTAGGATTTTCAAAATTTGAGGCTATTTTGTGAAATTTGAGGTTATTTTGTTGTATTATTTTTATTTATTTTTAAATATAATTTTAAAATTTTAAGAAGATGACACGTGTCAGATAATGGTAAAAATTAACGGACAGTAATAGCGGGCACCTATTTGAGTAACGTTGAAAACGTTAGGCACCTATTTGGTCAAAAATAAAATTTAGGCACCTAACTAAAAAGAGACATAGTTTAAACACTTATTTGACTGTTAAGCCGAATAATTAAAGTCAAATTTTTGGGTGGAACAACCTGTAATTGTTGGTTAATTAAATGTTTCAAAAATAATACTATGTCCTTAAAAAATTATTCCTTGTTGAACTTTTACATAGTTTTAAAAAGAAAAAAATTGTATAAGAGATGTGTTGTAAAATAATTAAAATGATTATTTCATCATTGAAAAGTTAAAGTTTGTTTTGTTGAAAAACTAAAGAGAGGATAGAAAAGAAACTGTGCCTAGTAAAAGTTGTTGGATTTTTCAATGAGACAATTTAAGTGGGACAATCTTAAAACAAAAAGGACAAATTTTATGGAACATAGGGAGTATTTTTTAGGTTTCTTAATTATTATTATTATTTTGATAAAGTTAGGTTTCTCAATGTATTTATAGGAGAAAATAATTAGTTATTTGTGTTCTATTAACTCATATAGAGATCGATGTTAGTTACAAAGTTGTAAAATTATTTTACATCAGAATTCGAGTGATTTAGTGAAAATTCATCCCAGTAGACCCGAATTTGAGTACTCATGTGTGCAAGGTGTGTGCGTTTTCAAAGAGTCAAGAAAAATTATGAACATATATAATTTCAAGTAATTACCACAGTATATTAAAAAATTATTTCACACTAGAAACAAAGATTGAACTCGCAACTATTAATTATTTTTTTAAAAGAACATTAATAGTAGGGGTGAGCGTTCGATCGAGTTGAGTCAAAAAATTTCGAGTTATTTGAGTTGACACGTCATATTTTACAACTCAAACTTTATTTGAAATTTTTTCGATTCTGGTCAAGTTTAAGAAATTCGAGTCGAGTCGAGTTTTCGAGTTCCTATAAAAATTTAATTGTAATTATTTATCATGTTATAGTACAGTTTGATTCCAATTTAAATCACTTTCTCTAATCATATAAGATATGCATATATATTATTCTTCATATTTTTTTTCATATGTTGCAATGTTTCTTCATAGTTTTATATATCGGTATATATATATAATAAAAAATTGAGGGACTCGTCTCGTACTTAAAAATAAATCTATTAATTACTAAAAACTTTGAGTTATTCGAGTTTCTATTTTACAACTCAAACTTTATTTGAAATTTTTCCGAGTCAAGACGAGTCGAGTATTTTCGCCTCGAATCGAGTTGAGTTATTCGATTTTTTCGAGTCGAGTCGAGTTTTTCTCACCCCTAATTAACAGTAATCCATAAATGAATAGTTCTCCATTAAGTAGTAATGTTATCCCTGAATTTGAAGATGTCTTAATTAAATTTGAACCACATGTTCCTCAATCACTTTAAAATATTTGTCATTTCAATTTTTATTTTTTATAATTTAATCCCTCAATTTTCATTTAAATCAATTTAGTTCTTTTGACTGTAACTCTTTGCAAATTATATCTTCTTATCAATTTAGCTCATCAATAAATAAAAAGATTCTATGATCTTTTTCAGACCCCACATTTTTTTGAATAAACTAAAACAACCAACAAAACGTTCTAAATGTTACTCAAATAAAACTAAAAATATTGTAATTTATGGGTTCTATCTTCTTACTATTTTCGCTTGAGTCTGTTATTAATATTATTTCTTATTACAAATCACTAACACCATTGGAAAAATTATGTTTATCAACTGGATTTTTTACATTACATAATGATTTTAGGCTAAGACATGACATTCACAATAATAAGATAATAATATTAAATTTGTACAGAAATTTGAACAATTCAAGTTGAATATTTTTAAATAATGTTTGAATGATAAAATATGACTAGTCAACTCAACAAACAAAATATTTTTACTCAACTCGATCAAATACTCACCTCTAGATGAATGTGTATATATCTTGAACGTAATTTAGCATTGAATATTGTTATTATACAATATATATATATATATATATATATGGGTGATTATTCCATGCATAAGCGCTTGTGAAAATTTTGATTCCACAACTATCTTAGTTTCAGGGTTTAGGAATTTCATTTAGGGACTATTGTTTAGAGATTTTAGTGTACGAGTTATGAATTTAAGGGATGTGGTTAGAATTTAAGATTTAGGGTTAAAATTTAAGGATTATATGTTAAAACCTAAATCCCTAACCATATTACACTAAAAACTCAATCCTAACTTCTAAACCTTAAATTCTGACCATAAAACCTAAATTATAGTCATAAACTCTAAATTCTAAACCCCTACACTTAAACCCCTAAACCCTAAACTATGTCTATAAACCCTAAAACTAAGATGTTTGTGAAAACTTTTCGTTTTCATCGCCAGTGCATGAGATATTTTCCCTATATATTAGGGTAACTATACCATGTTCTGATGGTGGAAAAAAAAGTTTCCACAATCACCCAAGTTTTTAGTTTTAGAGATTCAATTTGAGATTTGTGTGTTTAGAATTTATGAGTTGTGGTTAGAATTTAGGGTTTATAGGTTAAAACCTAAATCCCAACATATTATAGCAAAATGTAAATCATAACCTCTAAACCCTAAATTTTAACCATAAATCCTAAATTCTAACCACAACCCCTAAATTCTAAACACATAAACCTAAACTACTAAATCTTAAACCCTAAATTAAATCTTTAAACCCTAAAACAAAGCACTTGTAGAAACTTTTTGTTTCCGCACCATATTTTAATAAGATATTATCATGACAATTCAACCAAATGGTTGCCAAGAAAAGTTGGTACAATTATTCAAATAGACGAGTTTTGAATCTCTGTCTTAACAACACCTGTAATAAATTTCATTCCAAATTCAATTCAATTCTCTTTTGTTGAAGTCATGAGCGTCATTTCTACGTGACCTAAATAAAATTAACAAGTTGGGAAAGTCAAGTCATGTTCTTTTTAGGTCAACAAAAAAGAATTTCAAAGACTTGATTCCTAAGCTACCTTGGAAGGTATTCTACATATCACCTTAATATATTCAAGTTTAATTTAAAATTTGAAACTTCGAATAAGCATTCAAATTTAATATGCTAATAATCGTATTAAATCCGAATAATTTACGAATTTACGAACTTTGAAGTACCTCTCCATGTTGAATTCAGCTTCAAGTAAATCCAACCAGCAACAACAAAAACAATTCAAGCCATTAACAACCTGTTTATTCATATAAAAGAAAAAGGAGCTAAAAGTACAACACAAATGTTCTTCATACATAAAAGATTACAAACGTGTATACATATATACCTAGTTTGCTATGATAGATTTCTTCACCTATGATGCTCCGATTCTTCGATTTTCTTATAGTATCGTTGTCCGACACATAGGTATGAAAATATGACGTATAAGACAACATTAAAAATTCTCATCATACCTCTATTCGATAACCGGAATCTGAGTAACATATGTTTTAACCTCCTCTCTCTAGGTTTTCACCTCTTATGAGGATTATGCAATGATTTTTGAGATCCCTCAAAGAGATCCAACAAGTAATCCTGCAGATCTTCAGCATTGTACCTGATATGTTTCTCACCAATGTGCTGCATTTGTCTTCCTACAAATGTCCGATATGCCTGGATCACTTTCAGGGACGTTGAAATCCGTAAATCTTCTCGGAGCTGAAGGTCCGGGATAACCCATGCCGTCTGCGTCTTATAGACATCTTCAAAAGCAACATAAAAGCTCCGCAATCTCTCCTTGAGAAGTGTCCTCGAGATCGAGCTGTTGCTGGAATTGCTCCCGTCTTTCAGTAACGAGAGAATCGTACTCCAGGTTGCTCTCTCATAGTCCATCGCATGCTGCTGGAATTTCCAGTTGTGCTTTCGGATCCACTTGTCTCCGAATATAGCCTGGAGTTCCGAATTTTTAACCTTTTGAGCCATGTAATGGATGTTGTTCATCAAAAAGAAGTGCTGCAATGAAGCATCCCTATATAATTTGGATTTCTCGAGGAGGTTGGCTTCTAGGATTGAAGTGAGGGATTGCAGATGTAGTGCCATTGCAGAAAGACTGCTGGAAGAATCATTGTTCGTACTTTCGTCCTCCGCAGCAGGACTCGAGTCCGGGGAGAGTGACAATGCCGCTTCTCCGTCGTCATTCTTGAGTAGTAAATTTAGGGTATCTTTATAGTCTACAAGAAGCCTTATGTAATTCATAACATATCTGGTCAGGGGGTGATTTCCCCCTCCAGCAAAAGGGTTTGTTGATGTGTTCGACGCAATGGCATTCTTAAATTCGAGAAACGTTGCCCTTACGGAATCAGCCAATCTCTTCAAAACCTCATGGCACTCGATTCTAACGGAAGAACCAGCTTCACCGAAAAACAATGCATCAATGTCCGAAAGAACATCTGCAAGCACCTCATACATGTCTAAAAATCGAACTAACTTTTCCGGTTGATGAGAACCAATAGAGATGGCCTCAGCAAAGTTCAGAAGCTGAAGCATTGGAGCCTTTGCCGCCTCAACAAAACATACTGAACTAGCCGATCCGAGCTCCAAAAATATCTGGTCGCAAAGCCATTTCTCAATGGCAAGATTGCGCCGGACAAATATCTTCATAGCTCGAACCCATCTCTTGATTTTCAAATTCAAGGTACCCCAATCCATCTTCAGCACTTCTTCAATGCTCAGTTTCTCGATCTCAAGATCGAAAAGGCACTCATCCAATGCATCCTTTCGAGCAATGACATACGCCTGGCGACACTCGTGATCGTAATTTGACATGAACATCGAGTTGGCGATGCATTTAAGATCATGAATCACATCAGGATGAAACAAGTCAATAATACAGTCCTCTGATGTTCGGCTGACACTATATCTGCGCACCGACTCCTCGAAAGAGTCATCCCCGAACGAAACCATCGACCCCACTTCGACACTATCGTCCTCACTCGATCGAAACGACATGTGCTCGGGCTCAAACGGTTGCCTATGCTGAACAAGCAAGTACTTAAACTCTTCTTCAAGCCTTTGCATCGCCAACTGAAGAACATCATGAGCCCTACACAACAACTCTTTCTCGTCTTCGCCATTTGAGCACCGATTCTCCAAATCTTCGATCAATTTCTGAGCTTCTTCGGTGGCATTCAGATAACCAGAAGCTTCATTGGGACCCGATTCAAAAATCATGGACTCATCAGTCTCCCAACTCATAATCTTTTCCTCAACCACACTCAACTGTTCTTCAATCCCAGATTTCACACCCTCAACAACTTCATCCTCAGTCGTCGCCATATTCGATAATTGACTACCGAGATCTGCTAATATCTTTTTCACATCTTCCGTGAGATCCTTTTTCGATCCCAATGCTCTCACAATATGCTTTGCAGAAGCAATCAAATTCTCCTCTCCTTCTAATTGTGGAGCCACTGATTCATAATCCCCCATGGATGTTCAAAAACAAAGAAACCCTAAACTTACCTTAATTCAGAAACAATGAAAATGAAACCCCCAAAACTGTTTAAAACTGTTGTAAACCCTAATCCCAAACTACCATCAGATTGAAAAATCCAATACTAATAACACGACTAATTCAGAAGCTCAAGCCACTTAATCTAGAAACTGATAAAAATGGAAACTTGAAAGAAAGCAATCAACAAGTAAAAGATCAAAACAAGCAAACATCCAAGAAACCCAGATTTTTTAGAGACTCAAAAACACAAGATTCAAACACAAATAAGCTGAAGATGAATGATACAACAATCAAAAGAAGAAAAAGGAAAGGTCTTTCTGTAGTCAAAAGAGAACAAAGTTAAGTAATTTGGGTGTACGGAAGAACAGAGAAACTAACCTTAAAATGGGAGATTTGGGAATTGCAGCTTTACTTAGCAAATTAAAACTCTTTTATGATTTGGTTTAATATGATTGCAACTTTTCAAGTCTTTGATTATAGCTGTTCTCTTTTTTGTTTCTTTCCCATGTAAGTGCATTTTGCTAGTTTTGTCCACGCGCAAGAAAAAGCATAAAAATACAAATATACAAGGGGTAAAGTACACCAATGGTCACTAAATTATAAAAATGATTGTTTTGATCATTAACCTTTCAAAAATTATGAAATTGTCATTACATTTAGGCTTGACTACAAAATAAGTGTCCAAACTATGTTTTTTTTTACAATAGGTGCCTAAAGTATTTTTTGGTTGAAATAGGTGCCTAAAGTTTTATTTTTGGTTGAAATAGGTGCCAAATAGGTGCCTCAGTTGATTTTAAAACAAAAAATGAAACTTTAGACACCTATTTTAGCCAAAAATACTTTAGGCATCTATTGCAAAAAAGAGATATAGTTTGAACACTTATTTTGTAGTTAACCCTTACATATATCTAAAATTTACAAAATGATTATTGTATGTGGAGTATAAAATAGTGTAAAGATTTGATTAACTAATTAATGAACATTTTGTAATAGTGTAATGATTTGATGAATTTAATGATCATTTGGTAATTATTTGATAAATTTTCATGATCATTTGATAATAGTTTGATAAATTTAATAATTATTTTGTAAAAGTTTGATAAATTTAATAAAAATTTTGTAATTTTTGAAAGGTCAGTGATCAAAATGATTATTTTTCATAGTTTAGTGACTACTCATGTACTTTAGTCATATATAAAATAATCATCACCTTGATTAGAGGGTGTGTCGTGATAATCGCTACACAGACAACAAATTACCACAAAAATAAACGAAAAATCATGTCATACGGCACACAAAACTACGTCACAGAGGCAAGCAAACAAACATAACAATATATGCGAAAATGAAAAATCCAAAATAATTTTTTTTATTCATAACTAAAAACAAATGAAAATAACAAAAAAAATCTAGAAAACACTTAAAAAAATTAAGTGCAATTGTATTATTAAATTTAGGGTAAAATACACCAGCAGTCATTAAATTTTTAGGGCGCGTTTATTTTTGTCATCAAAATTTTAAAATTTTTATCGGAGTCAGCCAACGTTTAATCCACTTTCATTTTAATCTCTCCCATTAACATCTGTTAAAAAAACTGACGTGACAGGTTAATTTTTTTTCTTCCACTATTTTCTTTTTCCTTCCTCTGTTTTTTCGTGCCAATTATTTTAACTCGGTTGAAACAGAAATAGAAACAGAAACAAGAAGAAAGGACTAGCTGTGGCCCGATTTTAATAAAATTCGGGCTGAAATTTATGCTAACAATCATCATAAATCACTTGATCACCGGAGCTTCTATTTTAAGCAGCAGGACCCCAAAACTTAAGCACAAAAGGTATCTTTAGCCTTTTCTTTTTAATGGGTAGAAAGGGATCTACAGCTTGATCATTGAATATATTGCTAAATGGTACCTGTGAGGATCATATTACACTGTATATTTCATTTGTTGCGAGCAACGGGAGTTTTGTTTGCTATAAATAATCCTTTAAATTTACCATGGATAGCAACAAAGGGTCCCGACTCCTGAACTATGTTTCCTATGGTTCATGTCCGGGGGAACTTCATGCATATCTGATCTATTTGTCTTTTAGTTGTTTGGCTAATTATATACCGAAAATGAATTTACTAATTGAAAATTTATGTATTTGACTCTTTGTAATAATTCTAATCTTAGTTGTTTAAATGAATAAGTGAATAACACTTGGCTGCTTTTGTAACATCCTCGATCTGGATGTCACAAATTGGGCCTCAAGCCCAAATCCAAAACCATAAAATTTTGCAATTATATTTAGCCTAACACATTTATTTCATAAAATCCATTAAGTTTGAATAATTCAGAGTTGATAAACCAGTTAAAACATTACATGGGAGCTCCATTTAAAATAAATAATTAAAAGCATTTGACATGTAAGTAAAAATCCAAAATAAGCGTTACAATACAACATATGGCCCTACGAATACATAATGTAACCCCCTAAACCCGGCCCAGAAGAAATAGGTCGAATCTAGAAAGTCACATTTGAAAACTTAACCCTCAAGAAAACCAAATTTAAAATTATACTTTAATTTAAAAAGGATATATATAACTATAATTTAATAAATATCTCATAATAATAAAATAAAAATATCATAATTAATATTTGAATATTTAAATAAAATCTCTGAAATAAAACCACAATAAATGAATGCAAAAAATAATCTCAAAACATAATTAGTTTCAAAGTTTAAAATTATATCAATGTATCAAAATAATAAATAATGATCTAAATAACTAAAAATAGTTTCATACTCAATAATAAAATAATCGAATAAAAGGTGAGATCCTCCAAGTACCGTAACGCCTAGGTTCTGCGTATCTGAAAGAAGAACTAAGGGCGAGTAAGCTAAAGAGCTTAGTGTGTCTCTAAAGTGCAAGGAAAACCATAATCATAAAATATAGTAATATTTTCTTAAAAAATTTAAAACATAAAACAAACGGCACAATATCACAAGCGTAGTGCAATGCACCCAACTACGTCCGCCAAAAATGAGGAAGGTTCCCATAACCTCCTCCGTACGTCCGCCAATCCGAAGTGGAATTCAGCCCGAAGGGTGAAACCACTGAACTTCCTTCGTACAAATCCCAATCCATGCTCATACATGTATGATGTTTAAAACTCAACTTTCATAAACACAATTCCATAAATTCGATATTCAATAAACATACGTCATAAATCTATAAATCCATAAATCATAATCTATAAATCATGGTTTTCGTAAATTCCGACGTTTCGTAAATCAAATATTTCATAAATCATAATTAAAAATACATTCTAAAATCGTATGCATATGACGTTAACCATACAAGCCATAATGCAGATCATAATCAAGCAAGGTATAAAACCATATAAAAAAAATTTATTTGTAGCACATAAAGAAAACACACCTTAGCCGAAGCAAACTCAACGTATGGAATGACGAGTCTCTCATAATAAAAAATACGGGGTCCAGCTGTATTGGTACCTATGAGAATAATCCTACGATAACACTTTTACTATTATTACTATGATTAAGGAATTATTTCTATATACTTATTCAACAGAATTTAATGATAGAAGTATACTTATCTGATTCGAATCATTGACCTCCTTAACAATTTAAGACAAGGTTGAATTGGACGGTGCCAAAGATTCAGAGGGGTTTTATCGAATTAAATAAATAAGTAAATAAAAAGAAAAGGAATATGTGTTTCAAATATAAATCGAGGGGAGGGGAAGACCGGCTGCGGCAAAGAAACAGAATAACAGGGGAAATGGCGTGACTTATATAAGCAAAGTTTTGGATAAATTATAACGCAAGTCCTTGTACTTTTTTAGGGTTCACAAAGTAGGTTCCTAATATCAATTTTTATAAAAAGATCACTAAATTTGTTTAAAATTCAATTCATTCCCAAATTTCTTAATTAGGGTTTTATTTTTAAATTCCCAATTTCTAGGGTTTTAAATTTAGGAATTTCAAAATTAGGGTTTTAAATTTGGGGTGTTACAACTCTCTCACCCTTAAAAGAAATTTCGTCCTCAAAATTTCTAGACTTAACGATAGATCCCAAAAATTAACTGACACAACTTAAAATTCTTCCTTCTGAATTCCTCATTCTTCAACATAAAATGTGGCATAGTAATCTTTCTACAAAAGGAAATAATCCTAGAATTAGAGTTGGTACTTTGAGTTTCTATTCCAAAATATATTTTAATTTTTTTTTGAAATAATATACTTATCAAAAAATCCCATTTTCCCCAAAAATATTTATTAAACATGCAAAAATAATTTTTGATTTAAAATTTCATTTGAGCCTTATAGTCTGAGGGTTGAACTTAGCTCTGATACTACTAAATGTAACCCCCTAAACCCAAGCCGGAAGAAATAGGTCGAACTAGGAAGTCACGTTTGAAAACTTAACCCTCAAGAAAACCAAATTTAAAATTATACTTTAATTTAAAAAGAATATATATATAACTATAATTTAATAAATATCTCATAATAATAAAATACAAATATCATTATTAATATTTTAATATTTAAATAAAATCTCTGAAATAGAACCACAATAAATGAATGCCAAAAATAATCCCAAAACATAATTAGTCTCAAAGTTTAAAATTACATCAATGTATCAAAATAATAAATAATGATCTGAATAATTAAAAATAGTTTCGTACTCAATAATAAAATAACCGGATAAAAGGTGATATCCTCCAAGTACCGTAACGCCTAGGTTCTGCGTATCTGAAAGAAGAACTAAGGGGGAGTAAGCTAAAGAGCTTAGCGTGTCTCTAAAGTGCAAGGAAAACCATAATCATAAAATAGAGTAATATTTACTTAAAAATCTTTAAAACATAAAACAAACGGTACAATATCACAAGCGTAGTGCAATGCACCCAACTACGTCCACCAAAAATGAGTGTAACCCCCTCGACCCGGCCTAAGCGCAAGGTCAAACCGAACGAGCTACAATAAGTTTACCGAAGTAAACCGTGAAGAAAACTCTGAAAATACGACCATTTTTTTCTTTTATCTTATCTAGATACTGGTTATTACCCTACATGTACATACAAACAACGAGTGAAAACCCAACCCAATCGGGCATCGATTTGACATCCAATTGGTCGCTTTACAATAATAGGGACCAAAACATAAATCTACAAAACTATAAGGGTTAACTTGTAATTTGCTTTACCAATCTTCGATTAGTCACGTTACAAGCATACATGCCAAATTTCAACTTAAAACGATCATCCGAACTCAACCAATTGCATGCATAACACCAGGGACCCAACTGTAATTTCCATTATTTCGAAGGACCAATTTCGTAATTAAAGTTATCAATCCTCAATTGAACCAATTACATGCATACTGGTGAAATTTCAAGTCAAAACAATCATTTAAACTCATTTAATTGCATGTATATCACTCAGGGACTAAAACGAAAGAAAACAGAAACCTTAAAACATACTTCCAACTAACTTAACTGCCACCCGTATCGATACGCGGGCAAGTGTATCGATACGCGGGAAAGTGTATCGATACGCCTGAGCCTTTAAAAAATTTTGGATTTCAGTAGCTCAAAACTGTATCGATACACCTTCATGTGTATCGATACACTATGCCTAAAACTGTAGACCCGTATCAATACGGTCACCCGTGTACCGATACGCTAAGCCTGAAAATGTACTTACCCATATCGATACGGTTCCCCGTGTATCGATACGCTATGCCTGGAAACACTTACCTGTATTGATACGGGCACAAGCGTATCGATACGCCCTGACCTGTAACGTCAAAATTTGCTAGTTTTTAGCCTCGTTTTGGAATTCTAACACTTAAGCATACTTCTAACAATCAAATAACATAATCATTGGTGATTTACCATCAACTACCATAAACCAAACATCAAGAAACAATCATCATGCTTTAAAGGTAAACTATAGGCATGCCTCCTAATACTCAAGCAACCAAAGCATGAACCATGTGCAAAATCCAACAAACCAAGCTTATCACAAGTCCAAAGCAGCAATATAAACTTGCTTAAATGAATAAGTAATCACTCAAACCCTCCCAACAACATTTAAGCCACATTGCCTTTATTACTACTTAAACTCAAACATACTTTGGTAATCCAAGTCTTGGAATTCCCCCTTGCTTGCTAGGCCACTTGCATTCAATCAATCTGCATTGATGATAAAAGAGAGCGTAAGCAATCATTGCCTAGTGAGGAGCGCTCCAGAATATAAAACATCATCTAATGCAATTTCAAACCATTTAAGAACAATCATGCCATTCTTTCAAAACATGCACTTAGTCTTTACAAAATCAGCATATTAAACCATATGCAACATATATCATGGATTCCACAGCATAATATCATATGCAATTCCCTCTACTTAAGCCTTTCCCATGCATAACATCCCATATACAAAGCTTAAAGAGTAAAACATGTGTAAACACTTTATTCCAAATCAAACCATCAACATGATACATTTAAAACATTATATTGGCTTGCAAGTGATCCATCTCAACAACAATATTTCCTTAAAACCATAATTAACATCGGTAACATCGGATACACGGATTTACCAAGAGAACTCGCAATCTCTTGCAGCTCAATGGCATGGAGTCGTGCAACACATACACTACCTCTACACTACCAAGGTTAATCCTCCAACTTGGAGTAAACACATTCGACGCATCAACCTCTACAGCTCTTGGCTGGAGTAAATGCCATCTAAATGTCACCTCAACAACATTGGGGTTCACATGGTCAGAGTAAGTACCTCCCGTACCACCTCTACAACCACGAGCGACTTATTATAATGCACTTTAAACCCTATGGCCGGCTAATTATATCCGATAACATTTCCATAACATTTTCAATTCATCACTTGCCAATATAATCCACTTTTATAAACATACCTCATTGTTTTCATATGCATTATTCAAAACACCTTAACATGCATTAAAGCATGCATAAACCATGTTCACAAACATTCTTTAAAATCACGCATTACTTTCCAAATGCATCTAATATCATTTCACATCAGTTTCCAGCATTAAACCATGCTCATTTCATGCATAAAATAGGAGGTAAACATTCATCAAACAAGTACATTCATAAAGCATTTGCCAATCGAAAACGAGAGAGAAAAGCCAATTCACTTACTTTCGAGTCTTAGACCAACGTATAAAGCCTAGTCTAGACTCCCATAAACATTTTCAAACCATTGAAAAGCCGTTCTTATCTGTTTCACTCACCGACAAAGCAACGCCTCCTTTGCCGATGTCAAAACAAGCCTTCAGCAACTCCTCAACACCAAGATTCTCTTCCGAACTACTTTCCCCTGTTTCAAACACATCATAACAGAGAATCCAATGCATTACAATGCATCCAAACTCACACTAACACAACAATTATTAGCACCCAACTATAATCCTCCACAACGCTCTATCTTAACAACCGAAAACATCACCGACTCCCCAAAAACCTTAGCCCAGCCCACAACTACGAATCTCAACCTTCAAATAACATCAATTAACATCCAAACAACAACCTAAAACAACAGTATATCTCCAGCAAGCAATAATCAACCATAACACCTCAAAATCTCTTAACTAACAACCTAACAAATTAGAGATTCATTAGATTGCGAGATTTTATCATCAAAACTCACTTCATAATCATTTTAGACATCAAAATCAAGTTATAAACCAATCCTTAACTCAACTAAAACAGATCACTGCGAATTTCCACAAATTTTCATCATAAATCATCAATTAAACCATAAACCCGAGTTTAATTTATCAAAACCCAATACAAATCATTTAAAATGGATCAAGAACTTAGGAATTTCAATAAAGAACTTTTCATTAGAGGAGAAGAATGAATCCTTACCTCCAATGCTGATTTCTCCCCTTAATTGCTTTATAAACCATGAAAATCAAGGTAGAAATAATAAGTATTTGATGTAAAACTTTAGAAATCAATTGGAAATCAAAAAATCTTTGAAATCATAATTTTACATGAAGAAATTGAAGCTGGAAAATATGTTTGGCTGGAGAGAATTTGGGAGAAAAGAAGTTACAAAATTAGTTACATGAAATTCTTTTAAAAGCTTTCATTGTGTTTAATTAATTATCTCCTTATTTATACCTCTGAAAACTTAATTAAAAAATAGTTAATTAAAGGGAGAAATCTGATGAAACCCTTTTGGATTAATAGATCCTTAAAGATTCAAAGTTTTGACCCATTTCCAAAACAATCACTAAAAACAGTTTTGTAAAACTTGCATTTTGGTCACTAACCCAAAATGTCCCATTTTTTAATTTCATTTTCCAAAATTGTTTTTACCAAAATCATGTATACATTTAATAATGATTTTAGACTATTTTCCCATATTTTTATCTTCAATAAAAATATTTAATCCAATTTAAATCCTGAATCTGACTCAAATCTCTAATCCTGGTCCACCGAACCGACTAAACCGTTCCCCAAAACTCCTAAGCCCAAAATCAGGGCGTTACAACTCTCTCCCTCTTAAGAACTCGAAATTTACCTAGAGGAAAAAGATACGGAAATTGCTTTTTCATGCCCGACTTACTCTCCCAAGTAGCCTCCTCAAGGTGTTACCGTGGAAAAGAGTAATCTATTTTAGCCGGAAGGGTAAGTTGAGCCCGAGGTTTATTGGACCATATGAAAATCTTGAGAGGGCTAGACTCGTAGCTTACTGGTTAGTTTTACCTTCGGAGATAGCCCGCATCCACAATGTGTTTCATGTGTCTATGTTCATACCCTACCATTCAAATCCTTCGCATATTATCCCACTTGAGGAGATTGAGATCAACACTGACTTGACCTATGAGGAGGAAGCGATAAGAGTTTTGGACAAAGAATTCAAGGAGTTGCGCAATAAGTGTATACCTCTAGTTAAGATGTTGTGGAGGAACCACGAAGTTGAGGAGGCTACGTGGGAAGTCGAGAAGGATATAAAGTTGCTTTATCAGCATTTGTTTCCAAAAAGGTAAATTTCATGGATAAAATTCTCTTTAAGGAGGGAGAGTTGTAACGACCAGGATTTCAAAATTTAAAGGTCAGTTTAACTCGAAGCATGGGCTTCATTTTTGGGCTGAGAGTTTGGACCTTATGAACCTTGTATGATTGTTTTTAGTTGTTGGGTTAGACCTTGGGTTGGTGGATGGGTTAGGATGTTGAAGGAAGGGTAGTTTGGTAACTTGCCTAGTTGGAATACGAGGAAAGAGGTGTTTCATTCCTCTGCAGAAAAGTATGCAAGGTGAGATCACCCTTTGTCTCATTGTTTTCTTTTTTTTTCTCATCTCTTAACCCCATATCTAAGTGAAAAGGTTGAATCTTTGTGTTTTGAAATGTGAATCTCGAATTATGGATTTGAGGAGTATTGTTTAACACCTAAGGATCTACTTATCAAGGTAAGTTTCATCAAATTTGGTAGAGGTTGGAAAAAGAGTTCATTATGGAAGTTGAAAGAGGAGCATTGAAATGGGGGGATTTGACTCCATTTCTGGTTATAAAATCCTTCTTTTTTCATATCTTAAGTTTCTAACAATGTTGTAACTTGTTTTACAACATCTCTTTGTAGTAAAAGAGGTTAGGAAAGCTTCCAAAGCTCAATAGAAGAGGAAGGTTTGAAGCTTGGATTAGGTGCTTTATTCTCTACTGAAAAATTAAGGTTAGTACACTACTAACTCCTTTGTATTCCTGGAAATCATAAAATTAGATTGCTTGTTTTTTGGTTGATGTTTTGGTTGTTTAAAAGCTTGAAACCCCTTTAAAGGCTAAACTCGAATTTGATGTTAAAATGGTGTAAAACTGGTAGAAAACCACCTAAACTACCCTCCATAACTTGTAAGTTTGATTTGGGGCTTTACCATCAAGGTTTTGGGGAGTTGGGGTTGGTTTACGAACTCTAAAAAATGAATTTTAGGTTCGAGTATCGATACGTATTGAACACGTATCGATAGACTGTGTTAATCGCGATGAACACAAGCAAGTTTTGGAGGGCATATTGGTACGGGTTTAGCCGGTATCGATACCCCAAGTTACACAAAAATTCCAGTAACAAAAATGGGTATCGGTACGCTTAAGGGCGTATTGATACCGATCAAGTATTGGTACACAGTCCCGTGTATCAGTACAAGGTGTTGGTTAAACCCTTTTGAGTGCAATTTAAGTATCAATACGCATAGGTGGGTATCAGTACCCACTGGTGTGTATCGATACCTTT
Organism: Hibiscus mutabilis; assembly: GCA_019671005.1. Taxonomy (NCBI): domain Eukaryota; kingdom Viridiplantae; phylum Streptophyta; class Magnoliopsida; order Malvales; family Malvaceae; genus Hibiscus; species Hibiscus mutabilis. Next base: position 32,746,901 of record CM033741.1, read on the forward strand.
AAGCGAGTATCAGTACTCGTTGGGCATTCTGCCCGAAAATTTCATTTTGAGTTCAAGGGACCTATAATTCGAGCACTAAGGCCCAATGGGCCTCCAATGTGGTAAAATGAATAATAAAACTGAGAAACCGAGAATCTAACCTTATTTACGTTCTTAATGAGTAATAACATAATAAAACCTTGGGTGGGTTGGTTGTTTTGTGCAATATGGATCCTTGGTGGATCGAATAATGTTGTGTACTACGTAAAGGCACCATATGGTCGAGTACCTTGGTTGGTGGGATCCGGATACCCAATGAGAGTGTTGCAATACAATGGTTAGAAATGCTGAATGTATGTTTCTAAAGCTGTGTGGAACCATATCTCATTTGAAGATGCTCGACGAGAGATTTTGAGCATGGGTGTATGTTCCCGAAGCTGTTTGGCACCGGGTCTCACCCAAGAGTGTATGTTCCTAAAGCAATGTGGCACCTGGCTTTACTCCAGGTTTGTTGGTATGATGGTTATGTGCTATGTGAGATTAATGTTTTTCCCATTGTTTGTTATGTGTTTAGGCGGCTAGAGGTAGCACCAATGTTGTTATATTATGCCATGATATCATCTTTAGCTGTATGCTTTTATTTATGATTTGCATGAAGCATGGTTGAGTGGAAGTGTATCCACTGAGCTTAGTTAGCTCAACGTTTGGAATTGTTTTTTTTCGTTCGTAGGTTAGTAGGTTAACGTGCATTGTTAGAGCAACATCAGAGTAGGATCTCACCATTGACTCGTGTCCGAGTATAGTACTTTGATTATTTGGGCTATGTGTAACACCCTGAATTTTTGCCCCAAATTTAAAACCCTAATTTTGAAATCCCTAAATTCAAAACCTTAGAAATTGGGAATTTAAAAATAAAACTAATTAAGAAATTTGGGAATTAATTGAATTTTAAACAAATTTAGCGACCTTTTTATAAAAAATTGATATTAGGAACCTACTTTGTGAACCCTAAAAAAGCACAAGGACTTGCCTTGTAATTTATCCAAAACTTTGCTTATATAAGTCACGCCCTTTCCTCTACTATTATGTTTCTTTGCCGTAGCCGATCTTCCCTTCCCCCTCGATTTATATTCGAAACACATCTTCCTTTTCTTTTTATTTACTTATTTATTTAATTCGATCAAACCCCTCTGAATCTTTGGCACCGTCCAATTCAACCTTGTCTTCAATTGTTAAGGAGGTCAATGATACGAATCAGATAAGTATACTTCCATCATTAAATTTCGTTGAATAAGTATATAGAAATAATTCTTTAATCATACTAATAATAGTAATAGTGTTATCGTAGGATTATTCTCATAGGTACCAATACAACTGGACCTCGTACTTTTGATTATGAGAGACTCGTCATTCCGTACGTTGAGTTTGCTTCGGCTAAGGTGTGTTTTCTTTCGGTGCTACAAATAAATGATTTTTATATGGTTTTCTACCTTGCTTGATTATGATATGCATTATGGCTTGTATGGGTGACATCATATGTATACGATTTTAGAATGTGCTTTTAGTTATGATTTATGAAATATTTGATTTACGAAACGTCGGAATTTACAAAAACCAGGATTTATAGATTATGATATATGAATTTATAGATTTATGACGTATGTTTATGGAATATCGGATTTATGAAATTGTGTTTATGAAAGTTGAGTTTTAAACATCTTACATGTACGAGCATGGGTTGGGATTTGTATGAAGGAAGTTTAGTGGTTTCACCCTTCGGGCTGAATTCCACTTCGGATTGGCAGACGTAGGGAGGAGGTTATGGGAACCTTCCTCATTTTTGGCGGACGTAGTTGGGTGCATTGCACTACGCTTGTGATATTGTACCGTTTGTTTTATGCTTTAAAGATTTTTAAGAAAATATTACTATGTTTTATGATTATGGTTTTCCTTGCACTTTAGAGACACACTAAGCTCTTTAGCTTATTCCCCCTTAGTTCTTCTTTCAGATACGTAGAACCTAGGCGTTACGGTACTTGGAGGATCTCACCTTTTGTCCGGTTATTTTATTATTGAGTACGAAACTATTTTTAGTTATTTAGATCATTATTTATTATTTTGATACATTGATGTAATTTTAAACTTTGAGACTAATTATGTTTTGAGATTATTTTTGGCATTCATTTATTGTGGTTTTATTTCAGAGATTTTATTTAAATATTCAAATATTAGTTATGATATTTGTATTTTATTATTATGAGATATTTATTAAATTATAGTTATATATATATTCTTTTTAAATTAAAGTATAATTTTAAATTTGGTTTTCTTGAGGGTTAAGTTTTCAAACGTGACTTCCTATATTCGACCTATTTCTTCTGGGCCGGGATTAGGGGGTTACATTTAGTGGTGTCAGAGCTAAGTTCAACCCTTAGACTGTGAGGCTCACATGAAATTTTAAATCGAAAATGATTTTTGCCTGCATATTAAATATTTTTGGGCAAAATGGGATTTTCTGATAAGTATATTATTTCAAAAAAATAAAATATATTTTGGAATAGAAACTCCATGTACCAACTCTAATTCTAGGCTTATTTCCTTTTATAGAAAGATTACTATGCCACATTTTATGTTGAAGAATGAGGAATTCAGAACGAAGAATTTTAAGTTGTGTCAGTTAATTTTTGGGATCTATCGTTAAGTCTGGAAATTTCGAGGACGAAATTTCTTTTAAGGGTGAGAGAGTTGTAACACCCTGAATTTTTGCCCCAAATTTAAAACCCTAAATTTGAAATCCCTAAATTCAAAACACTAGAAATTGGGAATTTAAAAATAAAACCCTAATTAAGAAATTTGGGAATTAATTGAATTTTAAACAAATTTAGTGACCTTTTTTTTATAAAAAATTGATATTAGGAACCTACTTTCTGAACCCTAAAAAGTATAAGGACTTGCCTTGTAATTTATCCAAAACTTTGCTTATATATGTCACACCCTTTCCCCTGTTATTCTGTTTCTTTGCCGTAGCCGGTCTTCCCCCCCCTCGATTTATATTTGAAACACATCTTCCTTTTCTTTTTATTTACTTATTTAATTAATTCGATCAAACCCCTTTAAATCTTTGGCACCATTCAATTCAACCTTGTCTTCAATTGTTAAAAAGGTCAATGATACGAATCAGATAAGTATACTTCTATCATTAAATTTTGTTGAATAAGCATATAGAAATAATTCCTTAATCATAGTAATAATAGTAATAGTATTATCGTAGGATTATTCTCATAGGTACCAATACAGCTGGACCCCGCACTTCTGATTATGAGAGACTCGTCATTCTGTACGTTGAGTTTGCTTTGGCTAAGGTGTGTTTTCTTTTGGTGCTACAAATAAATGATTTTTATATGGTTTTATACATTTGTTGATTATGATCTGCATTATGGCTTGTATGGTTGACATCATATGCATACGATTTTAGAATGTGTTTTTAATTATAATTTATGAAATATTTGATTTACGAAATGTCAGAATTTACGAAAACCAGGATTTATATATTATGATTTATGGATTTATAGATTTATGATGTATGTTTATGGAATATCGTATTTATGGAATTGTGTTTATAAAAGTTGAGTTTTAAACATCATACATGTGTGAGCATGGGTTGGGATTTGTACGAAGGAAGTTCAGTGGTTTCACCCTTCGGGCTGAATTCCAATACGGAGGTGGTTATGGGAACCTTCCTCATTGTAACGCCCCGATTTCGGGCTTAGGAGTTTTGGCGAACAGTTTAGTCGGTCTGGTGGACAGGGATTAGAGATTCGAGTCGGATTCAGGATTTAAATTGGATTAAATATTTTTATTGAAGATAAAAATATGGAAAAATAGTCTAAAATCATTATTAAATGTATAAATGATTTTGGTAAAAACAATTTTGGAAAAGGAGATTCGGGAATAGGACATTTTGGGTTAGTGACCAAAATGCAAGTTTTGCAAAACTATTTTTAGTGAATGTTTTGGAAATGGGTCAAAACTTTGAATCTTTAAGGAGCTATTATTCCAAAAGGGTTTCATCAGATTTCTCCCTTTAATTACTATTTTTATTTAAGTTTTAAGAGGTATAAATAAGGAGAGAATTAATTAAACACAATGAAGGCTTTTAAAAGAATTTCACGTAACTAATTTTGTAACTTCTTTTCTCCCAAATTCTCTCCAGCCAAGCATATTTTCCAGCTTCAATTTCTTCAGGTAAAATTAGTATTTCAAAGAGTTTTTGATTTCCAATTGATTTCTAAAGCTTTTACATCAAATACTTATTATTTCTACCTTGATTTTCATGGTTTATAAAGCAATTAAGGGGGAGAAATCAGCATTGGAGGTAAGGATTCGTTCTTCTCCTCTAATGAAAGGTTCTTTATTGAAATTTCTAAGTTCTTGATCTATTTTAAATGATTTGTATTGGGTTTTGATAAATTAAACTCATATTTATGGTTTAATTGATGATTTATGATGAAAAATTGTGTAAATTCGTAGTGATCTGTTTTTGCTGAGTTAAGGTTTGGTTTATAACTTGATTTTGTTGTCTAAAATGATTATGAAGTGAGTTTTGATGATAGAATCCCGCAATCTAATGAATCTCTAATTTGTTAGATTGTTAGTTAAGAGATTTTGAGGTGTTGTGGTTGATTATTGCTTGTTGAGGTATAATGTTGTTTTAGGTTGTTGTTTGGATGTTAATTGATGTTATTTAAAGGTTGATATTCGTAGTTGTAGACTGGGTTGAGTTTTTTGGTGAATCAATGATGCTTTCGGTTGTTAAGATAAAGTGTTGTGGAGGATTATAGTTGGGTGCTAATAATTGTTGTGTTGCTGTGAGTTTGGATGCATTGTAATGCATTGGATTATCTATTATGATGTGTTTGAAATAGGAGAAAGTAGTTCGGAAGCAAATCTTGGTGTTGAGGAGTTGCTGAAGGCTTGTTTTGACATCGGCAAAGGAGACATTGCTTTGTCGGTGAGTGAAACGGATAAGAATGGCTTTTCAATGGTTTGAAAAGGTTTATGGGAGTCTAGACTAGACTTGATACGCTGGTCTAACACTCAAAAGTAAGTGAATTGGTTTTTCTCTCTCGTTTTCGGTTGGCAAATGCTTTATGGATGCACTTGTTTGATGAATGTTTACCTCTTGTTTTATACATGAAATGAGCATGGTTTAATGCTGGAAACTGATGTGAAATGATATTAGATGCATTTGGAAAGTAATGCATGATTTTAAAGAATGTTTTTGAACATGGTTTATGCATGGTTTAATGCATGTTGAGGTGTTTTGAATAATGCATATGAAAACAATGAGGTATGTTTATAAAAGTGGATTATATTGGCAAGTAATGAATTGAAAATGTTATGGAAATGTCATCAGATATAATTGGCCGGCCATAGGGTTTAAAGTGCACTATAATAAGTCGCCCGTGGTTGTAGAGGTGGTACGAGAGGTACTTACTCCGACCATGTGAACCCCAATGTTGTTGAGGTGACATTTAGATGGAATTTACTCCAACCAAGAGCTGTAGAGGTTGATGCGTCGAATGTGTTTACTCCAAGTTGGAGGATTAGCCTTGGTAGTGTAGAGGTGGTGTATGTGTTGCACGACTCCATGCCATTGAGCTGCAAGAGATTGCGAGATCTCTTGGAAAATCCGTGTATCCAATGTTACCGGTGTTAATAATGGTTTTATGGTAATGTTGTTGTTGAGATGGATCACTTGGAAGCCAATATAATGTTTTAAATGTATCATGTTGATGGTTTGATTTGGAATAAAATGTTTACACATGTTTTACTCCTTAAGCTTTGCATATGGGATGTTATGCATGGGAAACGCTTAAGTAGAGGGAATTGCATATGAGATTATGCTATGGAATCCATGATACATGTTGCATATGGTTTAATATACTGATTTTGTAAAGACTAAGTGCATGTTTTGAAATAATGGCATGATTGTTCTTAAATGGTTTGAAATTGCATTGGATGATGTTTTATATTCTGGAGCTCTCCTCACTAAGCAATGATTGCTTACGCTCTCTTTTATCATCAATGCAAATTGATTGAATGCAAGTGGCCTAGCAAGCAAGGAGGGAATTCCAAGACTTGGATTACCAAAGTATGTTTGAGTTTAAGTAGTAATAAAGGCAATGTGGCTTAAATGTTGTTGGGAGGGTTTGAGTGGTTACTTCTCCGTTTGAGAAAGTTTATATTGCTGCTTTGGACTTGTGATAAGCTTGGTTTGTTGGATTTTGCACATGGTTCATGCTTTGGTTGCTTGAGTATTAGGAAGCGTGCCTATAGTTTACCTTTAAAGCATGATGATTGTTTCTTGATGTTTGGTTTATGGTAGTTGATGGTAAATGACCAATGATGATGTTATTTGATTGTTAGAAGCATGTTAGTTGATGGTAAGCATCTTGTCACAAACTCAGATATATCTCTTTTCATACTAGGCCACCAATAAAAAGGACGAAGGTCTTGATACATTAATCAACTATAAAACATCATAACAATAGTGCAAGCATCTACAAGTCGATGTAAGTATAATAGATAGGTTAATCCTATCATATCGATCCTACGAGGAAAGTGGTTTTCTGCCTATTAATGTCAGTGTAAAAGTTCTGAAAATAAAAGGAAATATAAGTGTTTCAGAGATTGATGTGGGTGCAATGGCAACAAAATAGTAAAGTAATATTTTAAAAAATACTGGATTTCCTCGCGTGTAACTTGGCACTTTACCAAATGCTACAAGGTTAAAGCATTAGATGATTATAAAGCAAGATAAATCAAATATATCCTACTAACTTTCCTTTAATTCTCAGCTAATGACTTAAACAAACAAATCTACCACAACTTTCGATGCTGGGAGATAATACATGTCCTCGAACGAGTGGACCAATTTTTATTGCGTCCCCACCCAACTTTTGTTTTGATGCTCATTAACTTGAATTGTCACTGCATCTCTCAATGTCAGTGGTTGCAATAAACACTTTAGTGCAAAATAGCATTCAAGCCCAAAAGTTGAAACAAGAAAGAAAACTTCATAAAATAAGTTGAAGTTCACAATCCAAAATAACTTTCATTCTTAAGGAAAGAAAATAGTAAATCATCCTCCATTGAATTATAAAAAACATGTAAAAACAAATGAAAACCTCTATCCTAGCTTGATTCAGAATAAGTTTATACGTTCTTCCTTTCTTCAGCACTTGGATCCTCTTTGTCACTAAGAGATCTGCCTCGTCTTCACCTTGGTTCACTAGAAATAAGTTCAAACCGCCATGGATGAAGCGTCCCGAAGGAGAAAAATGATCTTCCAAAAGATAATGGCCAATTGGAAAAGGTAAGGATAAGATGATATATATATATATATATCAAGATGCTTTATTTCTTTCCAATAGGGTAAATACACGTGTCCCCCATGGATTTTGCTAACTCCTCAAAAGTACTAATTTTTACGCTTATTTCACAATGCTTTTGCTTGTCTTTAAGTAGTTATGTTTGCATTTAGTTGTTAAAATTCATGCATTTGCATAAGGAGTTAGGAGTTATTTTGTTGCCAGGATGAAGGGTGTTTTGCTCGTTTCTATATAGGACACAGGCAGACATGCATGGTAGAGAGGCACTGGCGAAGAACACATGAAAGGAAGCAAGAGAATTGCTGAGTAGCAGTTGGCATAGATGGACAGGTAATGTCAAAGCTCGGCTGGCAAAGGATTGATGCCCATTGACCGGTCAAAGTAGTTGTTCGACCCTGTACACGTTAGCCCTAGGATTCAAATCAGGATAAGAGGATACCACATCTTATCTCTTCACGCGTTTGGATTTTAAACTCAAGTAGCTTATCCTAGGGTTTCACGCAAGCCTATTTAAAGAAGCTCAAGCCACCACTTGTGGGGAATCGAATCAGAAGAGAGGCTGCACCATGGTGAACTGAGAGGTGACGTGGTCCGACCAGCTAAGACTGAGAGCTCTAGAGCAATTGAAGGATTGCATTGACGAATCTCATTCTTGCCCATTCTCTTACATTTAATTTTATTTGAATGGTGATGTTAAGATACAAGCATATTTTGTGGATGGACCCCCAACCATGAACTAAGCTTTTACAGTTGGTTGAGGGATGTTTGCGATAAACGCTAAATTTATGTTTGGTTTTTAATAATTAACAATGCCCTGGCATTATTTTCTATCTACGAGTACTTAATTTTCAAAAATCCTTTGCCGTACGACAGTTGGCACAGTGTGCTTATTGCACCTTAATATCTTAACAGACTTAAGGAGCAACGATCAGTTGCCAGATACTAAGGTGAGAAGCTTCAACAAAAGATGTTCAAGTGGATGAACTTACTTCAAAAGTGAGTCTACCCCTTAGGAGTAAAGTTTGACACTTAATCGAGTTAATTAAGGAAAAGCATCACTATAGACATACATGGGTTTATTCATGGTTAACTTAGGGTATTGTCATCGACATAGACAATACTACTTTTAATCTGCTTGGCAATAAATCTAAGGCAGTACATTATTAAAGACTGGCATAAGTAGCATGAAATCCAGGCATCCCTTGCCAACGTTCATCATTCAATTAAACACTTTCGTTGCCAGACTGTTTTCATTTTTCACTACTTTGTTTTTGCTATCTTTCGATTAAAAATCTAACTCATTCCAACACTTTTATTTTTCTTGCAAACAAGTAAACATTAAGTAAATAAGTTCTTGGTGAATCCCTGTGGATTTGATACTCAGCTTACTATTGTATTACTTGTTGAACGTGTATACTTGCACGCATAAGACTCACCTTGGCATTGTTTTCTTCCACTTTTACACTAAATATTTAATTGTTTGCCAAACATTAGCAAAATTTGACAAGGTTTTAGCGCCGTTGCCGGGGATTACGACGTAATTTATTGTTTTGATTTTTACCTATTTCGTTTCTTGTATAATTTATTTTATTTACTTAGTCTAACTGGTGTATGACCAAAAACCACCATAAGGTGGAAGATTGGCCATACGACCCAGAAATTGAAAGAACCTTATGGAGGTTAAAAAGAAAAGCATGAGAGACGGTACATCGAGACAATGGAGGAGCTAATGGTAACCCAAACAATTAGGGAAATCCACCAAACCACAATAGGATACCGGCCGCGCCTGCTGCCCCAACCGTTAATGTAAAGGAGGAGAGACCTATCCTATGACACTCGGCACCAAACATAGACAATTTGATGCCAGAACTGATTGGTCTAGAGGTAAATACACCAAATTATGAACTTAAACCAGTAATGATACAAACGCTTTTGAATGTAGGACAATTTGATGGAGCACCTATTAGAGACCCGAGGCAACACTTGAAGTAATTCATGGAAGTTTGCCAGCTATTTTAGCAGCCTGAAGTGTCAGAGGATGCAGTGAAGCTGAAATTATTCATATTTTCCTTGAGAGATAGAGCAAAAACGTGGCTTAGTTCCTTGCCACCTGGTTCTGTCACCTCATAGGGAGATTTATGTCAGAAATTTTTGCTATGATTCCAGCCACCTAAAGTCACTGCCAAGCTAAGAAGTGAGATCATTATGTTTAGGCAGGCTGATAATGAGACCCTATATGATGCACATGATAGATTCAATGACCTGTTGAGAAGGTGTCCCATACATGGATTCCCAAATTGGACCTAGATGGAGACCTTCTACAATGGACTCAATACTCATGCCAGAACTATTGTTGATGCGTTGGCAAATGGTTCGCTGCTGAACAAGAACTATACTGAGGTAGTTGGTATCCTTAAAAGGATCTCAACTAATGATTTTGAGTATCTTACTGCTGGACTAGGGACCAAAAATAAAATTGGAGAGAAATTAGCACTAGATGAATTAACATCCATCCACGCTGAGATTTTCAATCTTATCAGTATAGTGAACTTTGCAAAAGAGTAAAGAATCTCAAGAGATTAAGGCGTTGGACCCATTCTGCACAATATGCGGGGAGGACCATTACATGGAAGATTGCCTTGACAACCCTGAGTTGGTAAACTTTTTTGGCAATTTCAATCGTAATTATAATGCAAATTCTAATACTTACAATTCAGGATGGCGACAACACCCAAATTTAGCTTGGGGAAATCAAGGGGGTAATCAGAACAATGCCCAACGTCAGAATAGTAATGTCCAGCAAGAATTCCATCAGAATGCCATTCCACAGAGGGCGCAAAGTAACTTTTATGCAGGACAAAGAAACAACCAGAGGACTTTGACAGAATATATAGAGAGAAATGATGTAACTATTTAGAGTTTGGCAGCATCTATGCGGAACCTGGAGATTCAAATTGGATAGATTACCAATGCACTTAGCAATCGACCCCAAAGAGCATTACCAAGTGATATAGAAGATGCTCGACAGAGAGGTAATGAACATTGCAAAGTTGTAACTCTTCAAAGTGGCAAACAATGTGAGGCTGAGATACTGACCAAACAGTCATCCAATTACTAAAAGAATTGACCAATAGATGAACCAAAAGAAGTAGAGAAGAAAGAAGCAGACATAAGTGATGCCAAAGCCTTGTTTGATGCCAGACCTCAGTTGAATGCCAACAACCCCTTGGCAAAGTTGGTAGAGTTAGCATTTGCTTACCTACCTCTACTATTTCCACAAAGACTATAGAAGTACAAGCAGGATCAACATTTTAAGCAATTCTTGGAAGTTCTTAAGTAGTTTCAGATCAACATAATGTTAGTAGAAGCTCTTGAGCAAATGCCCAATTATGTTAAATTCATGAAGAACATTCTATCAAAAAAGAGGAAATTGGGTGATTTCGATATTGTAGCTCTCACCGAGGGATACAGTGCAATGATACTCAATCGGTTGCCACATAAGCTAAAAGATCCTAAAAGTTTTACTATTCCTTGTACCATTAGTAATAGATTTATGGGTAAAGCACTGTGTGACTTGGGAACTAGCATCAATTTGATGTCAATATCTATTTTCAAAAAACTCGGCATCAAAACAAGGCCTACCACTATAACACTTTATTTGGCAGACCGATCTTTTGCACATCCTAAGGGTAAGATAGAGGATGTGCTGGTAAAGGTAGATAAATTTATATTTCCAGCTAATTTTATCATTTTAGATTATGAGGCAGACATGAATATCCAATCATATTAGACAAACCATTTCTAGCCACAGGTAGAGCCTTAATTGATGTTCATAAATGTGAGTTGACTATGCACATGAATGACCAACATGTTACGTTTAATGTATTTCAAGCTATTAAATGTATAGATGAACCAGTGAAATGCCAAGTTGATGAGATGATGGAGTCATTTTTTACTATAGATGTGGTACAGCTGTTCCAAAAAACGAAAGGTGATGCCAGAGAACGAGTTGATGAAATTAAGACGACTGAAGACACTAAAGGACTAACATTGAAGAGTGAAGTTGTTAATTACTTTGGCCAGCCATAGCTGTTGGAGATGGTGGGCAGAGAAATCAAGGAACCTAAACCATTCGTCAAGGAGCCACCAGAGTTGGAAATGAAATTGTTGCCATACCACCTCAAGTATGCCTACTTAGGTAAACACTCTACTCTGCCAGTGATCATTACTGCTGATCTATCTAATGATCAAGAGGAAAGATTGTTGGAAATCTTAAGCAAATATAAGCAAGCTTTGGGATAGACCTTGGCTGATATTCGAGGAACAAGCCCCACTATTTGCATACACAAAATAATCTTGGAGGAATATCATGGAAAAATAATTGAGGGCAGAGAAGACTGGACTCAAGCATGAAAGAGGTAGTTAAGAAATAAATTATCAAGTGGCTAGATGCCAGGATAATCTATCCTATTTTTGACAGCTCGTGGGTCAGCCCGGCGCAATGTGTGCCAAAGAAAGGTGGCATAACCGTAGTTCAAAATAGCAAGGATGAGTTGATTCCTTCCAGAACTAATACCTGATGGAGAGTGTGTATGGAATATAGGAAGCTAAATAATTCCACCAAGAAAGATCACTTCCCCCTGCCCTTCCTCGATCAAATGATGGATAGATTGGTAGGTAAGGCATACTATTGCTTCCTAGATGGCTGTTCAGGTTATAACCAGATTGACATCACTCTAGAGGATCAAGAGAAAACCACATTCACTAGTCTATATGGGACATTCGTGTAACGCCCCAGTTTTAAGGCTTAGCGGTTTAGTGGGTTATTAGACGGTCTGGTAGACCGGAGTAGAGATTCAAGTCGGTTTCGGGATCATATATTTTTGGTGTGGGAAAAATTATGGAAAAATGCTTAAAAATAATTATTAATTATTTATTTAATAATGGTGGAATCAATTTTGAAAAATGAGTTTTGGAAGATGGACATTTTGGTTAGTGACCAAAATGAAAGTTTTGAAAACTGTGATTTTCTAGTGACTAAAATGAAAAGGGTCAAATACTTAGAATATTTAAGGAGCTATTTTACCAATTGGTTTCTAATGATTTCTCCCTTGATTTGACTTATTTTTACATGTGGTTTAATTAGTAACTAAAGAGGATTTTGTTAAAAAGTTAGTTATCTTTTTCAAAACAAAAATCACGTCATTTTCTCTCAACTTTTTCTCTCCATTCTCTCCTCAGCCAAACAACCACGTTTTCATCAAATTTCCAGAGGTGATATGATTGCTAACTTGATTTTATTGTTTCAAATTGTTTTATAAAGATTGTTTATGCAAAATCTCATTGAAATCTTGTGTTTTCTTAGCTTTTCACAAATCAATTAAGGGAGAAACTTCACAATAGGGGTAAGGTTCTAGATCTCCTCTATTGTATGGTTATTTATTGAAATTTCCAAGCATTTGATCCTTGTTTTTGTGTTTCTAATATGATATTGATGATTTCCTAATGTTTAATTGAGTTATTTGGGGAAAATGAGTTGATTCACGAATTGGATCTGATTTCCAGTAATTAAGGTTGCTTTGATTCATATTTTGGATGTTTAATAATGTTGATAAGTGATTTTTATCAAGGGAATCCCGAAACTTAAGAATCTCTATTTGTTTAGGTTGTTAGTTTTGAGGTTTTGTGGTGTTTCTATGGATGTAAGGTTGTTGAAGGTGGTAGGTTGTTTTGAATGTAGTTTTAGATGTCTTTTGGTGTTGAAAGTGATGTTAGATTGATAGATGTTGTCTGGATTGTGAATCGAAGTGTTTTGGTTATGTTTTCGGTTGTTGAAGAGGGTTAATTGTGAAGGTTTTGTGGGAATCTGAGAAGGATTGTAGTTGCCATGTTTGGAATGCATTATGATGCATTAATACTCTATTTTTTTTGTGGTAAAAATATGGAAGGTTGATCCGGAAGTGATTGGAGAAGCGTTGGAGGTTTCGGATACTTGATTTTGCGTCGGCAAATTGAGGTTTCGTGTATTAGTGAGTGAAAACGTGGATTCCAGCTTTGGAATGTTTCAAAGGTGGTTTTTAAGAGTTTAGGTAGAGCTTAAAGCGCTTACCTAAGCTCAAAAGTAAGTAAAGTGATTTTACTCTCTCGGTGCTGCTAGTTGAAATAGTTTTATGCACTTGTTTTAATTACATGTTACCTACTGTTTAAGCATGTTTTAAAGTATTTGATATACTGTTTTTAAGCGTGAAATGATGAAGGATGCACATGGTAAGTGATCCTTGTAAGTATGGTTTATACTTGTGCTTTAAAGCATGGTTGGTGCTTTGGAAATGGCATGGTTTAATGCTTGTTAAAACATTGAGGTAAATGTTAATTGGTTAATTATATTGGCAAGTGATGTGGTTTTAAAATTGTAATCGGATATAGTTGGCTGGCCATAGGATTGAGTGCACTATAAATAAGTCACCTTGGATGTTGAGGGGTTTATACGGCGTACCGAAGACTCTATCCAAGTACCCTAACGGTAGAGGGGTTAAACAGTACCGGATACTCCTGTTAGTGGATTAAGCGTCTAACCGATGATTGGGGTGGGTGTCCCTGTGGGTTGTTATGGTACCCGGTTGTTATTGTAGCTGGTTGCTAATGTACCACGATTGTGATTATATCGTTATTCCGGTTGAGATGGCTTGAAGTGTTGGGTTAACACTTGTTGAATCCGTGTATTCGATGAACTCTTTTGTTAATGAACTTGTTAACGATCACTTGAAAGCCAATATAATTTTTAATGTATCATTTGAATGTATATGTTGTATAATGTGGTTTGTACATGTTTCTCCTTAAGCTTTACATTTGGTAGTAATGCATGGGAAGGCTTAAGTGGAGGGTTACCAATGTGACTTGCTATTGAATAATGATACATGTAGCATATGGTTTATTATGCTGGTTTTAATGGTGTAAATTGCATGTTTTAAAAGGGCATGGGGATTCAAAGGATGATGTTAAGTAAATGGTTTTAAATGCATTGATAGTGTTTGTTTTTGAGCATTCCTCACTAAGCCTTGTGTGCTTACGCTCTCGTTGTATATCAATGCAGATAGTTGAGGTCTTGGAAGGCAGCAAGAAGCAAGGGGATCTTGTGAAGACTTGTTTCCAAAGTATGTTTTGGTTTAGACCAATGAATAATGGCAATGGGGTACTTGTTGTATTTTGGGAGATGTTTTGTGGAACTCACTGTTTAAACATGTTTCTTTAGTTGCTCTTGGGTTGTAAATGGCCTTTAAGGATTGTTTTTGGTGCTGGTTTATATTTTGGTATGTTGGCTGGATGCATATTAGGAAGCATGCCTATAGATATACTCTTTGATGCATGAATCCTTGTTGAGTTGTTAGAATTGTGATGCTAGTTGGTATGAGATATGTTTGACAGGTTAGTATTGTGTTTAAATCATGTTGGAGTGGTTTGAGTATGCTTTTGGGATGAAAAATTAGCCAAATGTGACATTACAGGCCTAGGCGTACCGATACACGGGGGATCGTATCGGTACGGCTAGGCAATTCCAGGCTTGTCAGATCGGTACTGGTTTTGTGTGTTTTGATACGCCTAGGCAAATTTGGCCTGGCGTACCGATACGGGGATGGACGTTTTGATACAAGTTTTAGCCTCTGGAATTCACTTTTGCAACTTAAACCCGAGTATCGAAACACCTAAAAAACTGTATCGGTACAGTTTAAAATATTTCAAAAGTTTGGTATTTCAGTTAGGCGTATCGATACGACTTGGTGGTGTATCGAAATAGGGTGTTTCAAATCGTATCGGTCGGGCTTACTCATTTCGATACGGATGGCTGTTTATCTAGTGAATGTCACTTTTGGACAGTTATGCTTTCTTTGCATTGTAGTCCCTAATTCTTGCCGATACAATTACATGTGGCAGAATGATCGCTTTGAGCTGAATTTTGAAATGAAAGATTGGAACCTGAATAATTGAAGGTTGGTAACCTAAAAGTGAGCTTTAATCCTGAAATCCTTTATATTTGCAATTTGGTCCAAAAATCGCAAACATGATTAATTGGATGTCAAGTTGATGCTCGATAGAGTTGGGGTTGCACCTGATGTCTGCATGAACATGTAAGGTTAATAATTGGCATCAAGATAAGATAAAAAGAAAAAAATGGATTGGGTTTGGTTCTATCTCTTCGGTTTGCTACGACAAGCCAAATGTAACTCCCTTATAAGTATGGTTTATACTTGTGTTTTAAAGCATGGTTGTTGCTTTGGAAATGGCATGGTTTAATGCTTGTTAAAACAGTGAGGTAAATGTTAATTGGTTAATTATATTGGCAAGTGATGTGGTTTTAAAATTGTTATCGGATATAGTTGGCCGGCCATAGGATTGAGTGCACTGTAAATAAGTCGCCTTGGATGCTGAGGGGGTTATACGGCGTACCGAAGACTTCATCCAAGTACCCTAATGGTGGAGAGGTTAAATAGTACTGAATACCCCCATTAGTGGATTAAGCGTCTAACCGATGATTGGGGTGGGTGTCCCCGTGGGTTGTTATGGTACTCGGTTGCTAATGTACCGTAATTGTGATTGTATCGATATTCCGGTTGAGATGGCTTGAAGTGATGGGTTAACACTGGTTGAATCCATTTATTCAATGAACTCTTTTGTTAATGAACTTGTTAATGATCACTTGAAAGCCAATATGATTGTTAATGTATCATTTGAATGTATATGTTGTATAATGTGGTTTATACATGTTTCTCCTTAAGCTTTGCATTTTGTACTAATGCATAGGAAGGCTTAAGTGGAGGGTTAGCAATGTGACTTGCTGTTGAATAATGATACATGTAGCATATGGTTTAATATGCTGGTTTTAATGGTGTAAAGTGCATGTTTTAAAAGGGCATGAGGTTTCAAAGGATAATGTTAAGTAAATGGTTTTAAATGCATTGATGGTGTTTATTTTTGAGCACTCCCCACTAAGCCTTGTGTGCTTACGCTCTCGTTTTCCATCAATGCAGATAGTTGAGGTCTTGGAAGGTAGCAAGAAGCAAGGGGATCTTGTCAAGACTTGTTTCCAAAGTATGTTTTGGTTTAGACTATAATGAATAATGGCAATGGAGTACTTGTTGTATTTTGGGAGATGTTTTGTGGAACTCCCTGTTTGAGCATGTTTCTTTAGTTGCTCTTGGGTTGTAAATGCCTTTAAGGATTGTTTTTGTTGCTGGTTTATATTTTGATATGTTGGTTGGATGCATATTAGGAAGCATGCCTATAGATATCCTTTTTGATGCATGAATCCTTATTGAGTTGTTAGAATTGTTATGCTAGTTCGTGTGATATATGTTTGACAGGTTAGTATTGTGTTTAAAGCATGTTGGACTGGTTTGATTATGCATTTGGGATTAAAAATCAGCCAAATGTGACATTACAGGCCCAGGCGTACTGATACGCGGGGGACCGTATCGGTATGGCTAGGAAATTCTAGGCTTGTGGGATAGGTACTGGTCTTGTGCATTTTGATAGGCCTAGGAAAATTTGGTCTGGCGTACCGATACGGGGATGGGTATTTCTATACAAGTTTTAGCCTTTGAAATTCACTTTTGCAACTTAAACTCGCGTATCGAAACACCTGAGAAACCGTATCGGCACGGTTTAAAATATTTCAAAAGTTTGGTATTTCAGTTAGGCGTATCGATACGGCTTGGTGGTGTACCGAAACAGGGTGTTTCAAACCGTATTGGACGGGCTTACCGTTTCGATACGGATGACTATTTATCCAGTGAATGTCATTTTTGGGCAATTATGCTTTATTTGCATTTTAGTCCCTATTTCTTACCGATGCAATAACATGTGGTAGAATGATCAGTTTGAGCTAAATTTTGAAATGAAAGATTGGAACCTGACTAATTGAAGGTTTGTAACCTAAAAGTGAGTTTTAATCCTAAAATTCTTTGTATTTTCAATTTGGTCCATAAATTGCAAACGTGATCAATTGGATGTCAAGTTGATGCCCGATTGAGTTGGGGTTGCACCTGATGTCTGCATGAACATGTAGGGTTAATAATTGGCATCTAGATAAGATAAAAAGAAAAAAATGGATCGGGTTTGGTTGTATCTCTTCGGTTTGCTACAGTAATCCTAATGCAACCTTCTTGGTTCAGTTGAGCGTCTAGGCCGGTTCAAGGGGGTTACATTTGGTGGTATCAAAGCGAGATTTGGTTCGTTTGGGAGGTTGTTTTGTTGTTGCCATGTTTGATTTGCATGGTGATTGTTATATGTACGCTGGTTGATGTGTACGGTGATTGACATATGTATGTTGGTTGTTGTATGCTATGTTGGGAAGTTTTGGGGTATCCATTGCCTTATTATTATAGCCTGGAAAGTTTTGATTTTTTGAAATGAAAGTATTGGATCCTTGCTTGAGGCTGGCGTGACTATTTTTGTTTTGAAATGATTACCATGCCTTAGATATATTTTAGCACGATAGGACCGAGGAGAGAGTTACGATCTAATGTGATTGCTGCTGCCACTGGGCAGGATGATAAAGGAGAAGTTGTGTCTCCTGGAGGGTTACCACCGCCCCAACCTAATCTACCTGAGGGAGTGGAGCAAGTACCACCTACGCCAGCTGGGCTAGGGGCGGGTGACATGGCACCGTTGAAACAGGCCATGACCGGTGCATTTTAGGCAGCAGTTGCGGGTGTTCATGTGCCAGCACCACCAGTTGAGGGGCAAGGTTTGTCGCTAGAGCGTTTTCGTAGTTTGGGTAGAGTTGAGTTCCGAGGTTTGTCTCATGAGGCATCTGAGGGTTGGTTGGCCAGTGATGAGAGGATACTAGGCCAGATGGGGTGCACCGATGCACGCAAGCTGGGTTGTGTCGTTTCTCTGCTGCAGGGTAATGCCTATACGTGGTAGACTACCACGATATCCGGTATGATGACAGATGATGTGACTTGGGAGTTCTTCTGTGAAGCTTTCTAGAAGAAGTTTTTCAGAGTCTGATACCAGGATGAGAAGAAGCGTGAGTTTATGGCATTGGTGCAGGGTAGTATGTCTGTTACAGAGTATGAGGTGCAGTTCGTGAGGTTGACTCGGTATGCACCTCAGTTGGTTCCTGACGAGCGTACTCGATGTGATCGTTTTTGTTACGGGCTTGTACAGGATGTTAAGATATACATGCTTGCTGCTGATTCTCGCGAGCTAAGGATGTAGAGCAAAATTTGGGTTTGGCTTCTAGATCGATTGATCTAGCTTGGGTAAGAGAGCTATTGATTCAGGTTATAGCGGTGGTCAAGTCAAGAGACACCAGGATAAGAGGTTTCGCCCGGAGCCGAGGCATGGCAGAGGTGTTGTGGGACGTTGAGTCTAGGGGCAGGGTGCCCAAGTTAGAGCACCATTTGGCACTTGTTGGGTTTGTGGATCCCGAGATCATTTAAGGTGAGATTACCCGTGTTTAGCCAGGGAGGGCCAGGCACCTGCACCCGTGGTGGCTAATGCTTGTTGGATTTGTGGGTCAAGCGACCAGCAGAGGCGTGATTTTTTGTTATTGGTTCGAGGTGGGCAGGGTGTTGCACCTCTTGTTGCTCCGTAGCGGGGTCGTGGTCGCAGATCGTTTCAGTGTCGAGATGGTGGACAGAGGACTATGGCTCATACTATTGCTATCCAGCCTGAGGGAGGTGGACCGGCTAGGGTGTATGCGCACCGTAAGGGTAGAAATGACACCGATGTGATTGCAGGTACTTTTACCATACAGTCATTGTCGTTGTATTCGTTGGTTGATTCTGGTTCTACTCATTAATACATTTTGAGTGAGCATGTTGAGCTGCTTGATATATCTCTTGAAATTCTTAATGTGGGTGTTAGAGTGACTAGTTTTCTTGGGGAGACAGTCGTGGTTAGGAGGTTGTATCGCAGATGTCCGCTGGTGGTCCAAGGACATGTGTTTGTCGTAGATTTGATGGAGTTACCATTCCATGGTTTTGATGTGATTCTAGATATGGATTGGTTGACCGAACATCGGGCTGTGGTGGATTTTGAGACCAAACGGATATCCTTGAGGTTGTCAGATGATTATGAGGTGGTGGTTGTTGGCAAGAATGCCAAGTTTTTGTCTAATGTTGTTTCGACTTTGGAATCAAGGTGAATGTTGGATTTAGGATGTCAGGCCTATTTGGCCCATGTTATGAATCCTGGATCAAAGGAGTTGAGGGTGCAGGATGTTTACACCGTATGTGAGTTTTTGGGTGTCTTTTCGGAAGAATTACCAGGGTTACCACCTGACCATGAGGTAGAGTTTGGCATCAAGGTCTTTGCGGGTACGGTACTGGTATCCATAGCTCCGTATTGTATGGCTCTGAATGAATTGAAGGAGTTGAAAATGCAGTTGCAAGAGTTGCTTGACCGTGGGTTCATTAGACCTAGTATTTCACCATGGGGAGCACTAGTGCTATTGGTTAAGAAGAAAGATGGTACATTACGGATGTGTATAGATTATCGGCAGCTGAATAAGTTGACCATAAAGAAAAAGTATCCCTTGCCGTGGATAGATGACCTGTTTGATCAGTTCAGGGGAGCTTCAGTGTTTTCAAAGATAGATTTGAGGTTAGGGTACTATCAGTTAAAGGTGAAGAAGATGGATGTACCCAAAATAGCCTTTCGTACGAGGTACGGACATTACGAGTTTCTTGTGATGCCGTTTGGTTTGACCAATGCTCCAGCTTCTTTTATGGACATGGTGAACCTTGTGTTTCATGAGTTTTTGGACCAGTTTATGGTTGTGTTTATCGATGATATCCTTGTGTACTCTCGTACCGAGGAGGATCGTGATAGTCATCTGCGGATCGTGCTTCAGAAGTTGGTAGAGAATCAGTTGTATGCTAAGTTAAGCAAATATGAGTTTTGGCTTAAGAAAGTTATATTTCTTGGGCATGTTGTGTCGGTCGAAGGAATTCGGGTCGATCTGCATAAGGTTGAGGTTGTAATGAGTTGGAAGAAGCCCAAGTTTGTGATGGAGGTTAGGAGTTTTCTTGGTTTAGTAGGTTATTACCGAAGGCTTGTGGAAGGGTTCTCCAATTTGGCGGCTTCGTTAACAAAGTTGCTACAGAAGAATGTTCGGTTTGAGTGGATAGAAGATAGGCAGCAAACTTTCGAAAAGTTGAAGGAAGCTTTGACACGAGTTCCAGTTTTGGTTCAACCAGAATCGAAAAATGAGTTTGTTGTATACAATGATGCGTCGTATGTTGGGCTCGGTTGCGTGTTGATGCAAGAGAGTAAGGTAGTGGCGCATGCATCTAGGCAGTTGAAGGTGCATGAATGTAACTACCCTACTCACGATCTTGAGCTTGCAGCGGTTGTGTTTGCCTTGAAGATCTGGAGGCATTATCTTTATGTTGAGAAATGTGTGGTTTATACGGATCATAAGAGTTTGAAATATCTGATGTCACAGAATGAGCTAAATCTTAGGCAACATAGATGGTTGGAGTTGCTTAAGGATTATGATCAGACCATTGAGTATCATCCGGGGAAAGCCAATGTTATGGCAGATGCTTTAAGCAGGAAAGCGGCTGTAGAGTTGAGAGCCATGTTTTCTCAGTTGAGTGTGACGAATGACGGGGGTTTGTTGGCCGAGTTGCAAGTGAAGCCGTCCTTGTCACATTTGATTAAGGAGAAGCAACTGTATGATGGGAGTTTGTTACCTCATGTGGAAGATATAAGGGATGGAAATCCTACGGAATTTCATTTCAACGATGATGGGGTGCTGTGTTTCAAAGGTTGAATAGTGGTGCCTGAGGAAGAAGAGTTGAGGCATACTATTTTGACTAAGGCACACGCTAGTCCTTTTTCTATGCATCCTGATAGTACTAAGATGTATCGAGGGTTGAAGGAGGAGTACTATTGGGTTAGACTGAAGATGGATGTGGCTGATTTTGTTGCTCGGTGTATGATTTTCCAGCAGGTGAAGGCTGAGCATCAGTTCCCTTCTGGGTTTTTGCAACCGTTAAGGATACCATAATGGAATTGGGAAAGAATCACCATGGATTTTGTGTCTGGGCTGCCTTTGATGCCGACCAAAAAGGATTCCATTTGGGTGATTGTGGATCAGTTTACAAAGTGTGCGCATTTTGTGCCTGTGCATAGTACGTATACCTTGGACAGGTTGGCTGAGTTGTACATCTCTGAAATAGTGCGTTTGCATGGGGTGCCTAAATCTATAGTTTCAGATAAGGATTTGCGATTCACTGCAAGGTTTTGGGTGAGTTTGCATCGTGCTTTGGGAATCCGGTTGAGTTTTAGTACCTCGTATCATTCTCTGACGGATGGCCAGTCGGAGCGCGTGATTCAGGTTCTCGAGGATATGTTGAGATGTTGTATTATCGAGTACCAGGGAACATGGGAGAAGCAGTTGCCGTTAGTGGAGTTTGCTTACAATAACAGTTATCATGCTAGCATACAGATGGCACCCTATGAGGCGTTGTATGGTAGGAAATGTCGAACGCCTGTGTGTTGGGGAAAAGCGGGGGAAAAGTTTGTATCTATGCCTAATGTTCTGAAAGGTACAACCGAAAAGGTAAAGTTGATATGTGAGTGCTTGAAAGCAGTTACCGATCGCCAAAAATCCTATGTGGATTTGAAACGTAGGGATATAGAGTATGTTGTAGGTGATAAAGTGTTTTTGAAGGTGTCACCCTAGAAGAAGGTGTCGCGTTTTGGGCGGAAAGGGAAGCTTAGGTTGTTGAGCAAGTGGGTCCTGTTGCGTATCATTTGAGGTTACCTCAAGAGTTGGGAAAGATTCATGATGTGTTCCACGTTTCGATGTTGCGGAGGTATAGGTCGGATCTATCGCATGTCATGCCAGTGGAGGAGATCGAGTTGAGACCAGACCTATCTTACGATGAAGAACCAGTGGAGATTCTTGATACCAGCAGTAAGGTGCTCCGTGGCAAAACAGTCGAGCTGGTTAAGGTGTTGTGGAAGCACCGTGGAGTTGAGGAGGCCACGTGGGAACGCAAGTCGGACATGTTGAAACAGTTTCCACACTTGTTTCCTCCAGGTAAATTTTGGGGATGAAATTTCTTAAGTGGGGGAGAATTGTAACGCCCTGATTTTAGGGCTTAGCGGTATAGTGGGTTATTAGATGGTCCGGTAAACTAGAGTAGAGACTCGAGTCAGTTTCGGGATCGTATATTTTTGGTGTGGGAAAAATTATGGAAAAATGCTTAAAATTATTATTAATTATTTATTTAATAATGGTGGAATCAAATTTGAAAAATGAGTTTTGGAATAAGGACATTTTGGTTAGTGACCAAAATGAAAGCTTTGAAAACTGTGATTTTCTAGTGACTAAAATGAAAAGCGTCAAATACTTCGAATCTTTAAGGAGCTATTTTACCAATTGGTTTTTGATGATTTCTCCCTTGATTTGACTTATTTTAACATGTGGTTTAATTAGTAATTAAAGAGGGTTTTGTTAAAAAGTTAGTTATCTTTTCCAAAACAAAAATCACATCATTTTCTCTCAACTTTTTATCTCTATTCTCTCCTCGGCCAAACAACCACGTTTTCATCAAATTTTCAGAGGTGGGGTGATTTCTAACTTGATTTTATTGTTTCATATTGTTTTATAAAGATTGTTTATGCAAAATCTCATTGAAATCTTGTGTTTTCTTAGCTTTTCATAAATCAATTGAGGTAGAAACTTCACAATAGGGGTAGGGTCTGAGATCTACTCTATTGTATGGTTCTTTATTGAAATTCCCAAGCATTTGATCCTTTTTTGTCTTTCTAATCTGATTTTGATGATTTCCTAATGTTTAATTGAGTTATTTGGGGAAAATGAGTTGATTCGCGAATTGGATCTGATTTCCATTAATTAAGGTTGCTTTGATTCATGTTTTGGATGTTTAATAATGTTGATAAGTGATTTTTATCAATGGAATCCCAAAACTTAAGAATCTCTATTTGTTTAGGTTATTAGTTTTGAGGTTTTGTGGTGTTTCTATGGTTGTAAGGTTGTTGGAGGTGGTAGGTTGTTTTGAATCTGTTTTTAGATGTGTTTTGGTGTTGAAAGTGATGTTAGATTGATAGATGTTGGCTGGGTTGTGAATCAAAGTGTTTTGGTTATGTTTTCGGTTGTTGATGAGGGTTAATTGTGAAGGTTTTGTGGGAACCCAAGAAGGATTGTAGTTGCTGTGTTTAGAATGCATTATGATGCATTAATCCTCTGTTGTTTTGTGGTAAAAACATGGGAGGTTGATCCAGAAGTGATTGGAGAAATGTTGGAGGTTTCTGATACTTGATTTTGCGCCGGCGAATCGAGGTTTCGTGTATCGATAAGTGAAAACATGGATTCTAGCTTTGGAATGTTTTAAAGGTGGTTGTTGGGAGTTTAGGTAGAGCTTGAAACGCTTACCTAAGCTCGGAAGTAAGTAAAGTGATTTTACTCTCTCAGTCGTGCTAGTTGAAATGGTTTTATGCACTTATTTTAATTACATGTTACCTACTGTTTAAGCATGTTTTAAAGTATTTGATATACTATTTTTAAGCATGAAATGCTGAAGGATGGATATGGTAAGTGATTCTTGTAAGTTTGGTTTATACTTGTGTTTTAAAGCATGGTTGTTGCTTTGGAAATGGCATGGTTTAGTGCTTGTTAAAACAATGAGGTAAATATTAATTGGTTAATTATATTGGCAAGTGATGTGGTTTTAAAATTGTTATCAGATAGAGTTGGCCGGCCATAGGATTGAGTGCACTGTAAATAAGCCACCTTGGATGTTTAGGGGTTTATACGGCGTACCGAAGACTCCATCCAAGTACCCTAATGGTAGAGGGGTTAAACAGTATCGAATACTCCCGTTAGTGGATTAAGCGTCTAACCGATGATTGAGGTAGGTGTCCCCGTGGGCTGTTATGGTACCCAATTGTTATTGTACCCGGTTGCTAATGTATCGCGATTGTGATTGTATCGCTATTCCATTTGAGATGACTTGAAGTGTTGGGTTAATACTTGTTGAATCCGTGTATCCGATGAACTCTTTTGTTAATGAACTTGTTAATGATCACTTGAAATCCAATATTATTGTTAATGTATCATTTGAATGTATATGTTGTATAATGTGTTTTATACATGTTTTTCCTTAAGCTTTGCATTTGGTAGTAATGCATGGGAAGGCTTAAGTGGAAGGTTACCAATGTGACTTGCTGTTGAATAATGATACATGTAGCATATCGTTTAATATGCTGGTTTTAATGGTGTAAAGTGCATGTTTTAAAAGGGCATGAGGTTTCAAAGGATGATATTAAGTAAATGGTTTTAAATGCATTGATGGTGTTTGTTTTTGAGCACTCCTCACTAAGCCTTGTGTGCTTATGCTCTCGTTGTCCATCAATGCAGATAGTTGAGATCTTGGAAGGCAGAAAGAAGCAAGGGGATCTTGTCAAAACTTGTTTCCAAAGTATGTTTTGGTTTAGACTATAATGAATAATGGCAATGGGGTACTTGTTGTATTTTGGGTGATGTTTTGTGGAACTCCCTATTTGAGCATGTTTCTTTAGTTGCTCTTGGGTTGTAAATGGCCTTTAAGGATTGTTTTTGGTGCTGGTTTATATTTTGATATGTTGGTTGGATGCATATTAGGAAGCATGCCTATAGATATCCTTTTTGATGCATGAATCCTTGTTGAGTTGTTAGAATTGTGATGCTAGTTGGTATGAGATATGCTTGACAGGTTAGTATTGTGTTTAAATCATGTTGGAGTGGTTTGAGTATGCTTTTGGGATGAAAAATTAGCCAAATGTGACATTACAAGCCCAGACGTACCGATACGCGGGGGACCGTATCGGTACGGCTAGGCAATTCCAGGCTTGTGGTCTTGTGCGTTTCGATATGCCTAGGCAAATTTGTTCCGCGTACCGATACGGGGATGGGCGTTTGATACAAGTTTTAGCCTCTGGAATTCACTTTTGCAACTTGAACCCGCGTATCGAAACACCTGAGAAACCGTATCGGTACAGTTTAAAATATTTAAAAAGTTTGGTATTTCAGTTAGGTGTATCGATACGGCTTGGTGGTGTATCAAAATAGAGTGTTTCAAACCGTATCGGTACGGGTTTACCCGTTTCGATACGGATGGCCGTTTATCCAGTGAATGTCACTTTTGGGCAGTTATGCTTTCTTTGCATTTTAGTCCCTAATTCTTGCCGTTGCAATTACATGTGGTAGAATGATCGGTTTGAGCTGAATTTTGAAATGAAAGATTGGAACCTGACTAATTGAAGGTTGGTAACCTAAAAGTGAGATTTAATCCTGAAATCCTTTGTATTTGCAATTTGGTCCCTAAATTGGAAACGTGATCAATTGGATGTCAAGTTGATGCCTGATTGAGTTGGGGTTGCACCTGATGTCTGCGTGAACATGTAGGGTTGATAATTGGCATCTAGATAAGATAAAAAGGAAAAAATGGACCAGGTTTGGTTGTATCTCTTTGGTTTGCTGCAGCAAGCCTAATGTAACCTTATTGGCTCTATTGGGCGTCTAGGTCGGGTCAAGGGGATTACGCCTTTAGGAGAATGCTCTTTGGACTGTTTAATGCTCCAGCAATATTCCAACGATGTATGATGTCTATTTTCTCTGACATGATTGAGAACAACCTAGAAGTTTGCATGGATGATTTCTCAGTGTTTGGCAAAACATTCAATGAATACCTTCAGAGTCTAGAGCTTGTTTTGAGGAGATGTATTGAGACTAACCTGGTCTTGAACTGGGAAAATGCCATTTCATGGTGAAAGAAGGCCTAGTTCTCGGTCACAGAGTCACCAATAGAGGTATGGAAGTAGACAAGGTGAAGGTGGAGGTAATCAAACAATTGCCACCTCCTACAAGTGTAAAAGGTATCAAAAGTTTTTTAGGACATACATGTTTTTTATCGTTGGTTCATTAAAGATTCCTAAAAAATTTCTAAACATTTATGGTTGCTTTTAGAACAAAATGCCACTTTTGTATTTGATAATTCTTATTTAAAAGCATTTCAGGAACTTAAGGATAGATTAATTAATGCCCCCATATTCGTGGCACCGGACTGGAATGAGCCTTTTGAACTCATGTGTGATGCCAACGATTATGTCGTTGGAGCTGCGTTAGGACAAAGGCATGGCAAGATTTTCCATACCATTTACTATTTAGCCGAACATTGAATGAAGCCCAACTCAATTACACCACTACCGAAAAGGAGTTTCTCATGGTTGTATTTGCATTTGATAAGTTCAGATCTTATTTAGTAGGTAACAAAGTTGTGGTATATACAGATCACTAGGCAATAAAATACCTCTTGGCAAAAAAGGATGCCAAGCCCAGTCTGATTCAATGGATGCTTTTGCTGCAAGAATTTGATCTCGAGATTAGAGACAAGAAGATGAGTGAGAACTTGGTAGCTGACTATTTATCATGATTAGAGCATCACCTTGAGGAAGGGAGAACCTCTACCATTAGAGATAAACTCCTTGGTGAATACTTACTTGCAGTCGATTCTTTTTCATGGTACGCTGACATAGTCAATTATATGGTAAGTAATATTTTGCCATCAAATCTGGCGAGTGGTGCCAAAAAATATTTTCTGCGAGATGTTCAGAAATATTATTGGGATGAGCCAATTTTTTTGAAGCAAGGTGCCGACCAAGTGATCCGCTGA
Source organism: Hibiscus mutabilis (assembly GCA_019671005.1). Taxonomy (NCBI): domain Eukaryota; kingdom Viridiplantae; phylum Streptophyta; class Magnoliopsida; order Malvales; family Malvaceae; genus Hibiscus; species Hibiscus mutabilis. The sequence goes on from CM033741.1 coordinate 32,773,968, forward strand.
TATGTGCCAGAGGAGGAGCAACACAACATTCTGCAGTTATGCCATGCAGCACTGCATGGAGGACACTTCGCTGGAGTGAAGACCGCTGCCAAGGTGTTGTAGTCTGAATTCTTTTAGCCTATGCTGTTTAAAGACGCTTATTACTTTGCCAAGGCATGTGATCGATGCCAGCGGACAGGCAACATCTTTAGCAGACATCAATTGCCACTCCAGAATATTATGCAGTAGAGCTGTTTGACGTATGGGGAAAAGACTTCATGGGTCCTTTTCCCCCATCACTCCGGAACCTATATATCCTTGTGGTTATTGATTACGATTCAAAATTGGTTGAGGCAGTGGCTTTTCCAACAAACGATGCCAAGGCTATTGCCAAGTTCCTTCACAAGCATATATTTACTAGATTTAGTGCCCCCAGAGCCATTATTCATGATGAAGGTATGCATTTTAAGTGCAATTTAATCTCTAGAGCTCTGTGCAAGTATAAAATCCAGCAACGTATTGCCACAGCTTACGATCCCCAAACAAATGGCCAAGTGAAGATCTCAAACAAAAAGATCAAGAATATTCTAGAAAAAAACTGTGAATCTGACGAGGAAGGACTGGCCTTTGAGACTAGATAATTCATTGTGGGCCTATAGAACAACCTTTAAGACTCCGTTGGGAACTTTGCCTTATAGGCTCGTGTTCGGGAAAGCATGCCACTTGCCAGTAGAATTAGAATACAGAGTTTATTGGGCAATCAAAAAACTCAACATAGAGTGGAGAGCTACCAGTGCAAAAAGCTTATTGGACATAAACGAATTAGAGGAATTCATAATGCAAGCTTATGAGAATGCCAGACTCTACAAGGAAAGAAAAAAGTGATGTCATGACAACAGGATATTGCCAAGGCAATCTGAGGTAGGTCAACGTGTCTTGTTATTTAACTCGAGGCTAAAGTTTTATTAGGTAAGCTCAAGTCTAGATGGTCAGGACCTTTTGAAGTTGTGAAACTATATGTTCATGGAGTAGTTGATATCAAGGATTAAAAAAGGGAACAATTTTCAAAGTAAATGGCCAAAGATTGAAACACTACTTTGAAGACACTCACAATGATGCCAAGGAGGTTGTCCTCTTGGCAGAGGTTCTGTGAACATCATCATCATGTTTTGATTTTTGCATTATTAGGTTAGATGTTTTTATTTTTCATTTCATTTCTTTTCTTTTATTTCTCTTTTGATGCGTTGAAAGGTTTTTGTTGAGTGGATACATGAATTTGTTGCTAGGCAGAATGCCAAGGAAAAAGACTGGCATGGGGTGATAAAAAAATTCGAAGAAGTGATTTATCTTAACCGCCCAAGGCTTGATGAAGCTCAGCCCAAGAAGAATGAAATTTTCTTTGCTAAGTGTTGAATTTTACCCTAGCCGCCCAAGGTGAAAAGTTGAAATTCAAATTTTAACCTAATTACCTTATCACTTTATCTCTTACCGCGCCGTCTTATCATTGTACCTCTTATCACATCATGATTTATCTTCTCTAAACACGTTAAACCCTTATCATTATCCCTACCCAACTGGCCAAATTAAGAACAATATTTAAACACTTAACTGTTTTACCCCTTTATCTATTTAAGCCTAAACGGATTCTTAGCTAAGAACTTTTTACTCTTCCTTCCGTTGTCTTTAGCAAGAAAGAAAAACAAGATTTAAATCCCTACCTTAAAAAAACCACTCGAGTCCTCAAGAAATTTTCATGGCATTGTCTTCAACACCCTTCAAAAAATTTTCAACGAGGAGATCCGCAAAAAGTATGAGGAGAATTTCACATCAAAAACCTTCTGCTATGAGATGGGATTTGAGTTCAAGAATGAACCCAACTTGGGCTATTCCCCAGAATTTTTCAAAATGATAAAGACGCATGAGTGGGAAAAATTCTGCCAACCGTCAGGAAAAGTCCATGCCAACACCGTTCGAGAATTCTATGCTCATCTTATGACCAAAGATTCACCCTTCTTGATGGTGCGAGGTAAGTGTGTTCGTTTTGATGAAGTGTATATAAATGATATGTTTTTTTGGATGGAACAGAGGACGAACACACCAAGTTTGTGGAATCTTTGGACGATGCTAAGAGGAAGACGATATTGAAGGAACTGTGTGAGGTTGGCATCCAATGGAATGTGTCATCAAAAGGACATTGGACTGTGAAATGGTTGGCGTTAAAATCTTAGCCACGGGGCTGGAATCACTTTTGGAAGGCAAACTTGATCCCGACTACCCACAATGAGACAATTTTAGAGGAAAGATTGGCACTACTGCACTCTATCATGACTGGCCGCAAGATTAATGTTGAACGGCTTATCATCAAAGAGTTTTAAGTGTGCTAGTAAGAGCAATGGTATTTTACTTTTTTCTTCTCTAATCTCTACCATTTTCATGCAGCACGACATGCCACATTTTGATTTAGATAGCATTCAAAAGAGTAACGAGACCACCATAACTCTTGCCCTATAGAGACAGTTGGCTGCCACGGAGGCAAAGGAGAATGGTAAGCAAAAGACAACAAAGTCTTTGCCAAAGGCAGAACCTGTGACTCTGATGATAGCTGGATCAGTGGCAATGCTTTCCCAGATCTATCAACGCCAAGAGATCATCCTCTAAAAGTTCAAGAAAGCTAAGGAGCATAACTCCCTTTTCTGGAAATATGTGTATGCCAGGGACTGTGTCATGAAGAAAACCCTTGTCCACGCAAACACTACCAGCTTTTCTTGAGTTCCCCGCTGACCTCCTTGCCAAGGATGACATGCCAGCCAGTCCTCACTCAGTCCATACTCTGACACAATCTGATGCCACTACCCCAGTATCTCCAATACAAGTTGAATCTGCCAGAACTGATACACCACCTGAATCTGAAGATGAAGGAATTCAAAGCCATGCCAAGACTGCTGTCATGCCTGCAGCACCTGCCTCATCTGCTACCACTGATGTTCCGAATGCCTCTAAGCCAGTGAAGATTGTTGAGGAAGTTCTTCACGACCTTGGACTTCTACAGCTGCATCAAAACCCAGCCTTAAGCACAAGAAGCATATGGCTCCCAGTCGAGGGAGCTTCATCAAAAGGAAAACACGTGTGTCACAGCCAGAACCTTTCGAAGGGGAGTCCTCGTCCTCTTAAACTCCTTGCATTTCATTTCATTCTCATTCACATGCTCACGCATTTTAAATTTTATCTATATATATATGTGATGTTTTCATGCATTGAAGACAATGCACACCTTAGGTTTGGGGTGTGGGTTGCCTTGCATCTATTGCCAAGACATTCATGTTTATATTTTAGTTTACATTCAATTTGCCATGTAGGATTTAGCATATGCATACCAAACTGTTAATTTTTTTTGCCTCGATCAATTTTATACTTGTTACCAACACTGCTAGTTTAGGAGAAGTTGTGCTAGATTATCTGTTCGGTGAAGAGAACTAGAATTTAGAACTTCTAAGCCAGCAGGTTAGCATTGCCAAGTAGCTAAACAATTGGACTCTAGCTTAGGGAACTTTAGTTTCACTATACACGTGATATGTATCTAGTCTGCGAAGCAAACTTAGGTTTCCTTGAAACTAAGCTCAAAAAAGGAAAAAAAGCCAGGGTGAAAAGAAAGAATAAGGCAACAATGTTTTGCCAAAAGCTGAAGAAATTTTAGAACACTCATATGCCTAAGGGAAAATAATTAACTTGGGACTTCGTGGTTTGCTCCATCTTAGTTCTCAAGCCAACATAACTCTAGGGTATGAGTGTAATGGGTTAGCTTAGTGATGTAATCTGGATTAATGTGGGTATTTGTGGTTTGCTCCCTCTTATATCTCACGCCAAACAGTACATGACGCGACCCTAATTAGATGCCAGCACAAAAACACCCTTGGCAAATAAATAAAATTATAAGTTTGGATAGTAAAGTTGGCTAAGGGAGTTATGCTAACTTGACGCATATTGCCAGCACTTTTACACACTAGATGACCCTAGACTAAAACTATATTGATGCATTTGAATTTGCTTATCTTCTTGGCATTGATACACTGAATATCTAAGGACAGACCTAGAATAATATTTTGCTAGTTGGTAGATGTTAGAAACCATGACAATTTTTACCGAGGTACTTTTCCTATTTTTCTGTTTCTCTAGATTTTTAGTTGCATTACTTGAGGACAAGCAATGAGCTAGGTTTGGGGGTGTTAACTCCTCAAAAGTACTGATTTTTACGCTTATTTAACAATGCTTTTGCTTGTCTTTAAGTAGTTATGTTTGCATTTAGTTGTTAAAATTCATGCATTTGCATAAGGAGTTGGGAGTCATTTTTTTCCAGGATGAAGGGTTGTTTTGCTGATTTCGATGTAGGACACATGCATGCAGGCATGGCAGAGAGGCGCTGGAAAAGAACACAGGAAATGAAGCAAGAGAATTGCCTAATAGCAGTTTGCATGGATGGACCAAACAATGCCAAAGCTTGGCTGGCAAAGGATTAATGCCCGTTGACCAGACAAAGTAGTCATTAGACCCTATACATGTCAACCTTAGGATTCAAATCAGGAGGATACCACATCTTATCCCTTCACGCAATAGAATTTTAAACTCAAGAAGCTTATCTTAGGGTTTCTACACAAGCCTATTTAAAAAAGCTCAAGCCACCACTTGTGGGGAATCAAATCACAAGAGAGGCTGCACCGTGGTGAACCGAGAGGCGATGTGGTCCGACCAGCTAAGACTGAGAGCTCTAGAACAATCGAAGGGCTGCATCGAGAGGCGACGTGATGTTAAGATACGATCATATTTTGTAGATGGACCCCCTAACCATGAACTAAGCTCTTATAGTTGGTTGGGGGATGTTTGCGATGAACGCTAAATTTATGTTTGGCTTTTAATAATTGACAATGTCTTGGCATTATTTTCTATCTGCTAGTACTTAATTTTCTCAAATCCTTTGTCATACGACAGTTGGCATAGTGCGCTTATGGCACCTTAATATCTTAATAGACTTAAGGAGCAACGATCAGTTGTCAGATATTAAGGCGAGAAGCTTCAATAGAAGATGTTCAAGTAGATGAACTTACTTCAGAAGTGAGTCTACCCCTTAGGAGTAAAGGTTGACACTTAATCGAGTTAATTAATGAAAAGTTTCACTATAGTCATATATGGGTTTATTCATGGTTCTTGTCATCGACGGAGGCAATACTACTTTTAATATGCTCGGTAATAAATCTAAGGCAATATATTATTAAGGCTGGCCTAAGTAGTGTGAAATCCAGGCTTCCTTTGCCAATACTCATCATTTAATTAAACGCATTCGTTGACAGTCTGTTTTCATTTTTCACTACTTTATTTTTGCTATCTTTCGATCAAAAACCCAACTCATTCTAGCACTTTTATTTTTCTTGCAAACAAGTAAACATTAAGCAAATAAGTTCTTGGTCAATCCCTGTGGATTTGATACTCAGCTTACTATTGTATTACTTGCTGATTGTGTATACTTGCATGCATAAAACTCACCTTGGCATTGTTTTCTTGCACTTTGATACTAAATATTCAATTGTTTGCCAAGTGTTATCAAAAGTCAACAGATTTGCAGCTATGAAAATTCGTACAAGGCAATTGCAACAAATTGCCAGCTCATCATCCTTTGATCTTATCTTTTTGACAGCTTTCAATGCGCTGACAATCTTGGACGCAATTCGATGATAATCCTTTTTCAATGTGGTGACATCTAGTTTGTACAACAACTGTCGTAACTAACTACTAGCTCATTGTCCTTTGATCTTATCTTGATAGCTGTCAATTTGGCGACAATGACTGGACGTAATCTAAGCAACGCTTATGTAGCGACATTACAATACAACAATAGTCCTGGCTGTGATAATAAGATGCTTTTACAGCGACATTAGCAGTATTGTGACAAAACAAAAAAATGGCAGAAATAAGGAAATTCGAGAAAAGTCAACTGAGTTAGAAAATATACAAACAGTAAACTAAAAATGCAAGAATGCATGCATAAGATATTAATTTAAGGATAAATTAATTGATAAATAGGGGAAATACGTGCTCTTTAGAGTACCATCACACCCCCAAACTTGAGTCTTTTCTTGTCCTCAAGCAAAAAAAAACTAAGCAGCATGGTCTACCAAAAGTTTAAGGATACTCTAGCTACTTGAATCATTCCATCGAATCAAAGAATCAATTGCATCGACATGATAGAGGACTGCATCAACAACTCAAGCATAAATATATGAACTAGCATTTCAACAATGCTTAGCATCATGCCTATCAAATCAGAATCCTTCTACCTCACAACATTTATTTAACACAAACAACAAATATATATATATATATATTTCTTTCTTTTCTTTTTTATTTTATTTGTAGCGAAGGATATTGAACAATGAATGCACCCTAAACCTTGAGAAGTAAGATGTTGTGCATTGACAGCCTTTGGCCATATTCATTTTTCTAAGGCATGCATTGGAGTGTTCCCCCTTAAGATACTATCTTATTGCACTCACATTGGAATGCCATTTATTTACACATAATAAGTACTATTAGTATATAACACAAGCTGAACAAGGCAGAATTCATCCAAAATCAAAGAGATGATGCTAGATATCCTTTACTCAAGTAAGTAAATTTATTCATGCAGAGTTAAAATACAATCATCCAGCATATAAATCCAATCAAATTATCAATAATTACAATGATTCAAGATTTAAACATTGAATGTAAGCAAAAGATTTTCAACACAAAAAGAATCTTGCTTTTGCTTAATTTTTTTTGAAATGGGGGTGCATTTCAACTCTCGGGTGTATACCCCCAAACTTAAAGATTGCATTGTCCCCAATGCAAAAATAGAATGCATTGTCCCCAATGCAAAAACATAATGCAATGATAGAATATGGTTACAACGATGAATGAAATGAAATTAAAACTAAATGCAATTACAATGACAATCCAGATGTCATGACAATATAGTTTAACAAAATGAAATTACACTACATGGTATGCATGCCTACAAAAATCAAAACACTAACTCAGTCATGATCTAGAGTATAGTAGGTAGCATGATGTTTTTGCTTTTTTCTTCCTCTCCTCTATCTTTCTACACTGCTTGTCCGTAGGCTTGGATCTCTTTCTCGTTGGCTCTTTCCTTTTGGGAGCTGCCTCTGATTGTTCTTATAGTTCTAGCTCCACTTCGACATCATCAGACACTTAAAGGTAAGACTTTATTATATTGCATCCATAGCCTTGGATACAACGACATCTATCCTTTTGAGTCCACTGTACTGGTGTACGACACTTATATCAAAGAAGGATCAAGTACTATACACGGGTTTTTTTATTCTGCAAAAAGAAAAGAAATTATCGTAGAAAAATAAAAAGAAAATAAAACTAACAAAATCTATACTAGAAAAAAATAAAACATTTAATCAGAAAAGTCGACCACTTGAATGGTCTCAACGGACTTAGGATCAAAATCTCTCTCTTGTGTTCGGTGTTGGTTGACCCTCATTTTCCTCTTTCTGGTCCAGCTAGACATCATCAGCTTCCTCTGGTTCAAAAGAAAACAGTTTGAATGGCTCCATAATTTCCATAGCTTGATCGCTTTTTCTACCATTGTGTCCACATTTTCTACCCGTATCACTACATCTTGCTTAAACTCAGAATTGTCACCTAGTGAATCAGTTGCAGTGACATTCTTGAACGCACCCACTTTTGTATCAAAAATTTCATTGATTGTGGCCACATTCCCCGAAATTAACCACTCACATTCTTGATATTCCTTATGGTTTAAATCATTTAGTATGTGGATAGAATGACACTCCTCTTTAGCTTGGCACTACGTCGATAATTGGTGTTGCGTTGACAACTTAGATTTCAGAATTGATCGTAAAGGGGTAATAACCTTAGTAGTAACATCCTTCATGCTTTCATCCACCCCATCCTTAGTGACTTGATTATTTTTAGATGACTGAATTCGATCTTGAGCAAATGTAACTCTTTCCTTAACCAGCTCACATGTCTGTTTACCACTCCTTAGAGTGATAGCATTATAATGTTTTGTCCCTTTAATAACCGGAGTTCCAGTGTCCTTAGGGAGTGTGCATGGTTGTCGATAGTTCATAGTAGATGTTAATTGTCCAATTTGAGCTTCCAAAGCAGAAATTGATTAAGTATTGCCTTGCACTAATGCTTTAATTCGAGAATTGTGCTCCTGTCGTGTTGGGATGATCAATCAATGGTGAAAGTGGTCAAGAGGGGCAATTAAAAGGTTGTGGAAACAAATTGGAAAATAAAAAGATTGAGACACAAGGAGTTATAGTGGTTCAACATTCTAACAAGGTTTACATCCACTATCTTATCTTCCCACTAAGGATTTTCACAAATTCACTAAGAATTTCTTCCCTTTTCTAGGCTTAAGAGGAAACCTTTACACACTCAAAGCTTTCTAACACAAAGCTTTGAGAAAACTCTCTTCAAGAAGAAAATTTGCAAACAATAAATCCTCTTAAAGGTAATGTGTTTGCCCAATTACAAGTTCACTCAAACCCAACACTTGAATAAAATGATTACAAGTATTAACACTCAAGTGGGTTACAAGAATTTGACTCTAAAAGCTCAAAAGTTGTTGGATATTTGCTTGATAGCTTAAGACTTGATCATTAGTTGTTGTTGTAGCTTTGGAGACTTTCTTAAATACCCCCATTGATTTCCAACTGTTTGGGTAGCTGAGATCATTAATAGATTCACTAGACTTCATTTTTCCTGCAATAAATGCAGTCTGCTAACAGTCGGTATTTGTACGCGGGGTGCCGTATCGATACGAGTAGTCAATTTTACAAAGGCGTATCGATACAGTCCTTACAGTATCGGTATTGGTCTTACTCACTAGAATCTTGATAACTCGTGTAGCAAAATACGTATCGATACGCCTATAAGGGTATCAGTACTCTATAACTGATTTTCAAAGATACGATTCCAATAAACTAACAAGGCAACGGTCGAATATTAAATGTAAAAGATTTGAAAAATCTAAACACCCCGTATCGGTACGGATAAAGCCGTACTGATACTCATATAGCTATTATTTCCCAAGTTGACTGGCATATCGAAACGGATACATGCGTATCGAAATACCGTATCGATGCGACTTTACGTGTATCGGTACTCTATGTCCATCAAGTAAAAATTCATATTCTAGTGTCAGAACACCGTATTGATACGGCCTAAGGGGCATCGATACACCAGAGCAATTTTGGCTATTTAGAGTATGAAAACATTTAGAAAATATTTGGGGTTTTAGGATTTGACTTAGAAATTATTTTAAGTTTGTAATCATGTCAGTTTGTGAGACTTTTTGGGTACTTAAAAATTTATCTTATTTTACAAATTGGTCCTTGAAATTACTTGTTATTTCAAAATCAAATATTAGTTTTACAATCTCCCCCTTTTTGATATAACAAAACCAAAAATAAATTTTTAAGTCTTTTTGAATAACACTCCATTTTCTTTAAGGCTATTTAAGTTTAAAAACTTTGTGAAAAATTTAGCTCTTACTTCTCCCCCTTTTTGTTAGATCAAAATCAATGTAATGAATGAAGGCAAGATAGAAGCAAAAAATATAACTCCAAGCATAAATAACATAAATATCATGAAATTCAAAGCATAAATTCAAGCAACATAATAAAAATCCAACTTAACAACATAAAAACATAAACCAAAACAAATAACAAAATGTCATAGGAATTCGAATAAAGAACATAGGTGCATAAAACTTAAATCCTAATATGATATGATATGAAATGAAAGAGCTGAAGGAGCGTCTCCATCATCCTCATCCTCATTGCCCATGCCATTATCACCAAGAGAGTGACCACGCCATTTTCCATGAAACGCAGTAAGAGTCATGTCCATAGAAGCTTGACGATTCTCCATGGAGGTAACTCGATTCTCCAAAGATGTGAAACGAGCATCAAACGAGTCAAGCCTTATGTTTAACTCGGCGAAGTGAGTGGTCATGGTGGTGTTCATGGTGCCAGAATTCCCATCAAGATACGCCATAAAGGCATCAAAGGAAGGTTGAGCGACCGGAGCCACTGGATCAACAGGAGCCACCTGCATATTTTCTTCAGGATCAGGTTGTTCATCACGAGGAAGATCCACAAAACGAATCCATTCTCCATTGTAAATGGTGAACTTTGTACGTCGAAGAGAGTGATCATCAATAGGATCGTTGAGAGGCGAAGTAAGATCATAAGAGCAATCTATATCAAGCTTGTGGAACATGAAGCTCATTGAGGTGCCATAGGTGAAAGAGGTGACAAGGGAGGTGTAGAAGTTTTTGAAAAAGGTAGACTAGCTTGACAAACATGATTTGGGCTAGGTTTGGGTGTATACCTTCACAAAAACAATGAAGCTAAAAGTTATCGACTTGGCGAATGGTAGATCACTTACCACCGAATGGTCGAAACCACCAAGTGATGAGAAAGTGAAGGAAACAGTCATGAGCATAGAATACGGTAACAGAGCCACTATAGTTTTAAGGAAAAGCATTTTCATCATCAATACCTGTATCATCTATCCCCCAAAGTTCAGCTAAAATTTTAGAATTAAGTCGAAAAGTTTTTTCAAATAAGATAAGACTCAAGTGCTATAACCTCAGTTTTCTTTTGGTTGTAAATACACCAGGCATTAGAGTAGAAAATAAGGACAAGGTTTTTTAAAGAACACCCGGTATACTTAAAAAAGACATGAACTTCCATTCCCTCACTAATCAAGATAGCGAAAATGAAATTCATCAGAATTCATAAAAGGTATGGAAACAACATGTTCTCGACGGATTTTAAAGTTTTGAAAGTATTTAAAACGATCCAAAGCATTTTGATTTTCTGGTTCATTAAAACATTGATGATAGATTTGGTTAAGGTTTGGTCTTGTATCATTGTTTCCAGGATTGGTTTCGGTAGGAATAGGATCGGAAGAGCTAGACTTGATCTTCCTTCTTGCTTTTTTCTTAGGAGCCATGATAAAATCCTGAAAAACAATTTCAAACAACAAACAATGTATGCATAAAAATCACATTCAATCCAATAAAATAATCCAATGATCAAGGTAGTGTAAAACCTATATTATATAGTTTAAAATCATATACAAGTATAAAGAAAATTTTGGTGTAAAGAAAATTTAAAATTAGTAAAGAAAAATATACGAGTGTAATTTTAGTTTTGAACAAAAAAATTTAGTTTTGAAAAAGATTTTATAAAATATTTGAAAACAAAGTTATATACATACTGAATATATAAATTTAAGACATGAGAACTATACAAATATCAAAATATAAAGAAAATAGATTTTATACCTTGAATATGGATGATGGATGAATGAAGAGATGATTTTGCACAATGTTTGATGAGATTGCTTGGGTTTGATGTTAAAACCAAAAGCCCCAAAGAATTTTTTTTAGATTTGTGAGAAAAACAAAGGGTTTGAAGGGATTAAATAGAGGTTGGCCAGCTAGGGTTTTAAGAAAAAGAGTTAGGGTTTGATTTAAATTAGGGAAACCCATTTAATAGGCATTTAAAGACTCCAACAGCTATGCATACCCATACACAATATATGCACACCGACACTGCGTATCGGTACAGTTTTTACGCGTACTGATCCTTAACCCGTACTGGTGCAGGTTCACCTATATCGAAATGCTGCCCCTAATACCCGTATCAATACGCGATTAGCCGTATTGATACCCCTTGACCAAAAATAACATTTTTGGCTACAAAGGACCCAAAAATTCAAACTTAATCAAATCGATATGCATGTGAATGTTATAAGATCATCATGTATGGGCAAAAATAGATGCATACTCCCGCTAACAACATGAATAGATGCACTTAGGATAAAAAACACACAAGCATTAAAATCAACCAAATTCAAGCAAAATTTAAACACCAAAAAAGCTCTAAGGTTCAAGAAAAACTAGTAAGCCCTAACTCTCTCCTAAGAGACCAAAAATGTTCTTTGTCTAAAGGATTAGTAAAGATATTCACTAATTGGTTTAAGGTGTCTACATATTCTAGAGCTACATCATTTTTCAAGACATGATCTCTAGTGAAATGATGCCTTATCTCTATATGCTTGGTTCTAGAATGTTGGATGGGATTCTTAGTGACACAAATGGCACTAGTATTGTCACACTTTAGAAGGATAGTGCCTACATCAATTCCAAAATCTAAGAGCTGTTGCTTCATCCAAGACTTGAGCACAACAACTTCTGGTCAAAATGTATTCCACCTCATTGGTAGATAATGCTGCACTATTTTGCTTTTTAGAAAACCATGATATGAGCTTACTACCTAAGAATTGATAAGTACCGGAGGTACTCTTTCGATCTATCATACAACCTCCAAAATCCACATCCGAACAGGCTTGCAAACTAAAGAATGAGTCTTTAGGATATCAAAGACCTAAATAATGTGTGTCTCTAAGGTATCTAAAGATTCTCTTAACGGCTTGTAGGTGTGATTCTCTAAGACTAGCTTGAAATCTAGCACACAAGCAAACACTAAACATAATATCTAGTCTACTTGCGGTAAGATAAAGCAAATATCATATCATTGATCTATAAAGCTTTAAATCAACACACTTACATCCTTCATCTTTGTCAAGCTTTGTAGAAGAGTTTATTGGTGTGGCTTGAGGTTTCACATTCTCCAAGCCAAACTTCTTAAGCATATCCTTGATGTACTTAGCTTGATTGATGAAGATGTCATCCTTTCTTTGTTTGATTTGGAGCCCTAAAAAGAATGAGAGCTCTCCCATCATGCTTATTTCAAATTCACCTTGTATCAGCTTAGCAAACTCTTGACAAAGATGCTCATTAGTAGAACCAAAAATTATATCATCAACATAAATTTGTACTATTAAGATGTCTTTGTCTTTTCTTTTTATAAAAAAGTGTAGCATCCACCTTCCATTTGTCAAAACCTTTTTCAATTAAAATAATTGACAAACGTTCATACCAAGCTCTAGGAGCTTGTTTCAAACCATATAAAGCCTTTGAAAGTTTGAAAACATGGTTTGGGTATTTTGGATCTTCAAAACTGGGTGGTTGTTCTACATACACTTCTTCATTTATAAAACCATTTAGAAAAGCACTTTTCACGTCCATTTGAAAAGGCTTGTATTCATGATAACATGCAAATGCAAGCAACATCCTAATAGCTTCCGTTCTAGCTATGAGTGCATAGGTTTCATAAAAAATGATTTCTTCTTCTTGAGTGTAACCTTGAGCAACAAGTCTAGCCTTGTTTCTCACTATGTTACAACTCTCATATAGTTTGTTTCTAAAAATCTATTTAGTTTCTATGGTTGATTTATTACTAGGCATATCAACTAATGTCCATACTTTACTTTTCTCAATTTGATTTAACTCTTCTTACATAGCCAATATCAAATAATCATCATTTAATGTTTCTTTGAAATTTTTAGGCTCTATGCATGAGATAAATGCAACATAATTACATGTATTTCTAAGAGAAGATCTAGTGGTTACCCATTTGGATGGATCACCCAAAATTTCACCAACTTTAACATAGTTGAACTCCCTTGGGTAGGTGACCTACTTTTCCTCTAGATACATGTCCTTCAAGGCTTCTATAGGTGGATCTTGTGGTTCGTCTTTTGATGGAACTTCATCTACCTTTGGTGATTGTCCTCCACCATCATTGGCCTAAAATATTCTTACATCATCATCATCACAATTATCCTTCCTTGAAAGGAGGTTATCATCGAAAACCACATGTATAGACTCTTCAACTACTAAAGTTCTTTTGTTAAATACACGATAGGCTTTAGAGTTTAAAGAATAACCAAGAAAAATTGCTTCATTACTTTTTGCATCAAATTTGCCTAATTATCTTTTCCATTGTTTAAAACAAAACATTTACATCTAAAAGGATGAAAATAACTAATGTTAGGCTTTTTATTTTTGAATAGCTCATAAGGTGTTTTCTTTAAAATAGGCCTAATCGTTACTCGGTTGACAATATAACAAGTTGTATTTGTGGCTTCTGCCAAAAAATACTTAGGCAAATTATTTTCACAAAGCATGGTTCTAGCCATTTCTTCTAAAGTTCTATTTTTCCTCTCAACAACCCCATTTTGTTGAGGTGTGCGAGGAGCGGAAAAATTATGGCTAATCCCATTTGAGTTACAAAACTCTTCAAAACCTAGATTTTGAAATTTGGTTATCTTTTTTATTTGCTTTTGAAAATGAGATGAATTTTTCTAAAACCTCAACCTTGGTACTTAAAAAATAGAATCCAAGTAAATCTAGAGTAGTCATCAACTAAAACAAATGCATATGATTTTCCACCCAAACTCATTGTTCTAATAGGGGCAAAAAGATCCATGTAGATCAATTGTAAAACTCTACTTGTAGAAACATCATTAATAGTTTATAAAGAAACTCTTTTATGTTTGCCTTTAGCACAAGCAACACAAATTTTGTCATATGAAAACTTTATTTTTGGCAAACTTCTTACAAGATCATTTGAAATCAATTTTTCCAAAACATTCATGCCTGCATGCCCTAGTTTTTTATGCCATAACCGTGAATCATGTTTATCTTTTGTAACAAAACATGCATTTGAAATATGAATGTCATCTAAATGCACCATGTATATATTTCATATGTGATGACCAAAAAGAACAATTTTGTTACTTTCAATATTGATTATTTTGCAGCCATTTAAATCAAAAAGCACATTGAAACCTTTATCACAAAGTTGGCTTATACTTAATAAATTATGTTTTAGATCATTGACGTACAAAACATTTTCAATAAAAATAGAAGAGTGATTACCGATAGAACCAATTCCTTCAATGGCCTTTGGAGTTGTCACCAAACATCACTACTCCTCCACTTTTTGGTTTTAGCTCTATAAATTGACTCTTGTCTCTAGTCATGTGTCTCGAGCATCCACTATCAAGGTACCATGAATTTTCACTTAAAGCTTTGGCCTTGTAGCAATGCTCCCCCTACAAACAAAGAATTACATCTTGATTTTTTGTACCCAAATCATTTTGGGTCTATGAGTATTACCTTCAAAAAACTTGGTTCTCTTAGGAATCCAAGAAGCAATAGCACTAATGTCATTAGAAGTGATAAATTCCTTAGGAACCCAAACACTCGTAATCATTTTACCTCTAGAGGACATTTGAAAGCCTCTTTATTTGTACCCATCAAATTTTCTTTTCACATAGTTGGGTTTTGAAGTTCTTTTTTCAAAACATGAATTCTCAACTTTGTTCGAAGAAGCTTTAAGACCACCAACTTCCTTTTGGTGATCATCATAAACTTTAGAGAGAATGTTATTTAAATCTTGAGTTTTCTTTTCAAAATCATTTTGTTTGGCTTGTAAATCCAAAACCTTCTTCTCAAGTTTCGAATTAGTTTTGGATAAAGAAATATTTTGATTTTTCAAATCGGAAATTATTTTCTTTCTTTTCAAAAGTGATTCTTTGTATTTCAAAACTAATTCGTCATAAATCTCTTGTAACTCATTATACTCATCATATAATTCATCAAATGTAAGCTCAATAGATGAGTTGGATGTTACCTTTGGATCATCTTCTAGTGCCACGAGACAAAGGTTGGTAACTTCTTGCTCCTCTTCATCAGACGATTCCTCATCACTCCAAGTAGCAAAGTGTGCCTTAATCTTCTTCTTCACGAAGCTCTCCCTCTTTAGTTGGGGATAATCAGTCTTGATGTGCCCCGGTTTCTTTCACTCATAACAAACTATTTGATCCTTCTCTTTATCTTTTTTCTTGTTCTTGAAATCCCTCTTTGATGGAACTTTCTTCCCCTGTTGGATTTCATAAACTGAGTGAACCTTTTGGCTACCATAGCCATTTCTTCATCTTCCTCCTCACTAGAATCACTCTCATCTTGTGAAGCTTTGAGAGAAATTCATATCTTTTTCTTCTCTATCTCTTTCTTTTTTTTCTCTTCTTTTCCTCTTTTTCCTTTCTTTATAATCTCATGAGTAAGAAGAGACCCCATAAGAGCATCGAGCTTCAAGGTCTTGAGATCCTTGGCTTCTATGATGGCGGTCTTCTTTCCATTTCATGACTTGAGAAGAGAGTAGATGATCTTCTGAACAAGCTTATCTTTCGAAATGGCTTCTCCAAAACCTTTAAGCATATTGACAATTATGGAGAATCTATCAAACATCTTGGTAATGTCCTCATCTGGTTCCATTTTGAATTTCTCATAACTCAAGTTGAGGAGTCCAATCTTGGTCTCCTTGACATCATTGGTTCCCTCGTATGTAAATTCTAGCTTGTCCCATATCTCCTTTGCACTTGTGCAAGAAAACATCTTCGAGTACTCATCTGGTCCAAGAGCACAAAAGATAATGGGCATTGCTTTGTCATAGACTTGCAACTTCTTTCGATCTTCATCAGTCATCTCTTGCTTGGACTTGGGAACGATCTAGTCTTCTTCTCTCTTCATCAAAATGGCCGGTCTATCTTGTACTACATCCCAAATGAGGTAGCGTTGGATTTGATGAAGAGCCTCATACAATTCTTCCAATAAGGACAGTTATCCCCATTGAAATAAGGTAGTTTGGTGATAGATTGAGACTCGTAGAGGTTGTTGCCGAAAGTAAAGGCCATGACTTGATCGACGATTAATTGAATCACCTTCGAATCAACTCAAGAGAATGTTAATCCTTCCAATGAGTATAGCGCTAATACCAATTGTTGGGATGATCAATCAATGGTGAAAGTGGCCAAGAGATGGTGAATTGGCAATTAAAAGGTTGTGGAAGCAAATTGGAAATAAAAAGATTGAGACACAAGGAGTTATTGTAGTTCAACCTTCTAACAAGGTTTACATCTACTACCTTAACTTCCCACTAAGGATTTTCACAAATTCACTAAGAATTTCTTCCCTTTTTCTAGGCTTAAGAGGAAACCTTTACACACTCAAAGCTTTCTAACCCAAAGCTTTGAGGAAACTCTCTTTTACAAGAAGAAAATTAGCAAACAGAAAATCCTCTCAAAGGTAATATGTCCAACACTTGAATAAAATGATTACAAGTATTAACACTCAAGTGGGTTACAAGAATTTGACTCTAAAAGCTCAAAAGTTGTTGGATATTTGCTTGATAGCTTAAGACTTGATCATTAGTTGTTGTTGTTGTAGCTTTGGAAACTTGTTTAAATACCCCCCATTGATCTCCAACCATTTGGGTAGCTGAGATCATCAATAGAGCTATTGGACTTTATTTTTCTCGCAATAAATATAGTATGCTAACAGTCAGTATCTATATGCGGGGTGCCGTATAGGTACCTGTCAAAAGAAAAAAACAGCCATTGTACAAAGGGGCATCGATACACGAGAGGGCATATCGGTGCGAGTAGTTAATTTTACAAAGGCGTACCGGTACAGTCTTTACCGTATTGGTAATGGTCTCACTCACTGGAATCCTGATAACTCATGTAGCAAAACACGTATCGATATGCCTATAAGGGTATCAGTACGCTATAACTAATTTTCAAAGACATGATTCCAATAAACTGACAAGTCAACAGTCGAATATTAAACACAAAAGATTAGGAAAATCTAAACACCCCGTATTGGTACGCATGAAGTCGTACCAATACTCATATAGTCGTTATTTCCCAGGTTGAATGGTGTATCGAAACGAATACATATGTATCGAAACACCATATCAATACTAATTTACTCGATAGCCATCAAGTAAAAATTCATATTCCGGTGTCAGAACACCTTATCGATACAGCCTAAGGGGTATTGATACGCCTGAGCAATTTTGACTATTTAGAGTACGAAAACACTTAGAAAATATTTGGGGTTTTAGGATTTGACTTAGAAATTATTTTAAATTCGAAATCATGTTAGTTTGTGAGACTTTTTGGGTACTTAAAAATTTATCTTAATTAACAAATTGGTCCTTGAAATTACTTGTTATATAAAAATCAAATATTAGTTTTACGTGTAGCAATGCTTCAAAGAGAAAAAATAGATCAGATGTAGATGTCGGAGCATATTGTTGCTGACAGGATTATGACTGCATTGAATACTGTGAACTATATTGTGGTTGCTGATTTTTCCAATAAGAAAATTGTGGCTGCACTGTGTTCTACTATGACTGCAATAAAACTTGCTGAGTATATTGTTGTTGCGTTTGATTGTTGTGTTCTGCACACGTACTCCCTACATGTTGTGGGCAATTTCTATAGCTGTAGTTGTCACCACAAATCTCGTAGCAAAATGCAGAGACATCAACTGGTTGAGCAATTGGAATATTTGCAGCTTTACTAGTACCCTTCATATTCATGATCCTATTTTCCAAAGAAGAAACTTGAGCTGTAAGAGCAGAAATTACATCCAACTCAATAACTCTCAGTGCATCTCTTTCTTGGGAAACTCTTGAAATAGGGTATTGATAATCATTCTGAGCATATTTCTCAAAAATACCAACTGCATCATTGTAAGTGCAATCCAATAACAGTCTATTGGTTGATTGATCGAGAAAATCTCAATTTGTACCTCTTGTTGAATGTCGTGCATGGGAAAACGTTGCAGCAAAGATTTATAACATTCCCATGTTGTATGAAGATTCTTACCATCCGGCTAATGATAAGATATATCTCAATTCTTGTACGAACATTCATTTTCGGTGAGATAAATCTCCAAACAAATTGTGTTCCCAATGAATCTCAAGATGTGATAGATCTGGCAAGTAGACTAAGAAACCAAGTACAAGCTCGTCCCTGCAAAGAATAAGGAAATAATTGTAGTTTTAGAACGTCATTAGAAATGCCTTGTTGGATAAACAATGCGCAAATAAACATGAAAATTTTATATGTTCTCTTGCGTCTTCATGAGGCAATCTAGCATATTTCCCATAAAAATCCAGCATTTGAAACATTATTGGGTTGAGTTCAAAACTTTCAGCAAGAATTTTGGGTCTAACAATCGCTGGTTGTAAATCATCCAAAACTGGTGTTATAACCTCTTGGATAGTTGAGATTGAGCATCTGGATGCGACGCTGAGTCATTAAGATGTTGTGGCTGCATCGTAGGTATGGCCGCATTATTTGTTGGTAAAACCACATCTCTTTGTTCTTCCAGTCTCCTCCTGGCAGTTCTTTTAATTTTTGAATCAAAGTCAGCTAGAAACTTCGGGTAAGAAAACACGTGAAATTAATTCTAAAAAATAAAACAACTACACAAGCAAAGCAAAGATAGAAGCAACTAATAAATAATATAAAATATAGACAAAGTGCACAAACAAAAATAAACATCAAACGAACGCCTTCCCTGACAACGACGCCAAAACTTGATCGGCTATGAAACATCATAGCAATAGTGCAAGCGTACACAAGTCGATGCAAGTATAGTTGATAGGTTAATCCTATC
Organism: Hibiscus mutabilis; assembly: GCA_019671005.1. Lineage (NCBI taxonomy): Eukaryota > Viridiplantae > Streptophyta > Magnoliopsida > Malvales > Malvaceae > Hibiscus > Hibiscus mutabilis. Next base: position 32,793,436 of record CM033741.1, read on the forward strand.
AGATATCAATCCCACGAGGAAATTGATTTTCTGCCTAATGATGTCAGTGCAAAAGTTTTGAAAATAAAAGGAAATATGAGTGAAGTTGTAGGTGCAAAGAAATATAAATGGAAAAGATTTCAGAGAGTGATGTGGGTGCAATGGTAACAAAATAGTAAAGTAATACTCTATAAAATACTGGATTCTCTTGGTGTAACTTGACAGATTACCAAATGCTGTAAGGTTAAAGCATTAGATGATTAGAAAGCGAGATAAATCAAACATATCCTACTAACTTTCTTTCAATTCTCAGCTAATGACTTAAACAAACAAATTTACCACAACTTTTGTTGCTGGGAGATAATACGTTTCCTTAAACAAGTGGATCAATTTTCGTTACGTCCCCACCCAAATTTTGTTGTGATGCTCATTAACTTGAACTGTCAATGCATCTCTCAATGTCAGTGGCTGCAGTAAGCATTTTAGTGCAAAATAGCATTCAAGCCCAAAAGTTGAAACAAGAGAAAAAAGCTTCATAAAATAAGTTGAAGTTCACAATCCAAAATAACTTTCGTTCTTAAGGAAAGAAAACAATAAATCATCCTCCATTGAATTATAAAAGAACATGTAAAAACAAAATGAAACCTCTATCCTAGCTTGATTCGGAATAAGTTTACACGTTCCTCCTTGCTTCAACACTTGGATCCTCTTTGTCACTAAGAGATCTGCCTCGTCTTCACCTCGGTTCACTAGAAATAAGCTCAAGTCACCATGGATGAAGGCTCCCAAGAAGAGGAAAATGATCTTCTTAAAGATAATGGCCAATTGGAAAAGGTAAGGATAATATGATATATATATATATATATATATCAAGTTGCCTCCTTTTTTCCAATAGGGTAAATACATGTGCCCCTCATGGATTTACAGCTGTGAAAATTCGTACAAGGCAGTTGCAACAAATTGTCAGCTCATCGTCCTTTGATCTTATCTTTTTGACAGCTTTCAATGCTCTGACAATCCTGGACACAATTTGGTGATAATCCTATTTCAATGTCGCGACATCCCGTCTGTACAACAGCTGTCATAACTAACTGCCAGCTCATTGTCCTTTGATCTTATCCTAACAGCTATTAATGTGGTGACAATGACTGGACACAATCTAAGCAACGCTTATGTAGCAACATCACAATACAACATATTCCTAGCTACAATAATAAGATGCTTTTACAGCGACAATAGCAGTATAGTGACAAAACAACAAAAAATGGTAGAAATAAGGAAAATTCGAGCAAAGTCAACTGATTTAGAAAATATACAAATAGTAAACTAAAAATGCAAGAATACATGCATGGGATACCAATGTGGGGAGAAATTAATTGATAAATAGGGGAAAATATGCGCTCTTTAGAGTACCATCATACATCTTGTTGCTACCCGGATGCACTGCAAACAAACTTCGATATGCCTCGCAAAGGATACGGTCTCGCAAATCCTCAAAGCTAGAACACATAACCGATCTTTGAAGTACAAGACCCCACCGTATAGCACTTGAAAATCGGATGCCCCTCTCTAAACTATCTCAATCCTTTCCACCAATTATTTTTCTAACACTTACGTCATCTTGATCTCTTGCACTAAGGTAGGCTCTACACGAAGCTCAGCTTACAACCCACCCTTATTAGTCATCCTCAATCGGGTAAATATTGCCCTCAAATATGACATAGACTTCTGGCTCAACGCATCGGCCACCACATTAGCTTTACCAAGATGATACTCTTTGATGCAATCATAGTCCTTTAACAACTCAATCAATCACCTTTGCCTTAAATTCAACTCATTCTGGGTGAGCAGATACTTTAAACTCTTATGATCGATGTAGATGTAGCACTTTTCCCCGTATAGATAATGCCTCTAAATCTTCAATGCAAAGATAACTGTGGCAAGCTCTAAATTATGGGTAGGGTAGTTTCGCTCATGGGGCTTAAGCTGTCTTGAGGTATAAGCAACCACCTTACCCTCATGCATGAGAACACAACCGACTCTGTTCAATAAAGCATCACTAAACACCACATAATCCTTTCCCGGTTTGGGTTGCATCAAAATTAGAGCCTCCATAAGGTAAGCCTTCAACTATTCAAAGCTTTGTTGTCTTCTCTCATTCCACTCAAACAAAACTCATTTCTGTAATAATTTGGTCATAGGTGCTGCTATGATGGAAAAACCCTTGACAAAACGATAGTAATATCTAGCAAGTCGAAGGAAACTACGAATTTTCATGATATTTCTAGGTGGTTTCCACTCTATCACTGCTTGAATCTTTTGCAGATCAACTTGGATCCCATCTACTGCAACAATATAGCCTAAAAATGTCACATCAGAGAGCCAAAATTCACACTTACTGAACATGGCAAAAAGCTATCTTTCCCTCAAGGTCTGAAGAATAATACGAAGATGATAATTTCCTCTTCTGATCTGGAATAAACCAAGATGTCATCGATGGAAACCACCATGAACTGGTCTAGGTAAGGCTAAAAGATCCGGTCCATCAAATATATAAAAGTTACAAGTGCGTTGGTAAGCCCAAAAGGCATTATCAAAAACTCATAATTGTCATACCACGTCCTGAAAGCGGTTTTCTGAACTTCTTATTCTACTATCTTCAACTAATAGTAACCCGACCTTAAGTCGATCATCGAGAACACACGAACACCTCTCAACTAGTCAAACAGGTCCTCAATCCTTGGTAGGGTATAATGGTTCTTTATTGTTACCTTATTAAGCTGACGGTAATCAATACATATCCTCATCGACCCATCCTTCTTCTTAACAAACAATACCGGTGCACCCCAAGGTGATATGCTTGGTCGAATGAAACCTCTTTCTAAAAACTCTTGGATTTAATTCTTTAATTCCCTTAATTTCGTCAGTGTCATGCGATACGGTGCAATGGACACTGGTGTCGTGCCAGGCATCACATCTATCCAAAATTCTAACTCTCGATTTGGAGGAAACCTGGATAACTCTTCCGAGAACACATAAAAAAATTCTCTAACAGTTTGAAGGCTCACAAGCGTCGGACTCTTAACACTTGTATCAACCAAGCGAGCCAAGAAGGTGTTGCAACCTTGTTGGATCATCCTTTGTGCTGCCAAGTCGACACTACATTGGAAAGGCAAGGATTCCTCTCACCCTTCACTACCAACCTCGCTCCATCCAAACCACGAAGCTTAAAACTCTTCGTTCTACAACCCAAACGTGCATCATGCTCAAACAACCAATCCATCCCTGAACATCAATTAGACACCTCTGATACAATTTTCCACCATAACATCATACCCTAAGAGACTAGTCATACGAACCCCAATCTCAAGATCCTCAGCCAAAATACCCCACTGATGGGATATTTTAGTACAGATGTAGGAATGAGTAGACCCCGAATCTACAACAGCAACTATAAGAACCAAAAACAAGGTCAACGTACCTGAGATAATATGGGTAGCCTCAAAGTCCTCATGGCCCTTGACTGCATACTGCCTCACTGGTGCCCTAACGGTGGATTGGATTGTACCCCCACTCTAATGTTACGACATGTGGCTCGCTCTGCCTCTAGAAAAGCCCCAGCCCCTCTGAGCTGGATAAGAGGTCTCTAATTTTGAACCTGAGTGGTGTTGGCAGCTACTGGACAGTCTCTCACAAAGTGGTTCGGTGAACCACACTCAAAGAAAACTCTAGCCAAAGCCCAACATTCGTCTTTATGCTTACGTCTACACTGATCACAAACTGGTACGTCTGCACTCCTTTGTGAGTTCTTTGGACTTATTATGGCTGAAGATGATGATGGCTTTCCACGGCTAGCAGACTCTAACCTAGGGTCTGATCTCAAACTCCGGTTTAAAGCTCTTTCTCCTTGGTTTCCACAGTTTCTATTCCTCACAGAGTATGACTGCGAGTTGTTGGAAAAGTCTGAGTTCTCCCACTCGAGCTCCCTTGCCCACCAAAAGGCCATAGATCAAATCTTGCACTTGTTCAAGCGACTTGGCACTAACAGTCTACTCTGAAAACACTTTTGGTGGGACAGCGGTCAAGTAGGTCTGAATCTCCTTCCTCAAACCCTTCAGAAACTTTTTGCATCTCATTTTCTAGGTAACAACCAACTCAGGGGCATACCTACTCAACTGTAGGAACTCCTACTCATATTCAAAGACCGAATAGTTTTCTTGGACCAAGTGGTTGAACCAATCCCTCAAGCTATCAATGTGGGCTTCCCCCACATACTTCTTCTCAAATTCTTCCAAGATATCATCCCAAGTAGGTTAGTTAGGATACCAACCCAACTCTATAGTCTCCCACCATTCTCGAGAATTTCTTTTCAACGGGGAAATAACACATTTCAACTTGTCCTCAGATCTGAGCCTTATCTGACGCATGATCCAACAGATGTCCCTCAACCACTAATCTGCCTTAACCGGTTTATCTTGCCCTGATCCAAGAAAGTATGTAGCACCATGGCGACATACCCTCTCAACTAGTGTCTCGCAAGAGGTAGCTAAAGGCCTAGGTATGGCCCTCATAATCCGATGAAGGGCTCAGTGCAGATGAGAGAAATAATTGGCCCATCGACTTTCATCATCCTCTGACATCTCCTCTAAGCTGAGAACATAATCCTCATCATAGCTCTCCTCACGAGAGCCCCAACTTTCTTCATAATCTCGTGATCTTCTTGGCATGATTCTTTTCTGCACAAGAAAACAAATAAGGTTACACCATCGATTATTCAACTTAAAAAATATGACTTTGACTTTTGGGCAACGTATTCGTTAGACACCAATTCAACACTCTATACAAAATGGGGCTTTTTGGAATTGACTAAACCTAGGCTCTGATGTCACTGTTATAACATCCCCGACCCATATGTCACAAATTGGGCCTCAAGCCCAAACCCAAAACCATAAAAAATTTACAACTAGATTTAGCCCAACACATTTATTTCATAAAATCCATTAAGTTTGAATAATTCAGAGTTGATAAACCAGTTAAAACGTTACATGGGAGCTCTATTTAAAATACATAATTAAAAGCATTCGACATGTAAGTAAAAATCCAAAATAAGAGTTACAATATAACATAGGGTCTTACGAATACATAGCCCAAATAATCTAAGTGTTGTACTCGAACACGAGTCGATGCTGAGACCCTACTCCGATGGTGTTCCAACGATGCACATTAACCTACTAACATGCGAACAAAAACAACAATTTCGAACGTTGAGCTAACTAAGCTCAGTGGGTACACTTCCACCCAACCATGCTTCACGTAAATCATAAATAAAAGCATACAACTAAAGATGATATCATGGCATAATAAAACAACATTGGCGCTACCTCTAGCCGCCTAAACACATAACAAACAATGGGAAAAACATTAATCTCACACAGCACATAACCATCATACCAAAAAATCTAGAGTAAGGCCCGGTGCCACAGCTTCAGGAATATACACTCTTGGGTGAGACCCGGTGCCACACAGCTTCGGGAACGTACACCCATGCTCGAAATATCTCGTCGAGCATCTTCGAATGAGATATGATGCCCCACAGCTTCAGGAATGTACATTCAACATCTCTAACCATTATGTTGCAACACTTTCATTGGGTATCCGAATCCCACCAACCAAGGTACTCAACCATATGGTGCCCTTACGTGGCATACAATATTATTCGATCTACCAAGGATCTATATTGCCCAAAACAACCCACCCACCCACCCAAGGTTTTATTAAGTTATTACTCGTTAAGAACATAAATGAAGTTAGATTCTCAGTTTCTTAGTTTTACTATAAATTTTACCGCATTGGATACTCATTGGGCCTTAGTCCTTGAATTATGGATCCCTCAAACTCAAAATAAAATTTTAGGGCAGAATGCCTAGCGAGTACCGATACTCACTTAAAGGTATTGATACATACCAGTGGGTACTGATACTCACCTATGTGTATCGATACTCAGATTGTACTCTGAAATGGTTTAACTAACACCTTGTACCGATACACGAGACCGTGTACCGATACTCGATCGACATCAATACGCCCCTAAGTGTACTGATACCCATTTTCACTACTAGAATTTTCATGTAACCCAGGGTATCGATACGACCTAAACCCGTACCTATACGCCCTCCAAAACTTGCTTGTGTTCATCGTAATTAACACAAGGCATCGATACGTGTTCAACCCGTATCGATACTCGAACCCATAATTTGTTTTCTAGAGTTCGCAAACCACCCCAACTCCCCAAAACCTTAATGGTAATGCCCCAAATCAAACCTAGAAGTTATGGAAGGTAGTTTAAGTGGTTTCCTCCTAGTTTTTCATCATTTTAACATCAAATTCGAGTTTAGCCATTAAAGGGGTTTCAAGCTTTTAAACAACCAAAACATCGACCAAGCAACAAGCAATCTAATTTTATGATTTCTAGGAATACAAAGGAGTTAGTAGTGTACTAACCTTAATTTTTCAGCAGAGAATTAAGCTCCTAACCTAAGCTTCAAACCTTTCTCTTCTCTTGAGCTTTTGAATCTTCCCTAACCTCCTTCACTACAAAGAGATGTTGTAAAACAAGTTACAACGTTGCTAGAAACTTAAAATATGAAAAAGGAACGATTTTATAACCAGAAATGGACTTATTCTTGTACTCCCCTTTCAACCCCCACAAAGCACTCATATTCCAACCTCCACCAAACTTGATGAAACTTACCTTGATAAGTAGATCCTTAGGTGCTGAACAACACTTCTCAAATCCGCAATTCGAAATTCACACTCCAAAATACAAAGATTCAACCTTTTCACTTAGATATGGGATTAGGAGATGAGAGGAATAAGAAGACAAGGAGACAAAGGGTGATCTCACCTTGCATACTTTTCTGCAGAGGAATTAAACACCTCTTCCCCCCTTTTCCAGATAGGCAACTTACCAAACTACCCTTCCCTTAACATCATAACCCATCCACTAACCCAAGGTCCAACCCAACAACTAAAAACAAGCCCACAAGGTTCATAAGGCCCAAACTCTCGGCCCCAAACGTAAAGCCCACGCTTCGAGTTAAATGGACCTTTAGATTTCAAAATTCGGGTTGTTACAACTTTGAAAGTTGTCTCTTGTCATTGTCTATTTTTCATATCTTTTACAGCTCTATTGGCTGAGATCAAAGAAATAAGTGAGAAGAAGATGTCGTGTATCTTGCTATTGCTGCTGGAAACAGACGATCTGTTATTCCAGATATGGAGTTTGAATATCCTGATCATGAAGTCCATGAAGATCTTTATCAGCTCATCAAATATTCCGGTGGAGTAATGTAATGAAAATATTGTGAAGGCTAAGAACGAAAATGGTAACTCTAGTTTTGTTGAGGGTGAAGTGAATGATGCCACAAGGCGATTGTTTGAACTGCAGGGCAGCAATTGTTTTAGATATAATTATTTGGACAGCATAAGGGTGAAAGAGAAGAAGGTGAGTCCTTCCCAGATGGGGATTTTGCTGATTATGGCGAAGCTGGTTTGGAGGTTGCCTATAAGATAGAGGATGGTGAGGATAGTGAGCTTTCTGGAAAGGATAATAAAGGGGGGAGTAAATATGAGGCTGAAGAGATGGCTAATGTTGACAAGGTGGAAGGAGATAGAACATTGTTACCATTTTCAGAATATCGTCTCCTAACTATAAATCCCCTTGTAAAGCATTACATGAGAATGAGAAGGATTCGTGTGTCTTATACGGAAATGACTTGTTTTATGTGCTTTCAGACTTCACCAAGTATCCTTTTTATTGAATTAGTAATATTTAACTAACTTCATGAAATTTGTTGCATAGTTTGTTCATCAACTTATTAGCCCCTTTGAACAATTTCGACCGACGTTATATAGAGATTGCAATCAGCAAAGATTAATTCATTAAAATAGAAGTTTATACTGATGCCAAAACTAAAACAGAGCAAAGAAAGAAAAAAATGGAGGAAGAAAGAAAGTTAACATGACACATCAATATTTTTAACGGAAGTTAATGGGAGGAACTAAAATGAAAGCGAACTAGAAATTGAGTGGCCCCAATGAAAATTTTAAAAGTTCGGTGGCCAAAATAAACACGCCCTAAAAGTTCGGTGATCACTGGTGTACTTTACCCTTAAATTTAACTATCCACATCTTATGTTATTGATTACAAATTTAATTTAGTTTTACCTTGATTTCTCCATTAGTTTAAGTAAATCTCTCTTCTCCTTATAAAATGTAAGTGAAAATATTAAAGGCATCATCAATTAAATCACGGTCCAAAATTTATGTAAACTACATAACTTTTTTTTATCATAAAACTACAGAACTACCCTCACTATGTTTCAGGAAATATATTAAAATTTTAAATTAATATTATATTAATTACGATAATGTACGATGAATCTTAAATATTATAATTTAATTCTTAAATTAATTTATATTAGTATGAGTATAAGAAACTACAGCCATGTTTGTTAAATAGCGGATTGAGTCAAAATTAGAAGTTTGAACTAATATTTAAGGTTTGACCAATCAAATCCGCTAATTTGAATGTTTGGTGAATAGCGGATTGGGGTAAAATCTCTAATTTTGAAAAAAAACTGCTAATAGGAGCTTTTTAAAACTAAAAGTTTTGACATAAGAGTTATAAAGATCATTTTACTCTTAATAATTATCAAAAATCTCCAAATAACCCAAATTTTAACATTTTCTATTTTAATTCTTCACCCTCACGTATTTACACTATGATACTTGTAAACTAATATTTTTTTCTTTTTATTCTCACACATTTATATTTGTATTTAAATTTAATAATTAATTAAATTATATTAAAAATAATTATATAAATAATAAATTAATATAGATCCTTCAAATATGCTTAGTAATGTTATATTAAAAAATTATTTTTCATAATCAAATTAATTAAACATGTATCGAATATAATTATGTTCTTATATGTCATTTTGGTTTTTTAAATAAACAAACAACTATCAGCTATCAGTTGATTTTGCCAAACACTTTTATACAATCAGCTAATGCAATCCGTTAGTCAAATCAGCTAATGCAATCCGCTATCAGCTAATGTAATCCGCTATCAACTATCAACTATCCGCTAATTGCCAAACAGAGCCTACATAAAATGTAAGGTAAATTGAGATACAATATAGAAATAAATTTTTTGAATTTACTGGTGTGATTATATGACAATACATACCTTGCACATACATATACTTGAACTCGTATCTTCTAGGATGAACACACAAAAATATAATTATATCAAAAATTGAATAATAATTATTATTATTATAGATTATACAAAATGTTGTAAATTGAAACGTCACAAAAATAATTAAACACAATGAAAAATAATATGAATATAATACAAAAAAAATGTACAAATAAACTTAATAATTTTTTTGGTATAACCAAAAGTGTGTAACACATTAGAAGATAAAATCATATCGAGTACTGTAGAAATTTATTATGATGATTATTCTTTCAATCCAATTTTAATCTTTGGTTTGTTCAAAGAATGATTTTATTAAACCATACATATAGTACCTATTACATATCTATTCCATTCAACCCAACCAAACTATTATTGCTCTATTCCATGTATTTTGTTATGTTTTTCTTGATTTGCTCAAGGTATTGAAGTCCAACAGATTCAATGAAAAAGGTATTCTTGCAAGAAATTTCTTGCCTCCTATTATTAAAACCAAGGTAAACTCCAATGCTTAATCAAGATTGTGTTCTGTTTTTGAGAAACCCTTTTTTGTTCAATCGATCATTGTGCGAATGAGACTGTCGATATAAGAGAATGCATATGCTAAGATCAGAACCCCAGAGTTTACCGGACACCACCTACTAAAAATGACTGCATGAATTAACCCGACTATACAGTAGATTCGATAAATATGAAATTAATGTTGTTACTAAGCTTCCATTCTACCATGGCAAATTCATGAAAAAAGCTTAAGCAAATGCTTCAAGACGGCTAGCTCTGTATTTAGAGCTGAAAACATGTATAAAATTTTTTCCATCATGAAGAATGAAAGTGTTAATTTACATAATTGCTAGTGCTACTGTCAAGACTTGTGACAGCTCATCTCACTCCAATCGAAATTCATACCATTGAATCGAACCGACATCTCCATCTATTTCGAGTTCACATAAGGATCTTATTAAGTAAGAAACGGCATCATCAATGGTCACAAATCTTGCAAGGTCCGGGGGAACGGTCTTACCAGGCCAATTTTCGAGCCATCCCTTTAACTTGGCTTCCAACTCTTCTTTGGAGACAAACTTCTCATCTTGTCCAGGTTCCAGTAGAACATAGGTTTCTGTCCTTGAATATGCTGCCCTTCTCCTGGTTGCATGAATCTGATGGAAAATAAACCGTACTCTACCGTTGAGTTAGCAACCCCAAAAAATTAGAACATGAAGATACAATCGGAATGAAAAAAAATTGAATTGCACGAGGCAATCAAAACACGAAATCAGCAAAAATTGGAATGAAATGAAAAGGCACAAAATTCTCAGATAAAAACATAGAAATAGAATAAGTGAAAATTTGTGGACTGCCTCCTGTTTTATTCATTCCAATGTTATCCATTTTTTTTTTTGTTTCAATGCAATTGCAATAAGAAAAACTTATTGTATCACAACAAATTCAATAGAAAGAACTCTTTATTTGAATGAAGTGCCAAACTTGTGGACGGGATAAATAGATCTATTTATCTATGATCATATTATATTTGTTAGATACACTTTTGTCAATATGATTGTAAATTTTGAATAGAAATGTTGAGTGTTGAGAAAAGAATATAGTTACATGAAGTGTTGGAACTGCTTAAACGTGCATATACTACGTAACTACGGAAGATTTATAGAGATAGCCTTAAAATGAAAATAAGCATTTGGAAGAAACAATTACCATCACGGCATTGCGATGCTGATTCCCCACTTTCTGAAGCTTCACATGAACAGGATTAAAATTCTCTGACCCGCATGCTGGACTTGTTTGAACAAATGGTGTAAGAGTGCAACTCAATAAGAAATTACCTGCAAACAATGGAAGTGATGATATCATTAGAAACATAATATATTGTATATTTTCAGGTTATCAATTTGAACAGTGTGCTGCTCTGTATAAGTTTTTAAAGTTTATTTTCAGGTTTTTATTAAGACAAAAAAGATTTCAGTCAATAAATCAGTAAACCCATGTTGGTTCCACAAACGGCAAACTTACCACTCCCCACTGCCTATTCTTTTTGTTCTATGTAGAGTCCAACCACATTGAAAAAGGTTGATGCTGCAATAACTGAACAGTTTACTCAAATTGTACCTAATTTGTTGTTAATAATGAGCTTAAACCCCAATTTATGGGTTATATCATGACACGAAAATACTCGTGAATGACATCAAAGCCGTTCAAAGAATGTCATATCAAGAACTTCAAAATGTGAGAATCCGATGCTAAAAGCAGACGGTTTTGTACTACATTCTGAGCCTTAAACCAAAGTGCAAATAGTATGGCCAGAACTCAATATTACCAGGAGATTATACAGGCTTCTGATAGCTGAAGATATAGTAAAATGACAACAAGAACTTCGAGATGATCCTTAGCCAGTGCTTCATAATCAGTTACGGGTTCTCTGTATGAGGCATCCCCCAAACCAAAATTTGGGATTTTCATCAAGAAGACAGGTGTCAAGGATGCGACGGTTAGCTCGAGGGTAGTTAGCAGTAAATAACTTCATCTTCAGTTGGAAATGAAGTACCATCTCTGAGGGGTACGTATCCAACATCCTTCATATGATCTACTAGCACGATGATCAAATCATGTATATTTTCGATCTGAGAATGGCTCTTGTCTTTCACCACAAACTCATGTCGTACATTCCTCACCTCAATCCAACTATAAGCTGCTTCTTTTCTTAGACCTCTCTCCTCCATGAGCCTTCTCACTGCTCGGGAGTCATCCCATCTTCTGGCTGCTGCATAGACATTCGATAGCATTACATATCTGGCAGCATTCTTTGGTTCCAGTTCCAACAGAGCCTCCGCTGCCTGCCTAGCAAGACCTAAGTTACCACAGACACGACAAGCACCCAAAAGTGAACCCCACATGCCAACACAATTCGGTCCATTAGGAGTTCTCTTAATCAAGTTCATGGCCTCCTCAAGCTTGTTTTTCCTTCCAAGCAAATCAATCAAAATTGCATAATGATCAGACCTAGGGGTCACACCGAAATCCTTTTCCATTAAGTCAAGAATCCTCATTCCTTCAGAGACTAGACCTGCATGACAACAAGAAGATAATGCCCCAAGAAACGTTACATGATTGGGCCTTACGTTTGCTTCTATCATCATTTTGAACACATTAAGTGAGTCCTCTCCATGCCCATTTTGAGCAAACCCTGTTATTAATGAGTTCCATGAAAGAACATCCTTCTCTTGTATCCTCTCAAACAGTAAATTAGCTGAGCTCATGTCTCCACACTTGCAGTACATGTCAATTAAAGCATTAAATACAAACAGATTCAACAAATCACCTGTGCTGCCAACTCTAACCATGTGCGCATGGATCTGTTTACCTTTCTCAATAAGTGCTAAATCCGCACAAGCACTTAAGACAGCAACAAATGTGTAAGAATTAGGCTGAACTCCCTCCTCCAACATGTGCCTAAAAAGATCCAATGCTTCATTTCCACAACTATTTTGAGCAAAACCAGCGATTAAACCAGTCCAAGATACCGTATTCTTAATCGGCATTTCCTTAAATACACGAAAAGCACCCTCCAATCTGGTCGCTTTAGCATAAGCAACCACCATAGAAGTCCATGAAACCACATCCCTTTCACTCATTTGATTAAAAATCCTATATGCAATATCCACTTCCCCACATTTCCCATAAGCATCTATCAAAGCATTGTAAAGAATCAAATTCATATCCAAACCAAAAACAATCATAAAGCTATGAACTTGACTCAAAAATCGTAGAGCACCTAAGCTAGCACAAGCACCAACAATACCGACAACCGTACATTCCTTTAGCATTTTTTTGAACACAAGTACTGATTCCTTGTAAAACCCATGTTGGGAAAACCCAGAAATCAGTGAATTATAACTAACAAGATTTCTCCTTGGCATTTGATCGAACAACTCGCAAGCTCTATCAAAGTGACCATGTTGTAAATACCCAGAGATAAGAATGTTCCAAGAATGGTTGTTTTTCACCTGAAGTTCATCAAAAGCCTTTTGGGCGCTTTTCGTTTCATTGAATTTTGAGTACATGGCTATAAGATGGTTGGTTATAAAGGGTCTAAGAGCCAGAGCTTTTTTGATAAACTGTGAATGTAAAAGTAAGCCTAGACTCAAGTTCTTGCTTTTTATGGCTTTTGAGATGAGAAATGTGAAGAAATAATCAAGACCCCAACCTTCTTTCATTACTGTTTTCTTTTTTTTGTTTGTGGGAGGGCTTCTTCTAGCTTCTGAAATTCATGAAGATTTTGAAAAGTACATTCACAGCTTAAAAATTAGTTTTATTAAAAAAGATTGAATGGGCAAAGCTTATAGTTATGGAGTTGATGAAATCCATTGTTGAACAGCTTTTTCTCCATTGAAAAACCATTGCCTGCAAAGCTTAGCATTTTTCTCTTTGGTGAAATAAGTTTAAAATGTTGAGGGGAAATAATGGTATATGCAGCGTTTAACACAAATTTTAGGTTTCGAAGGGGTATAATGGAATTTTGCTAATTTACGTATATGACAATTATTTCTTAAGGTTTTAAGATTTTAAAATGAAAATTAAGAAGTATTTTGCTAAGTTTAAAGTTAAAAAAATGAAAATTAAGAAGTATTTAAATTTTTAAAATATCACATATTAAAAAATATTAAAAATAAAAACACTATTATAAATTTCTACAAATTAAATAAAAATTAAAAAAATATCAGAAGCTATAAATTTTTAAAAAAAATTATAAAGTGTTAAAAATTTTGAACACTTTTATCATTATCTGTGGTCAACATGAGTCTATTGTTATTCTATGAACACATTTTCAGTGGAATTGACTCTTAAATTAGAGTAACAATATTTTTTTATATCCATTCCTATAGTTTAAAAATGAAGGATAGAGTTTGCACTAAAATGATATTTATGACTTATAAGTCTTATTTTGAATCTCAAATTCAAATATCTCAGATGTCATCATACACCAATATGACATGTTTGAGTTTCTCCATAGTAAAAAAGCACATTCTTATGAATATATTCGATAAAGGCTTAAGGAGTATTTTTGCATCTAAGTCTGTACTAAATAATCAATCTAATCTTTCCACGAAAAATGCATACAATTTGGAACTCAAACTATTGAATTGCATCAATTTAGCTCTTTGATTCGTTACTGTACTGACAAGACAGAGAGACAATATTTTATCTTTTAAGAAGTTCGAGGACAAATTTGATTTTTTAGGAAGTTCAATGGCTTAATTGATTTTTTATATAATATTTTAAAAATTAAGAAATTAAAATTTAAAAATATTAGAAAATACTAAAAGAATAAAAAGCTATTAAAAATTTAAAAAAATAAAATCCTATAAAATGATAATTTATAAATTATTAAATATCAATGTTTGAAAATATTTGTAAAGTATTAAAATTATTTTGAAAAGTAATTAACATTGTAAAAGAAACAAAAATTCAAAAAGAATAGATGTTTAAGAATATTAAAAATATTTATGGTCTTGTTCTAGATTTTATAAGGTTTTATAGGAGGTGAAAATTTCGAGCAAAAAAAATAACATTGGAGCTGACAATCTAACTAATGAAGATATTTATCAAACGTGTGAGCTGTTTTAAGTGACTTGATATCTTATACTTCTTTCAATTCTTTTGCTTTATACTTGTATATTTGCGGGTTTACAAATACGACATAGGCCTCTTCTAAACCGAAAATTTCTGTTGTTTCTAAGTTATGTCTAAAAGGTCTTTTTACACTTCTTTATCCACTCAAGATCTATCATTGATCGCCAATAATCAGTTGCTTTAATAAGAAAAATATTAAATCTTTTAAATAATATTAGGAGTTTGAATTTTGACGTTCTGAATGAACAATTAAAATATTTATTATAGATAATAATGGGGAAAGAATATTTGGAATTATATTTATTTAATACTAAATATTTGTATTATACAGAGTTTTTTAGGTTAAGATTTGTTGTGATCAAGTATTTAACTCTATAAATATAAAGTTGATTTTAATATTTAGAATTATGAGAGAGATATAATAATTTTTAGAATATTTACAACTATAATGGTTATGTTGTAGAAATGAATATATAAGGACGTTAAGAAGATTGTTATATTTTAGAAATAACTTCATAATTAAAGTAGTCTTTTGAAAATAAAGCTATCCTAGCAAGGCATTGGGTCACCGTATTAACATCCCAACGGATTCAGTGAAAATAGATATGTTGAAAAAAGAACTAAATATCCGTCAATTATAGGAGTGGCGACAAACCAAACTTGAAAGTAAAAACTTACAAAAGCAAGACCAACATTTGTGTGAGACAGGATCAGTGCCAAGTCTTGAGGGTGGGCAGGAGGGACACCCGCCTAGGTTTCACTGTTCATCCGAAGCTTATTATTTATATTTTTAATTATATATAATTTTTTAAATTTTAAATATTTATTATTGGAGTTTACCATTCTTAATTAAAAATTTATTTATCTAAACTTTAATGAGTCTTAGTGTCATAATTGAGATTTTAATAATTGTTAAGTTTTTCTAATATTTATTATTAAGGTTTCATTTTTTCAATACGTGTTGTTTGTAGCTCATTTTTTTAATACTTGTTATTAGATGCTCAATTTTTTCTTAATATTTGTTATTAGGGGCATACTCTTAAAATTTATTTTTTTGATATTTGTTATTAGGGTTTAATTTTTTCAATACTTGTTATTTGTACCTAATTTTTTAAAATACCTGCTATTAGAGGCTTATTTTTTCTTGATATTTGTTATTGGGACCTACTCTTAAAATTTAATTTTTTTCAATATTTGTTATTAGGGATCTAAATTGTTCAATACTTGTTATTTGTGTTCCAAAATTTTTTAATATGCTATTTGAGGTTCAAATTTCTCGATACTTATCATTAGAGACTCATTTTTTTCAAATATTTGTTATTAGGGGCTTACTCTTAAAATTATTAGTTTTTCAATAACTGTTATTAGGGTTTTACTCTTAAAATTCATTTTTTAATATTTTTTTATTGTGGGCCAAATTTTTTTCAATAATTGTTATTAGAGGCTCAATTTTTTCCAACATTTGTTATTAGAGGCTTATTCTTAAAATTCAAAAATTTGTTATTATAGGCATACTCTTAAAAATTATTATTTTTCAATATTTATTATTAGAGACCTACTCTTAGAATTCAATTTTTTCAACACTTATTATTAGAGGTCTAATTTTTCGGTTTACATTGGGCCTTCAAAATTTCAGGACCAGCCCTGGACAAGATGGCCAACTATTATCGTAAGAAAATAGAAAGACTTATTAAACAAACAAATAAAATCTTGAATATGTAAAACAAATTATAGATCTATAAAATAGATGTGTAAATATAAGTCGTTGGTAACCCAAAAAGTTTGGGCACCATCATCGTCAGTAGAGTCGAGTTTTAATAAAGTTTTATCGCCTTTTGTTTAATATAAGTCGTTGGTGACTAGAAAAGTTAGGGCACCATATTCATTTAAAGCTCCCTTGTAAAAAGAAAAAATTCTACTGGCATCAGAGATGTATAATAAAGTTTAGGCGCTCTTTTCCCTTTCTCTGAATTTGGTTCTTGCTTCAATAGAATCAAGTTTCTACGGAATTTTTAACGGACCCCTATTTTACCTTCAAAAAAAAATTATGGAGTAGAAAAAGAAAAATATGCTTGCATATATATATATTTTTAGTGTAGTACATGTATAATAACGTTATACCTCTGCCAATGTCATAACCCTAAACCCGATATTAGCTCTGAAGCCCATGTGGACTAAATCTGGTATTACCTCTAGAAAGACGTTTATGCCTCTAGAACCCCCAGTCTTCAGGTCACCAATTCCCAGACACACTAACAAACATGACCATTGTCCCATCAGCCAAGCTTACTCCTGCTGACCCGCCAGTAGCCTTCATGATGCTAAGCCTGACACGCACACGCTCACACGCACGTTGACACGGGGGAATAAAAGAGATTTCTCTCTCTGGCTCTCTCTCTCCCTCTCCCTCATACTCACCACTCCAACCACCGTCAGCGGCTCTCGACCTAAAATCAGAGTGGGTGAACCGCCACAAACTCTCTCCCTGCATCAACAAAATATATTTATTTATAAATACAATACAACTGAATAATAATGTTTTTGAAAATTTTGAATAGTGATAAATAAAATTAATCAACACAAAACATAAAATCATACATTTTTTGAACTTGAAACCATGCAGCTTTATTAATAAACAAAAAAAAAACAAGAACATAACCTTTCAAAAGTTTCACAACATTAAAAAAACAACAAAAAATGACAAATTCAAAAAGAAAACTAAACGGCTGCTCAAGTCATATTAAACACTTTCTCTTTGTACCATAACAAATCTTTGAAGTCCATTGTAGGAATAATCTCTGAGGAGTTGTCAAAACACGAACTAGATGAAATCCCTACTAGAAAACTGCAAATACCTTTCGCGTCGGTTCCAAAGGTGCTGATTCTGATTACATCGGCAAACAACCACTGTCGAAACCATTTTTTACACGGTAAAAATAGCTTGGACGATTAATTTTGGAAATTAGGGGTTTTCTTTAAATTCGATATTTGAAAAGGTTAGGAGTCTCCACCAATCACTTTGGTATACCAGATACCATAAAAATAACCAGAGATTCATTCTTTTTAAAATTCGGGTTCGGGAGTCGATTACGTGTGGGGAAGGATTAGTACCCCCGCAAACGCCCGATATCAGTACCTTTAGTTTTGTGCGGCATGTTGCCATTTTGGAATAACAATTCGAATTTAATTTAATCATTAATTATTAACTGAGTTTATGTTCCAAATTGAAATATTCCTTTTATATGGAAATATATTTTTGTTTTGAATATAAATTGGAAACACCCCTATACGCTCAAGGTACCTCTATTCATATTCCAAAAATATATTCCGTATATAAAAGGTTTTATATGCATGATTCATTATGATTTTATTCATTTTATGTACTAATCTAAAAAGACTAATTAATTTCAAAGTTTACATAAGCCAACACCCAATTGCTTGAGCACCATCCATATTTAAACTACAAAATTATAGATAATGTTCCCTATTGATTTAATTATTCTAATTATTTAAAGATCTAATCTTATTAAGACTCTAATTAATTAGTCTAAATTATTTATCAAATTTGAAACTCCAAAGTTTCTCATTCAATACCCATTAATTTTCTACAATTATCTTCCTAATTGAATTATTAAAGCCTAATAATAACATTTGACTAAGACTCTAAACAATTTAAAATTAAATCTAAGTGTATTTATTATCTACAAATAATGCTACATGCCATATTTAAATCATGCAACTTACAAATAATTTAAAGCAATTAAGATAAATAACTAAAAACTATAAAGGCCCAAATTGAAAGGAATTGAAACTGGAACTTGATTTTATTAAAATAGAGACTAAATTGAAGAGATTACAAAATTTGAGGACAAAAAAATAAAACTCGTATAACAGGGCGCGGGTCTAAGACCCGACCCATCTTTGACTCGCGGGTCTCCTAACCTAGCACCAAAACGGTGCCGTTTGGAGACCACTATAAAAGCCCATTTTTTCCCAAACTCCTTATTTTAGATAGGTCTCCCTTCTCTCTGTCCTCTCTCTCTCCTTCGATTCTCTGACCACAAACATACAAAAACCCATAAAATCCTCTTAAACGGATCAAAAACATGGTTTTTTGGTTGAGATCATCAGGTGTTCTTTGTAAACACGAAGAACATGATGAACTTCAGTGAGCACCGCCGCGTACTCCTCCTCCCAGATCTGTTTTGGCCGTACTCCGGTCAGCTATTGGTGTTCACCGGCCACTCTTCTCCTATTATCGGCCACCGAGAAATAATTCTTGGCCGCTGCATGCAATCACCGGCTACCATGTCGGAAACCTGAAATACCTAAAAAATTCTCAATTTTTATCCTAAACCTAGATATAAGCCCCAATGCGGCAAGATTCTCGTTTTACCCTCTTAAACCTAGATCTAATCCCAACCCAGCCCTCTTTGACTCTACCATTCCCTAAACACTCTGGCAACAAAAGATAAGCACCGATCGAACTCCTTTTTTCAATTTGCCTTTCTTTTCTATTTTTCCTTTTGATTTTACTTTCGATCTAACTATTTTCGTGTATTTTATAGGAAACTAAAAGATTATAGAAGGATATACCTTTCGATGATGTTCACGGCAATTTGGTAACCTTCACGACGTTTGATCGTCTTCTCTAGCAGTCTCTTCAGCTCTCTGATGACATCTCGGCTCCCATGTATTTCTCTCTCCACTTAATTTCTTTTTTTAATTAATGAATTAATTTCCCAATCATTAATTGATCTGGTATTTCTCTCTCTTATTTATAGGGGTTGACCACTGTGACGTCATAGATGACATTATTCTCATGATGTCATCAACAGTTGGATCTAGATAGCCTCTAAAAAAGCACAATCCATGTGCTTGCCCTTTCGACCAATAACAGCATGACACATGTCTTTTGGGATACGGATTTGGGCAGAAAAAGAGGATTTCAAGTTCAATTGTGTTTGTTTGGCTGGCAGATTGTAAAATTAAGCGTAAAGATTGAGATTTTGGGCTTTAATTGGGCTTCAGCCATTTTATGTAAATGGAGCCCTTTTGGCTTATTTATTTATTTATAGACTATTATTATTACTATTATTTATTTTATTATTTATTATTATTTTTAAGAGAAAATGTAATATGTATGTATAGGTATACCGAGATAAAATTTGGGTATTACAGTTGCCCATCTTTGCTTATTACTATGAAACAAGAATTGGGCAAAGACATAAAAGACACGAATTTTGCTCGAATCAACTGGTTGCCATCTGCACTGTAAATCCTTCTGTAATATTGGTGAAGTCTGAAACAATCTAATTCTTTATTCTTTTGATATGTCAGTGTTAACTCCACAAAAGTACTGTTTTTATGCTTATTTTGTAATGCCTTTGCTTGCCCTTTTAGTACATTTAGGTATTAAAATCATGAATTTGCACGAGGCAATACTACTTTTAATCTGCTCAGCAATAAACCTAGGCATGTCCTTATTGAAGGCTGGCATAAGTAACGTAAAATACGACATCCCATTGGCAACATTCATCATCTATTTTGAACAACTCATTGCCAGACTGCTCATTTTCACTACTTTGTTTTGTTAACTTTTCAATCAAAATCCCAAAAACATCTTGAACACTTTTTAAAACTTCCATCGAGTAAACGTTGAGCAAATAAGTTCTTGGACAATCCATGTGGATTCGATACTCAGCTTATTGTTGTATTACTTGCTAACCGTGTATACTTGCACGCATAAGACTCACCTTGGCACTGCTCTTTGGCATACTTTTACATTGAAAATACACTCTTTTGCCAAGCGTTAGCAAAAGTTGACAAGTTTTTGGCGCCGTTGCAAGGGATTGCGACAGAATTTATTATTTTGACTTTTACTTGTTTCTTTTTTATTTCATTTTATTTACTTATTTTAACTGGTGTATGACCAAAACCCGCCCTGTGGTGGAAGATTGGCCATACGATCCAGAAATTGAGAGAACCTTACGAAGGTTAAAAATAAAAGCTCAAGAGATGGTACATCATGGTAATGGAGGAGCTACTAGTAACCTGAACAACCAGGGAAATCCTCTACAACACAATGGGATACCAGCCGTACTGCTGCACCTGCCATTAATGCAGAGGAAGAGAAACCTATCCGAGAACACGCGACACCAAATATAGACAATTTAATGCCAGGACTGATGGGTCTCGAGGTAAATACACCGAATTTTGAACTCAAACCGGTAATGATACAAACGCTTTTGAATGTAGGACAATTTGATGGAGCACTTACTGGAGACCCGAGGCAAAACCTGAAGCAATTCATGGAGATTTGCTAGCTATTTCAACAACCTGGAGTATCAGAGGATACAATGAAGCTGAAATTGTTCACCTTTTCTTTGAGAGATAGAGCAAAGGCATGGCTAAGTTCTTTACCACCTGGTTCTGTCACCTCATGGGAGATCTATGCCAGAAATTTTTGCTATGCTTTCAGCCACCTACACTCACTACCAAGCTCAGGAGTGAGATTATTACATTTAGCCAGGCTGAGAACGAGACCTTATATGATGCCTGGAAAAGATTTAAGGACCTGTTGAGGAGGTGTCTCATGCATAGATTCCCAAATTGGACCCAGATATAGACCTTTTACAACAGACTCAATGCCCAAGCCAGGACTGTTGTTGATGCTTCGGCAAATGGTCCATTGCTTGACAAAAATTACACAAAGGCATTTGGAATCCTTGAGAGAATTTCAGTTAATGACTTTGAATATCCTACTGCCAGACTTGGGACTGAGACTTAAAATGGTGGGAAAATATAGCTAGATGAACTCACATCTAACCATGCTAAGATTTCCAATTTATTAGCATGGTAAGATCTTTGTAAATGAGTAACAATTCCCAAGAAGTTAAGGCATTAGACCCATTCTGCACCATATGTGAAGAGAATTATCATATGGAATATTGCCCTGCCAACCATGAGTCGGTAAATTTTGTTGGCAATTTTAATCGTAATTATAATTCGAACTCCAATACTTACAATGCAGGATGAAGACAACACCCAAATTTAGCTTAAGGAAATTAGGGAGGTATTCAATACAACGCCCAACGTCAAAACAATACCCAGCAAGGTTTCAAGCAAAATGAGCAGAGAGAGCAAAACAATTTTTATGCAGTGCAAAGGAATAGCCAAGGGACTTTGGCAGATTACATGGAAAGCAATGATGCAACTGTCCAGAGTTTGGCAGCATCTATGCGGAACTTGGAGATACAGATTGGACAAATTGGCAGTGCACTCGGTAATAGACCCCAAGAAGCTTTGTCAAACGATATAGAAGATTCTCGGCATAGAGGCAATAAATAATCCAAAGTTATAACTCTTCGGAGTGGCAAACAATGCGAATCGGAGACATCTGACAAGCAGTAAGTTAATTGCCAGGAGTAAGAGAAGGGACCAGTAAATAAACCAAAAAAGCAGAAGAGAAAGAAGCAGACATAAGCGATGCTAGACCACTACCTGATGCCAGACATCAAACTGATGCCAGCAAACGTTTGGCAAAATCGGTAGAGCCAACATATGTTTATCCACCCCCACCGTTCCCACAAAGATTATAGAAACACAAGCAGGATCAGTAATTCAAGCGCTTCTTGGAAGTCCTTAAGCAATTGCAGATCAACATACCATTGGTGGAAGCTCTCGAGCAAATACCCAATTATGTGAAATTCATGAAGGACATCTTGTCCAAGAAAAGAAAACTGGGCGATTTCAAGACTGTAGCTCTCACTGAGGGATGCAGTGCAATGATACTCAATTGGTTGCCACCAAAGTTGAAAAATCCAAGAAGTTTTACTATTCTCTGTACCATTGGCATCAGATTCATGGGTAAGGCACTGTGTGACCTGGGAGCCAGCATCAATTTGATGCCAATGTTAATTTTTAGAAAGCTCGGCATCGAAGCAAGGCCTACCACGATAACACTTCAGCTGGTAGACTGATCTTTTACATATCTTTGGGGGAGATTGAGGATGTATTGGTAAAGGTAATCAAATTTATATTCCCAGCTGACTTTATTGTTTTAGATTATGAGGTAGATATGAATGTCCCAATTATACTAGACAGACCATAATTTGCCAAATGTAGAGCTTTGATTGATGTTCATAAAGGAGAATTAACTATGTGTATGAACGATTAGCAGGTTACATTTAATGTGTTTCAAGCCCTTAAATGCGCAGATGGACTTGAGGGATGCCAAGATGACGAGATGATGGAGTCCTTTTTCACTATGAACATGGTACTGCTATGCCAAGATATGGATAATGATGCCAGTGAGTCAAAAAACGAAGAAGAGACAAGTAAAGACACTAAAGGAACATTCTTGGAGAGAGAAGAAGTGAATTACTTCGAACAACTAGAGCCATTGGAGTTGGCTGGTAGAGAGATCGTAGCACCCAAATCATTCACTGAGGAGCCACCTGAAGTTGAGCTAAAACCATTTCCAAATCATCTTAAGTACGCTTATTTAGGCAAACACTCAACCTTGCCAGTGATCATTGCTACTGATCTAACTAATAAACATGAGGAAAGATTGCTGAAAATTCTAAGTAATAACAAGCAAGCGTTGGGATGGACCCTGGCTGATATCTAAGGAATAAGCCTAACTATTTGCATGCAAAAAATAATTTTGGAGGAATATCATGGCAAAAGAATTGAGGGCCAGAGGAGATTGAATCTGAGCATGAAGGAGTAGTAAAAAAAAAGATTATCAAGTGGTTGGATGCCAGGATAATCTATCACATTTTTGATAGATCATGGGTTAGCCCGGTGCAATGTGTGCCAAAGAAGGGTGGCATGATCGTGGTTCAAAACAACAAGGATAAATTTATTTCTTCCAGAGCTGTTACTGGATAGAGAGTGTGCATAAACTATAGAAAGATGAACAATGCTACCAAGAAAGATCATTTCCCCTTGCCCTTTATCGACCAGATATTGGATAGGCTAGCAGGTAAATCATACTATTGCTTCTTAGACGGTTATTCAGGATATAATCAGATTACCATCGCTCCCGAAGACCAGGAGAAAACCACATTCACTTGTCCATATGGGACATTTGTCTTTCGAAGAATACCCTTTGGATTGTGTAATGCACCAGCAATATTCTAACGATATATGATGTCTATTTTTTCTGACATGATTGAGAGCAACCTGGAAGTTTTCATGGATGACTTCTCGATGTTTGGCATAATATTCAAAGAATGCCTATAAAGTTTAGAGCACGTATTGAGAAGATGTATTGAGACCAACTTAGTCCTAAACTATGAGAAATGTCACTTCATGGTGAAGGAAGGCATTGTTCTCGGTCATAGAGTAACCAAAAGAGGATTGGAGATAGATAGGGAAAAAGTGGAGGTAATCAAATAGTTGCCAGCCCCTACAAGTGTAAAAGGAATCAGGAGTTTTGTAGGACATGTAGGTTTTTACTTTCGGTTCATTAAAGATTTCTCAAAAATTTCTAAACCTTTATGCTTGCTTTTAGAGCAAAATGCTACTTTTGCGTTTGATGATTCTTGTTTAAAAGCATTTTAGGAATTCAAGGACAAATTAATCAATGCCCCCATAGTTCTAGCACCAGATTGGAGCAAGCCTTTTGAGCTCATGTGTGATGCCAGCGACTATACCGTTGGAGTTGTATTAGGCCAAAGGTGTGGCAAGATTTTTCATAACATATACTATGCCAGCCATACACTGAGCAAAGCCCAACGCAACTACACAACAACCGAGAAGAAATTTCTTGTTGCGGTATTTGTAGTTGATAAATTCAGTTCTTATTTAGTTGGTAACAAAGTTTTTGTGTATAAAGATCACTTGGCATTAAAATTCCTATTGACAAAAAAATATGCCAAGCCTATATTGATCCGATGGACACTATTATTGCAAGATTTTGATATCGAGATTCAAGACAAGAAGGGGAGTGAGAACTTAGTTGCTGACCATTTATCGCGGTTAGAACATCACCTTGAAGAAAGTAGAGCCGCTGCCATTAGAGATGAATTCCCCGATGAACACCTACTCGCAGTCAGTTCTATGACATGGTATGCTAGCATAGTCAACTATCTGGTAAGTAATATCATGCCACCGGATCTTGCAAGCAACGCCAGAAAATGTTTTCTGTGAGATATGCGGTAGTACTATTAGGATGAGCCCATTCTATTTAAACATTGTTCCAACCAAGTCATTCGTTGATGTGTGCCAGAGGAGGAGGAGCACAATATTTTCCAGATATGCCATGCAACACCGTATGAGGACACTTTGCTAGAATGAAAACTGCTGCCAATGTATTACAGTCTAGATTCTTTTGGCCTATGATTTTTAAAGACGCTCATTACTTTTCCAAGTCTTATAATCGATGCCAGCAGACGAGTAACATCTCTAGCAGACATCAATTGCCGCTTCAGAATATCATGGTAGTAGAGTTGTTTGACGTATGGGGAATAGACTTTATGGGTCTATTTCCCCATCATTTGGGAACCTGTACATTCTTGTAGCTGTGGACTACATTGCAAAAAGGGTAGAGGCAGTAGCTTTGCCAACAAATGATGCCAAGGTTGTTGCCAAGTTCTTGCACAAGCATATCTTTACTAGATTCGGTGCCCTTAGAGCCATCATTCACGATGAATGTACACATTTTAAGTGTAATATAATCTTTAGAGCTCTGTACAGGTACGGAATCCAGCAACGCATTACCACAGCCTACCATCCCCAGACAAATGGCCAAGCAAAAATATCAAATAAGAAGATCAGGAACATCCTAGAGAAAACTATGAATCCATCGAGGAATGACTGGTCCTTGAGACTAGATGATTTCTTGTGGGACTACATAACAACCTTTAAGACTCCTTTGGGAACATCCCCATTCAGGCTTGTTTTTGAAAAATCGTGCAACCTTCTAGTAGAATTAGAACACCGAGCATACTGGGCAATCAAAATACTTAACATGGAATGGAGAGTTGCTGGTGAGAAGAGGCTATTAGATTTGAATGAGTTAGAGGAATTCTAAACAAAAGGCTATGAGAATGCCATACTTTACAAGGAAAGAACAAAACGATGGCATGACATCAGAATATTGCCAAGATACTTTGAGGTAGGTCAACATGTTTTGTTATTTAAGTCAAGGCTAAAGTTGTTTTCAGGAAAGCTCAAGTCTAGATGGTCTGGTCCATTTGAAGTTGTGATGCCATATGCTCATAGAGTAGTAGATATCAAGAATTTGAAAACAGGAACAATTTTCAAGGTGAATGGCCAACGCTTGAAACACTATCGGGAAGGTACTCAAAAGGATGCCAAGGAGGTTGTACTCATGGCAGAGATTTCGTAAACATTATCACCATGGTTTGATTTTTGTATATAGTAAGATAGATTTTTTAGCATTATATTTGTTTATTTTCTTTCTTCCTTTTAGTTTTTATTTTTTTTCTTGTTGCGTTGAAAGGTTTTCCTTTGAGTGAGTACAGGTTTGTGTGCTAGGTAGCCTGTCGGGTAAAATGTCAGAGCATCTTGGCATAGGGCGATAAGAAGATTGGAGAAAAAGTTTTACCCTAGCCGCCCAAGGCTTGATTAAGTTCAGCCCAAAAAGAAGAAAGGAGATTTTTGCATGAAATTACCGTAGCCGCCCAAAGAGTGATAAGTGGAAATTCAAATTTCAACTTAATTCCCTTATCCCTTCACCCTTTGTGCGCCTTATCCCCTTAATTCGACTTATCACATCAACATTGTATTTTCCCTTAAACAGGCAAAAGCCCATCGTTACCCTCCTTAACCGGCCACATTAAACAAACTCCAATTAAACACTCAACCTTTTTATGTCCTTAAAACCCTAACTGATCCAAGACTTAAAACCTTTCACCTTTTACCCTAGTGGCTTTATCAACAAGAACACCAAGGATCTTTTCTCCTTCTTGCGATAAAAATCCTTCTAGTTCTCTAGTCTATTTTCATGGCATCTTCTTCGATACCCTTCAAGATATTCTTTAATGAAGAAATTCACAATAAATACGAGGAAAACTTCACCGCACGAACACTTTGCTATGAGAAGAATTTTGAGTTCAAAAATGAACCCAACTGGGTTATTCATCGGAGTTCATGAAGGTGATCAAAAAACACAAGTGGGAGTTGTTTTGCCAACAAATGGGGGAAGTCTACTCCAATATTGTCCGAAATTTTTATGCCCATCTCACTACTAAAGAGTCATCTTTCTTGCTCATATAAGGTATTTGTGTTAGATTTGATGAGGGGTATATTAATACTATGTTTAGATGGTGCGGGGGAGGAGCGCTCTGTGTTTACTGACTCGTTAGATGATTCCAAGAGGCAAAAACTACTAAAAGATCTCTGTGAACCTGGCACCAAGTGGAGCGTGTCATCCAAGGGCGTCGTACGGTGAAGCACTTGGCATTGAAGCCACAACCAAAAGGGTGGAACTACTTCTCAAAGGCAAACCTAATGCCAACGTCTCATAACGAGACTGTCTCTGAGGAGAGGATGGCCTTATTGCATTCGATCATCATGGGCCGCAAGATCAACATTGGTCGTATCATCATCGATGAAACTTATAAATGTGACGGTAAGAGTAGTGGGAGTTTGTTTTTCCTTCTGTTGATTTCTAATATTTGTATGAAGCATGGGGTGCCAAAGATAGATTCGGACAAGGTCCAAAAGACTAAGGGAACAACAATTACGCCTGCCCTGTGGAGGTAACTCACTACCACTGAGCCCAAAGACAAGGACAAGGGAAAAGAAACAGAACCAATGACCACGGCCAAGCTGCCCAAGGCAGAGCTTGACACTTCTATGCCCGCCAGCTCAGTGGCAACGCTTTTCCAAAATTTCCAAAGCTAGGAGATCATCCTCCAAAAGTTAGAGAAAGCTGAGGAGCAGCATTCTCTGTTCTGGCAATATGTGTATACCAGGGATAGTTCCATAAAGAAAACCTTTGAAGACATTTCCCCGCAACCATTGCCAGCTTACCCGAAGTTTCCTGCCGACCTCCTTTCCAAGGATGACATGCCAACTAGTCTTTCTTCAGTCCATGCTCCATCAGAAGCCACTATTCTAGTATCCTCTATTCAAGTTGAATCCGCCAGCATAACCACACCATCAGACTCTAAAGAAGAAACAAAACCTACCGCAACGCCTGTTGCACCTGCATCATCTACTTCTACTGATGTCTCAGCTTCCTCTAAGCCGATGAAGATTGTGGAGGAAGTCCTTCACGACTTGAGAGCGTCCACAGCCGCGTCGAAACCCAGCCTGAAGCACAAAAAGCATATGGCTCCCAGCAAAGGGAGTTTCATCAAAAGAAAAATGTGCGTTTCACGACCAGAACCTTCCGAAGGGGAGTCTTTATCCTCTTAAACTCCTTGTATTTCATTTCACTTTCCTTCGCATGTTCATGCATTTTTTTTATTATTTATTTATTTTTCATTTGTATATATGTGTTGCTTTCATACATTGAGGACAATGAACACCTTAGGTTTGGGGGTGTGGGTTGCCTCACATTTTATTACCATGACATTCATGTTTAATTTTCAGTTTTCCATATAGAATAGTTCGCCGTGTAGGATTCATTTAAATTTGCATACCAAACTACAGAAAAAAAATTTGCCTCGGTCAATAAGTTATTTTAATTAACAACGCTGCTAGTTAGTTGAATTTGTTCTAGATTATCTATCCGATAAAGAAACTAGAATTTTAGAACTTGTATATCAACATGTTAGCATTGCCAAGTAGCTTGGCAATTGAACTCTAGTTTAGGAAACTTTAGTTTCACCCTTTATGTGATATGTATCTAGTTTGCAAGACAAACTTAGGTTCCCTCAAAACTGAACTCAGAAAAAAAAAACAATGCCAAGGTAGAAAGAATAAGGCAACAATGTTTTGCCAAAGGCTAAAATATTTTAGAACACTCTTCTTCCTTAGGGAAAATAATTAACTTGGAGCTTCGTGGTTTGCTCCCTCTTAGTTCTCAAGCCACCATAACTTTAGGGTATGAGTGTAATGGGTTAGAATAGTAATGTAATCTAGATTAATGGGTATTCATGGTTTTCTCCCTCTTATGTCTCACGCAAAACAGTGCATGATGTAACCCTAATTTTATGCCAGCATAAAAATAATCCTTGGCAAAAAATAAAGAAAAAAATGATGATGAAAATGATTCTGAGTTTGAGTAGTAAAGTGGCTAAGGGAGTTAAGTAAATTTTATGCATGTTGCCCGCACTTCACACACACTTAATAACCTCAGACTAGAGCTATATTGCTACACTTGAATTTGTTTATCTGTTTAGCTTTGGTATACTGAAGATATGAAGACAAACCTAGAATCATATTGTGTTAGTTGGCATGTGTTGGTGACTATGATAAATTGTTGATGAGGTATCATTTTTTTTATTTTTGTATTTTATTTTTAGTTGCATTACTTGAGGATAAGCTATGAGCTAGGTTTGGGGTGTGTTAACTCCTAAAAAGTACTATTTTATGCTTATCTTTCAATGTCTTTGCTTGCCCTTTTAGTACATTTAGGTATTAAAATCATGCATTTGCATGAAGAGTTTATGAGTTATCCTGTCTGCCAGTGTGAAGGGTTATTTTGTTGTTTTTGATGCAAGAAAGCTTGGCAGAAAAGCTAGAGAATTGCCAAGGCGTAGTTAGCACAGAAGGACCTAACATTGCCAAGCCCGGCTGAAAAAAGAGTGACGTCAGCTGACCGGTCAAAGACTTTGTTGGACCTTATACGCGTCAGCCCTAGGATTTAAATATGGATTGTGCAATTGAAAATTTAAACTCAAAGGTCTTATCCTAGGGTTTCTCATGCAAGCCTATTTAAAGAGATCGATCAAGGATTTTTGGGGGATCGAAAAAAGAGGCTGAACGATGGTAAATTAAGACGTGGTCCGACCAGCTAAAGATTGAGACTTTGGATCCATTGAAGGGCTACATCAACGGACCCCTTCTTGCATATTCTCTTTGTTTTTATTTATTTTTAAATGATGATGTGGAGATACAATAATGTATTTTAGATGGAAACCCCAACCATGAACTAAACTTTTATAGTTTGTTGGGGAATGTTTTGGATGGATGTTGATTTTATGTTTAGTTTTTAATAATGAAACTGCCTTGGCACTGTTTTCTATCGGGCATATACTTAATCTATTTACAAAATCCATTGCCATACGACAGTTGGCACTGTGTTCTCATTGCACCTTAGTATCTTAACAGACTTAAGGGGCGACGATCTGTTGTCAGGTACTAAGGCGAGAAGCTTCGACAAAAGATGTTCAACTAGATGAACTTACTTCAAGAGTGAGTCTACTCCTTAGGAGTAAAGATTGACGCTTAATCAAGTTAATTTGTGAAAAAAAATTCACAGGGGTTTTATCATAGTTAACTTAGGGCATTGCCATCGAAAGAGGCAATACTACTTTTAATCTACTCTGCAATAAACCAAGGTAGGTCCTTATTGAAGGCTAGCATAAGTAGCATAAAATTCGGCATCCCCTTGCCAACGCTCATCATCTATTTTGAACAACTCATTGCCAGACTGCTCATTTTCACTACTTTGTTTTGTCAACTTTTCAATCAAAATCCCAAAAACATCTTGAACACTTTTTAAAACTTCCATCAAGTAAACGTTGAGCAAATAAGTTCTCGGACAATCCCCGTGGATTTGATACTCAGCTTACTATTGTATTACTTGCTGACCGCGTACACTTGCACGCATAAGATTCACCTTGGCACTGCTCTTTGGCATAATTTTACATTGAAAATATACTCTTTTGCCAAGCGTTAGAAAAATTCGACAGTCGACAAAGTTTGAAAAATCAAATTGTTTGTCCTTCTAGAAATGTTGACAAAGTCTGAAAAGCTACACTATTCGTCCTTCTAAAATGTTACGAAGCCCGAAATAGTGACACCCTTCCTTCCTCCCTCTAAAATGTTTATGAAATCTAGAAAACCAAATTATTCGTTCTTTTAATATGCGGTAAAGCCCAAAATAGTAACACTCTTCATTTTTTGAAATGTTAATAAAGTCTGAAAAGGTAAATTATATGTTCTTCTGAAATACGACAAAGCCCAGAGTCATTATACTCTTTATTCCTTTGAAATGTTGAAAAAGTCTAAAAAATAAACTACTCATTCTTCTAAAACGTTGTGAAGCCTGGAGTAGTTACACCCTTCATTCTTCTTAAATGTTTGGTAAGGTCTGAAAAGTCAAACTATCTGTTCTTCTGAAATGTTGTGAAGCCCAAAATCATTATACTCCTCATTCCTTTGAAATGTTAATAAAGTTTGAAAAAGCTAAATTGTCTATTCTTCTGAAATACAGCAAAGCCTAGAATCGTTACACTTTTTGTTCTTCTAAAATGTTGATAAAGACTGGAACAGTTACACTCTTTCTTCTTCTGAAATGTTAATCCACATCTATACCAAGGTGTTGAGCAAGTGAATTCTTTTCATTAGGAACTCTATCTTTTTTGGGCGAACTCCTTTTCATTAGGAGCTCTATAACATTTTCTCAGTGAAATCTTCTCATTAGGAGTTCTGTATTCTTTGCTCAGCGAACTCTTCTCGTTAGGAACCCTTCATTTTTTGTAAGAATGCTGATGCACCTCCTCCTCTGGGAAAAACTGAACTGCTTCTTCCTCCTGAGGTGTCTTGATCTTTCAGTCTAAAACTCACATAGGATTCATTACTTATCTTCATTTGTTGATCGATATCCTTCTACTCTTGGAATGTATATCTAACCTGCAAAAGTCAAATTTATCATTAATCTTTCAACACTAATTGTAAAGCAAATTTACAATTTGGGTAAATTATTAAGAAACTTCAAGTGCTTCAACGAGAGACACTGAAACTTTAGACCAATTAAATTGTGAATCTTCCTTATTTGAGGCCGAAGTTAATCTATCTAGCTTTTCCATCCTGGTAACCTGAACTTTCTTCTTTTCCTTGGAACTGATGACCCTAACAAAATTAATATCTTTGCCAATACCATGCCCCCACTGTCTTATTATGACGACAATAAAAAAGTTATCATCATTTTCGAAAGTGTTAACCCAAAGGACTTAACATCATGCCCGAATGACTTACTAATAACCAGAAGATTTTAGAATTGTACTGCACTTTCTATCTTGTGCAGACAATCAGATGTTCTCATCACTCCCAAAGGTGATGACCCGAAAGACTTAATATCATGCCCGAAGGACTTACTGATGACCCAAAGGTTTTAGGTTTGTAATGCACTTCCTGTTTTGTGCAAACAATCAAATAGTCTCATCACTCCTGAAGGTGATGGCCCGAAAGACTTGCTGATGACCCGAAGGTTTTAGGATTATAATACACTTTTTGTCTTATGCAAAAAAAATCAAATATTCTCATCACTTCCAAAGGTGAAGGCCCAAAGGACTTAACATCATGCCTGAAGGACTTATTGATGACCCGAAGGTTTTAGAAGTATACTGCACATTTTGTCTTATATAGACAACCAAAAGTTCTCATCACTCCTGAAGGTCATGGCCCGAAAGACTTAACATCATGCCCGAAGGACTTATTGATGACCCGAAGGTTTTAGAATTGTACTGCACTTTCTGTCTTATGCAGACAATTAGAAATCTTTGCTGAGATCGACTTCTTCAAAAAGGAAGTCACGGGTTTATATATTTGCTTCACAAAAATGTGATTGAAATCTTTGTTGGATCAACTTCTCCAATCTCGAAGTTGTAGATTTAAATCTTTACGGGTTTTGTAAATTCCTGCAAAATATGAAAAAATGCTCTGAATGTATGAGTTTGCATGCTCCTATCTTATGGATGCCTAACTATATGATGCATAAATTGTGACAACTAAGGGCCACTTGGATGGACTCTGATCTTCTTTGCTTCTTCGTTGAGTTTTCCGCTTCTATTGCAACGGTACTTCATCTCTTTAGATTGTTCTTCTTAAATCTTGCTTAGCTTGATCTTCTTGAGTTTTGTCTTTGAAGATTGCTATATTCTTCATGCCTTGATACAATTTGCCCCAAAATTTTATTTTTGAGATCTTATTCTTCTTTAGCAGAATTTTGACTTCTTCAATAATCAAATTCCTTTTGTATATTCTGATTTGAACTCTTATGCACAATGATACCCCATTAATCTCTTTGTTTCTTGTTCCATCATGTAGAGTTTTCTAATCTTTCATCATTTAGGGCGAGCAAATGCCTCAAGTCCTTGAACTTTTATCAAGTTTATTTTTTATTTAAAAAAAACCAAAACTCCATGGTAGAAACTTGCTTTAAGTCCCTGAATTGTCTAATATATGCATTCTTGTCATTATCCTCACCATGACCCCTTATGGGTGATTCTTCTTTGAATAGGGGATTGTCGACTACAGATGATTGCCCCATACTCAGCCATATCTTTACCATGTCAGGTCGATCATTTGTATCCATAGCCTAACATCTTGAAGTTTATCTCTGAAGCAATACAAGGAAATCTTTTTGTTTGTAAAAATGGGAGTTTTTTTATTGGCATTTCAATGAAGGATACCTTACAAGGCCCGAAAAATCAGAATCTTAATATAAAGAAAGAAAGAAAATAGAATAGGATGCCCTGGATATCAAGTGCGAAATCATCTTAAATTCAACCCTCCCATGATTAGCATAACTTGTGAATGCAATTCACACCCTCTAATTATTGCATTACTTGATCCAGTCATAAACAACTTATTTTCCGTTCTCTTTATTCATTTCTATTCATAAATGTGTTTAATCTTTCTAGACTTGTTTAACCAGTAGAGTGCAAAAATATCATTCTAAGAATAAAATTCTATAATTGTATGTGTGTGCTTCTAATTGTAACTAACCATTATTATTATATTATTATTATACACATATATTCAAAGATACATCTCTGATGCCAGGGTATTGGACAGGTGGAGCATAACTCTTTATTAGATTTGTTACCCCCACAACTCCATCAAAGTGCTCCGAGATTTATTTATTAAATAGTTCATTATTTCTCCCTTTTTTCTTTTTTTCTTCTCTATTTCTCTTTTTTTCCTTTTACTTCTTTTTTTTCTCTTTTTTTCCTCTCTTTTTTCTCTCTTTTTCATTTTTCTCTCTCTTTTTCCTTTTTTTTATGGCTAGCTACAATCTATGTGTTCTTATTAGATTATAGAAGGCTATGCTTAAAACTTCAATTTCAAGCAACTCTACTTGGTTAAAATTGTCTAGTCCACTTTACTATTTATGAATTTCAAAGATTTGTCATCGAACGTCATCAAAGGTGTAGTAATGGGCCTTTTTCTTGCTTTGCTGACCAGAGTAGACTAAGAACTCCAATGTCTTTACAACATCAAATCAATCTTTGTACCGAAATCAATATCACATATTGTAATTGGCATCCAAGGGACTACAAGACTACAAGGGTAAGAAGAGATATACATATATTAATAGATTTCAAAAAAAAACATCCCTCTATTGAAATGAAAACAAACAAACATGACATATGCCCTTAGAAAAAAATCTCTACTACTTTCGAGGCCAGAAGTAGCAAATTTGATTTTGTGTACTACTTCAGAAATGGTCCTTGTGAATTGTAACCACACGATGCAGAAACATGGGTAAGACAACCTCTTCAAAATTCCAGCCAATCTTGGAAGCATTCATTCCAGCCTTCCGATTCCTCGACCAGTACAATAGTTCGCTCCATTCCTTTTATCTTCCATTGCTGAACTAGCTCCCATGTCAAAATTCCATTATTAACCAGCCTCTTGATTTATTCCATTAAAGGCCTACACTTCTTTGTAGCATGTCCTGGTGCCCCCATGTGAAAGTCGCAAACATTGTCTGGATCATAGCTATGGGCAGATGGGTTCGGCATTATCTTCATTGGTTAGGAGTGAGATATTGGCCTTCAATGAGGTGAGGAAATAAGTCTGAAATAAGTACTCCAAATATCTCAAGATTTGCACTTGCTCGAGGAATTCTCTATGATAGTTCTAATGAATTAGCTGACATTTTTCTCTTGTGGCTCTAGGAGCTTTGAACATTACATTCATTCACTTCTTTCTCTTTCTTCTTTTCCTGATTAGCATTTTTTTCAAATCCATTTCCAATTTCCCCTTGTCAGATCCCCATTTCTATTGCTTCTTTGATTACCATGAGGTCACTGAAACTGTCCCTTGAGTTTACAAGCATTCTCTCAAAGTAAGGAGATGGAAGAATTCAATAAAACATGAGAGATATTTCTTCCTCTGTCATGGAAGGTTGTACTTGGGCTGCTAATCATCGCCACCTTAATGCATAATCTTTAAAGCTTTCATTAAATTTCATGCTTGTGTTCTGAAGAAGCTGCCAATCTGGAGCCAAGTCTATAGCATACTTGTATTGCCCCAAAAATGATTTGGCCAAATCAACCCATGATAGAATATGTTCTCCACCTAATTTGTTGTACCATATTGCAGCATGTCCAACCAAGTTATCATGGAAATAGTGGATCAACAATTTATCATCATCCAAATATCCTTCCATTTTATTGTAGAACATTGTCAAGTGGATTTTAGGGTAGCTAGAATTGTCATATTTCTCAAAATTGGGGATCTTGAACTCTAGCGGAATAACCAAATCAAGGACTAAGAAGAATTCACTTGCATCAAATTTGAGATTACCAACACCTTTTCATGCCTTTATCTCTTCTTCAAGTCTTGCATATCTATCTTCCAACTGCTCGAGTCTTAATCCTGGGATGGTAGGTTTCAAGAACCTATCCCTGCGTTCGAAATAGATGCCCTGGGGTAAATTGTCAAACATGGTGTAGCAGTTTCGTTCTTCACATTTTGTTGAGGCTTGGTCATCCATTCTTGTAACCCTTCTTGAATTTGTTCAATTTTTCCCATATCTTTATCATTGATAAGATTTTCAAACTTTCACTGATTCCTAGATTACTTTCATCAAAACCCCGATCGCTTTAGATCATGAATGTTAATGCAATGTTATTAAATAATAATGTTATGTTGTTAAATATGCAGTGCATGACTGCATAAGGTATTGATTCTAAAAGTGATCATCATAGAATAACTTTCATTAAGATAAAAGGATTCATTACATTAGATATCAGATACTACAAATATTGATGAGCTCTAACGCCCAATTCTTAAATTCCTCTAAGAGCCAAGTTAGCTTCCCTCCGTTATCTAATGTTGGATCGGTATTCTGACTCAACGCCATCGCAACGTCATCCAAATCTGCCACTTGTTGAGCCAATTCTCGTGCTTGAGTAACATCAACTTTCATGTCATTGTACCTTTCTCTTATCTTTATTCTCAATCTTTGAAATTGGACATGTCACCTTTTCCTCACTTTATTGACAATATTTCTTAATATCATCAGCAAGATCTTTGTACCTTAGCGTAAGATTAAGATACTCATCTACTTTCTTCTTTAATGTTTCATTTTCAACTTGACTGTCATTTAGCTTAATATCAGTATCCTCATGCATCTGTATGTACATACTCATCATCTTGCATTTAGCTTTACTAATCCTTAGATCATCCATGATGATATTGCGTTGTATTTTCATTGCTTGCAGATCACACGAGAGCATATTGACTCGATTTTCACTTTCCTTAAAACTATTTTTCCAATATTTATCTTCATGTTTCAGTTTGTTGATTCTTTTGTTTCACTGTTCTAGAGTCATACCCAAACCAACATTCTTGAGCATTGAATAAAGTTCTTGATAATTAGATTGTAAGCTTCTCAACTCTTCATTCAAATCATCTCTCTTCTGCCTTAAATTTCTTATTTGAGCCTTATATTCGAACTGATGCCCCTCTTTTTGGGTATTTTTATCTTGAGCCTCACATTCAACCATTGAATCAGGACGGCTTTCTGTTCCAAATTTCCATTTTTCATGCTCCAAAAGAACTTAAACTCAACGTATGAAGGCGATGCAATTTTCAATAGAATGTCCCTGAATTTCATCGTGAAATTCTAATGAGCATTAGTTCATACCATTTTGTATACGGAGGTTGTGTAACCCCCTTAACCCGGTCTAGCCAAAATCGAGTTAAAAGAGCCACATTAGGTTTGCCCAAGAAAACCCAAAATAATGACCTAAACAGGGTCCTTTTTTTCTTTTTATCTTATCTAAATGCATCAATTTAGATCCTAGGGTGAACATGCATCAGCGGATGTGTTACATTGCGATCAGATTCCAAAACGGGGCTCAATTGCTCAAACATGCACTTTGGGGACCAAAACATACTTTTCAAAAATTACAAAGACTTAATTAAAATCCAAGTTACCAATCCTTCATTAATCCAATTTCATGCTCACATGTCAAATTCCAGCTTAAAACAATCAACCAAACTCATTTAATTACATACATAACATTCATGGACTAAAATGAACAATTTCAAACTTCAACAGGCAGAAACCTAAGGAAATACACTGCGTACCGATACGGACATAACCATATCGATACGGTTCAAATAAAATAAGCTCTGCGTACCGATATAAAAAACCCCATATCGATACTGTGTGTTGAGCAAACTCGTACCAATACGGTTCCACCCCCGTACCGATTCCTTAAGGATTATTTTTGAAAACCATATTCCAGTAGCTAGAGAGTGTATCGGTACAAGAGCCCATGTACCAAAACCAGTGTAAATTTTCCTTTAGGTGTATCGTTAAGGTGGCTAGGCATACCGATACCCTTTGTAAATTGTTGCTGCTCTAAGCCTTTCCAAACCCCGCATACCGAAACCAAAGGACATGTACCGGTACACGATGTCCTGTAATGACCTCTAGGTCCAACATGTGACACTTTGGCTCACTCTAAACATTACCAAACCTTACCCAAACACCATTAAACGTCAAAGGCATACTTTACGCAATCATACAAGCATTTTAAGTAAATCAAGCAAGCATAATTCAAGAGTCCACAATATCTATAGACATGCTACCTACTCAACATTCAAAACATAGTTCTAAACCATTCACAAGCATATAAAGCTTCATTCAAATCCAAATCAACATTTAAAACTTGAACAAATAGGGAGTTTAGCAAAACAACCCTTCCAACATTAATGAACCACATTGCCTTTATTACTACGAGTCTAAATCGAAACCATACATTCAAAGATCAAGTCCTTGGATTCCTCCTTGCTTACTCACTGCCTCCAACCCTTTAATTCTCTGCATTGATGGAAAAAGAGAGCGTAAGCACACTAGGCTTAGTGAGGAGTACTCTAAAACAAACCACCATCAATGCATTTGAAACTGTTTAACAATCCACTTTGAATATCACTTTTAAAACATCTTTCAATACATCATCAACATCATCATGACTTGCAAAACCATGAAATTAACATTTCTAAAACATGCACATTTAAACCATATGCAACATGTATCATGGATTAACAGCAAAATCCTATTTGCTACACTTAATTTAAGCTTTCCCATGCATAACTACCAAATGCAAGGCTTAAAAAGTAAAACATGTATAAACCAACATTATACAACAAAATCCATCATATGATACAACATCAATTATATTGGCTTACAAGTGATCATCAACCAAGTTCCACTTTACAAAATATTACATCGGATATACGGATTCAACAAGTGTCCTCTCAACACTTTATACAATCTCAACCAGAATCATCCAAAGTCCACCAACGGGTCTAAGATTGTGTTACTTGTGTTGGAGTTTTTGGTACACATAAACCCCTTAACACTACTCATCGGCTAGATGTATAATCCACTAACGGGAGTTTTTAGTACCGTATAACCCCTCAACCGTTAGGGTACTTGTATAGAGTTTTTGGTACACATAAACCCCTCAACATCCAATGCCAATATAATTCGCATATGCATCAACTTGCCAATATAATTCATTTCATTAACATTAACTCACTATTTGCATATGCATCAATCAAAACCATTTATTCAAT
Source organism: Hibiscus mutabilis (assembly GCA_019671005.1). NCBI lineage: Eukaryota > Viridiplantae > Streptophyta > Magnoliopsida > Malvales > Malvaceae > Hibiscus > Hibiscus mutabilis. The sequence continues at coordinate 32,832,296 of CM033741.1, forward strand.
GCATTTCACCATGCATTAACCAATGTTCAAAAAAATTATCAAAACATGCATTACTTCCCAAATGCATCATCATCATTATATAACCATTTTCCAGCATTAAACCATGCTCAAATCACGCATATAATAGTGAAAAATCAAATCATCAACACGAGTGCATCAAAACCAGTTGCCAAACCGAGAACGAGGGAGAAATAATCCTTTACTTACTTCCGAGCTTAGAACTAGGTTTCAAGCTCAATCTAAGCTCCCAAAACACAAATTTCAAATATTTGAAAAGCTATAAACCACGTTCTCACTCACCGACTACGTAAAACTTTGATCGTCGATGCAAATCCAAACCTCTAAGGTTTCCGAAACCTCACCTCAAGCTTGATGATGAACCTCTCCTACTTTAACCATTCAAAACTAGAGGGTTCAATGCATCAAAATGCATTCAAAAGCCCGACAACATCAATTCACACAAATCCTCATCAAATTCTAAACAATTTCCATCCACAACAACCGAAAACAACATCAAACACCTTTCAAACTTAACCCATCCAAAGCCTAATGGTTAAATCCATCAATTATCATCAATTAACATCCAAAAACACATTTACATCATTCTTATACCTCCAGCATTCATTAAACATCCACAACTCCTCAAAAACTCATAACTAACAACCTAGAAAATTAGAGATTCTCATAGTTTCGGGATTCCAATGTTAAAACCAACTTATTAACATTATAAAACATCAAAATCATGTACTAATCTAATCAAGAACATAGAAAAACATATCCAATATGAAAATTAATCAATCTCATCAATTAAACCTTGATTTAACCAATTTTCCATAATTAAATCATTAAAACTCAATAGAAAACATTTATAAAGGATCAATAGCTTAGGAATTTTAGTAAAGAACAATTCATTAGAGGAGAAGAACGAAGCTCACCTCTAATGCTGACTTTTCCCTTAATTGGATTGATTTATATGAGAAAACAAGATTAAATCAAAAGATTGAAGAAATCAAGAAGTTACCTGAGGATTTTGAAGAAGAAAAGAGTGTTTTGCTGGAGAGAATTTGAGAGAAAATCTTTTAGAGAAAAGTTAGTTACATAAAGTTTGCTTTTGGAAATTAATTATAAAATTAATTCTCCAAGCCTATTTATACTATTTTAAAACCTTTTTAAAATAGCCAATTAAGGATAAAATTATGATATTAGACTTTGGAAAAATAGCTCCTTAAAGATTCTAAGTTTTGACCCTTTTACAAAACAGTCACTAAAAACAATTTTTCAATCTTTACATTTTGGTCACTAGCCCAAAATGTCAAATTTTGAAATTCAATTTTCCAAAATTGATTTTACGAAAAACATATACATATTGAATAATGATTTTAGGATATTTTTCCATATTTTTTACTCACTCAAAAATATTTATTTCAAATTAATCACGGAATTGACTCAAATCTTCTAATCCGGTCCATTGGACCGTCTAATCAACCTAGAAAACTCTTAGGCCCAAAAATGGGGTGTTACAGGTTGTAAAGGTGTAACGAATTGTGGGGTCACCAATCGGGCTTTCAACAATTGAGGATACAATTGTTTATATGAAATAGGAATTGGATCAAAACAATGCTTGTGAACTCCTGTCTTTTGGCAATCAGTCGTGTAATCACTCATTTTTATCCAGTGTATAAGTATTGTGTTAGTCTACTTTAGTTTATTAATTAATATATTATCATTGCATGTATACATATTATATTATACGTGTGATTAATGTGTAAGTAAACCATGTGTATGAGTATATATGCATGTATATTTGTGTATTATATTAATGTGTTACATATATTAACGTTTGCATGTATATATTAATTAATATGCGTGTATGTATGCATACGTGTGGGTGTTTGTATGTGTATATTAATTTGTATGTACATATATTATATGTGTGTATGCATATATTATTATTACTATTGTTATTAATACTATTATTATTAATGTTATTGGGCTAAAATTAAAATAAGATAAAAAAGTATATTAAAACCCAAATTAGATATCCAAGTCCAAATTACATGAAACCCAAAATTAATGTTTACATTGGGCCCAATCCAGCCCAAACCCTAATCCACATCAGATAATAGAGCCCTAATACCCTCCCTTTATTTTGCGCAGCTGCACGAGGGCCATTGGATCAGATCTAGATACAACGGCCACGGTTGAAGCATGAAGACCTCTCATATGCCGCGTGAAGTCTACGCACGGGCTGTTGGATTCTCCACTCGCGCGTGTGAGACACGTGCAAGGTCGTTCATCTTCTCCAGGCCACGTGGCATGATCCCAGACCGCTACATCATTTCCGAGGTCTCATCTCAGCCGTCTGATCTCTGAGCAATCCTAGCCATTGGATCAGATCTGATCCAATGGCTAGGAATAATTCTGGAAGTGATAATCTTTTCGTCTTCCAGATGCCAATCCACGTAGCTGAGCAGTCATCTCCCATGTGCCGGCCGTACCAATCATCGTTCAGAGAACGTGCCAAAAACACCAAAAAACAACCAATTAGCACCAAATCGCAGAAAAATATGTATTACACGTCTCATTTTCTACCAAGAACAATCAGAGATCAGGCATATATGTAAACCAACAAAAATTGTAATATCATCAGTCTTTCTAGAAATACAAAAAAAAAACAGAGCTTCCATTGGTAATTTTTTCTCCCTCATTTTATGCATGCATGTAAGTAATAAACCAAAAAAATGAAAAAAGAAGAGCTTTACCAGACTTAAGAAACCCTTCTGGATGGCAATAAACTCTCAAGAGTGATCCATTTAAAAGAGGGGTTTTCTTTTTTACCTCAAAAGTCAAGGGTTTTGTGTGGTTTCATGTTTTCTTTGTTTTTTTTAAAAAAGAGGGTTTCGAGGGGAATCGTTTTAGATCTAGAGAGAACGGGTTTAGATTTTAAGATTTGGAAGTCAAATTTGGGTTTTGGAGGTGGAAAGAAGTTGTTTTTTAGGTCCATCGCCGCCGACGACCAGCGGTGGTCGATGGCAGCCGGTACGACAGCTGGTGGCCGAATTTTGGGTTCGAACCCAGAAGGCCCTCTTCGGTCGAACATTACAGGGAATGGGGGAAGAGCTTTATCTAAGGTAAAAAATGAAGGAAAATGAATAAAGGGGGCCGACTATTGTTTTATAGAGGGGAAATAAAAAGAAAATGGGTAAATAACGTCATAAATCCCCCCGCATTCTTGAAATTTTCAGTTCTGTCTTGCCGCATGGGATATTTGCAGCCCCGGTCCCTTTTTTTGAAATCTTTCAATTTAGCCCTCAAATAAACCGAATTCAAATTTCAAATGGTTTAATTACCCCACAGGCCATTTAGCGTTTTCAAACTTTGCACTTTGAGCTTTCCCCTTGGTCATATTGCATATCCAGTCCCTGCAAGTTTGTTTCAGTTTTTAATTAAATCCCTGAATGTGTTTCTCGTTTATTTAATTTTTGCTTCACGATTTTCCTTTTGTTGCATTTCAGACCTTTCCCATGTTTGAATATTTGTGTCATTTAATTTCTATTACATGTTGTCAGCAAGTTCATTTTGTTCATACATGTACTAATATCATGTTTATTTGCGTATTTTGGGTTGTTCTTTCTACGTTGTTTATTTTGTTTGCTCGTATCGTACATGTTCGTTTAGTATGTTTAGTTGACTTGTACTTAGCGTGTTTGTATTTTAGCATGTATGGGTTGTTCACTTTATTTTCAGGTTACATGTTGGTATGTTTTTTTGTTTGCCACGTTTATTTGTGATATTATGTTTTTGTGTTTTAATTCGTTCATTCATCGTATGTAGGTTTGTTTTAGATATTGTTTTAGTTTCTTTGTACATCATGTTTTTATGTACCCACATGGATTTTCATATCCTCGTTTTTAGGATATATGTTAGTATGTTTCTTGGTGCTATAGAAATGCCGTGCTTTTAGTCTATGCATATAAATTGTGTCACATGTCAAATATCAAGTATTAGTTTTTATTCTAGCATGTTTTTTTCTAGTGCCATACAACGCCATGTATATGTTATCCATATTTTAGTTGTATTTTGTCCTAATGTGTTCAAGCATGTTGAGGTTAATTGATTTAGTTTTGTAAGCATGTTTTTTATCTTGTTCGTGTTTGCTTTGTTTTTATCATGCTTTGTCTTTTTACTCGTGTATTTTATTATTATTTTTGTTTAATTTTGTAATATGCATGCTTTTATATTTTAGTACGATGCCAATGCCAATGCCATTGTACATTTTATGTTTTATTTTCTAAGGTTGCATAATGGAATATAAATTGTCAATGCGGTGTCATTTTATCCGAGCGTAAACGGGGCCAGTATCAGGCGCAATGATAGTGGTTGGGCATTTACTCTCGGATAACGGGGCCTTTAAAATCTACTCGCACTGATAACCAAATGTTAATTAAATCATCACTTTAACCCTGAAAATCTAATATTAATAAAGCGATAATTATTAAAGTACCAATTTTGGGCGGTGTGGGGGTGCTAATCCTTCCCCATCCGTAACCGACTTCCGGACCCAAAGTTTTCAAAATCTCTGGTTTTTATGGTGTCCGGCCTACCTAAGTGGCCGGTGGCGACTCCATTTTCAAAATAAAATACAGTTTTTACAAAATCCCACGGAAGACATTTTTTAAAACAAAACAATAGATAAAATGTTTTTTAGCGAAACGGACATCGCTACAGATGGCGACTCCGCTGGGGATAATTTTTTGTTTTTTTCAAAAAATAAAAAAGAGTCGAGCTTTTTAATAATAATTATCGCTTTATTAGTATTAGAAATTCCGGACTAAAGTGACTATTAAACTAACATTCGGTTATAAGTACGCGTTTATTTTGACGCATTTAAAATATGGCATATAAACCAGTTTTTTAAGTGGGGGAAAACGCTAATGTTTTCGTGGAGATATCGTTCTCCCGTGTAGGCCTAGCAAGTACCTTCGGGGCTCGAGTACCTTATGCTTTCGTAAGGATATCGTTCCTTCGTGCAGGCATAAGTGAATAGGTCCCCCTGAATTGAACCCGGTTGAAAGGAGCCTATAATGGGTGATGATCGGGGGCCTTGTTACTCTTAGTAGAGGACAGGGAGGACAATTCAGGTACCTCCTACCACCAACATTGCATGTAGAGAACATCTACAAACCCACCTCTTTAGAGCCATGCCGATAACCTTAGGTGTTTTAGACGGGATAAATAGGGTTGTTTTGTGTGTTTATCTTATTTAATTCGTCCTTTTATTTATATATTTATTAATTTTATCTGGTACTGACTTGTTTTCTTTTTTCTTTTTTGCATACATTATTGCATTTGCATTACATAAAGGTACTGGATCAAGTGGTTTACCCGATCAGAAAGTCTTTCACCATGGAAAAAAGGTATCTTAGGAAAGAAGAGCTTAACTTGTCAGTCAGACATTGGTCAGAGGTCAATTAGAAGGCCCAAGGGGACAGTTTGTCGAGCGAGCGCATAATAGCAGGGTACACCTACGTGAGTCTTCAACAGAACGACTTATGGGATCTTCAAAGCATCTGGGAAGGATGGGACCGAAGACTATAAGACATGTTCTATGATAATTATGGCGACATTGCACAGCTGTTATACGTTCGAGTTAATCAGCCCTTACTCCGAGATATTTTTCAGTTCTAGAATCCTACTTTTTGTTGCTTCACCTTCAATGGACAGGACATGATGCCTACAGTAGAAGAGTACACTTCCTTACTTAATTAGAAGAACGTTAAGGAAGATTAGATCTATGCAAAACCGCCGAGGAATTAGAATTACACTTTGAAGCTCAAAACCTTTGCCGGGATGAGTGACGATTGGGTTAATGGCCTGATTAGGCTTCGAGGAGACAGTACAGTCTTCGCATGAGAGAGTATTCGAGACATCATACCCGCACATCCAGATGAGGGGGAGAAGATAGACCTATTTGCCTTGGGAATATATGGTTTGGTAATCTTTCCAAGAACTCTTGGAAACATTGATGTAGCCATTATAGATCTGTTTAAGCGTATGAAGCGGAGGGTGAACCCAGTACCAGTAATCTTTACCGAGACCTTCATTTCTTTAAATTCCAGTCGAAAGCACGAAGAATGACATTTTCGAGGATGTGCACAGCTGTTACAGGTATAGATTCAAAGCCACTTGTGGAAGACACAGACGAGGGTCCTACCGGGGATATCCTTTCAAGGCTTTTCACCCTTACAGGAGTACTTAGCAAAAGAGTGGCGAGAAAACTTGAAGGCGAAGAAATGGTCTAGTTTCTTCAGGAACATTCAAGATAAAGACATAGTATGGAGGTTTCCGTGGCTCGGTAGAATTAATTACTTCTTGTACAGTTGCGGTGATTATGACCGGTTGATGATGTTGGGGTTGCATGGTGGGATTGCTTGCGCTCCGCTTCTGGTGTCCCGACAGTTTGGATCACGATAGTTTGTTCCCAATACCGCCGGATTGAGCCAAAGTCAATTTCCTTTCAAAGGTGAGTTCAAGGAAAAAGTTCATACTATCATGAGGGCTTGGGACCCTTGTTACCGGATCAGAGTGGAAGGAGACACCGAGCGCATGATCACCCCAGACTATGATCTTTGGAGACGTTTGAGGATTAATGATAAGATTCCAGAACCCGATCAGGGACCAGCTCTGTCACTTGAGGAGCTTATGAGAGTAGTACCGTCTGAAGCTGATATTTTATGAAATGAACTCGAAGAAATCAAGAGGAAGATGGAAACCCAACAGACTCAACATAAGGGTGAACTTTATAAAGCAAGTTTAGAAGTCGACGAGCGGGATAGGATCATTAGGCAATTGAAGAAACTGAATGCGGATTTGAGCGAGAAGAACGCTATTTACCAGAAGAATACCCTCCTACTCCAAGCGAAACTACAGAAGGCCAGCCGAAGTCAGTTCATAGCCGTGGAAAAGGAAAGGATGAATGGTATCCGTTTGGTGGAAGAAGAATGAGAGATCGGCAAGCGAGCGATCGAGAAAGAGATAGAAAGCTGCAGGTTAGCTACCGAGGAGGAAAGGCGTTCTTTTAAGGAGGCCATCGATCAAGAGAAGGAAAGAACTAGGCAAGAGATCAGAAAAGGAAAACAAGCATTCAGCTACGAAAGAGAGAACACCGCCACTTAGAAAAGAAAGTCCATGGGTAGCAGGATAGACTGTTAGAGATGCAAATATTGTACGACGACACCATCCAAAGCCTGAATCAGAGCCAAAGTCAGAATGTCGAGTTAGAGGGAAGGTTGGCAGGATTAGAACACTCCTTTCAGACTTACCGTCAGAGGAATGGCTTCATCAAACTACAAGAAAGGGAGCGTGAAGTTGGCGCTTTGCGAGCCCGGATTGAGTTGCTTGAAACAACTATTCGGGATTATAAGGAAAGAGTCAGAGTATTCGAAGAAGCTATAGCTGAAAGAGACAATTATTGGCAAAGAAGACTGCGTGATGCTGCCCAGATTGTGCAGGATAGAGACCAGTATTACGATAACCTAATGGTGGACATACATCGAGTTGCAAGGCATGTGAGTGACTTAGCTGCCGAAGCCAAAACTCTCTGACCTCTCGTAGCCGCAGGCATGGAAGAAGCACCCAGGTTCATCAAGCTGCTCGGGGCTATTGGAAAGTTAGGGGATAGATCTAGGGCTTATCTGTAGGACTCCATGTTGTAATTAAGACTCTTTTGTATTAGGAACCTTCCTTTTGTAATGTGAACTCTATTGTAATCTAGATCCTTTAATTCCCGTGAAAGTAGTTCAAAAGTGTGATTACCAGCGAAATCAGTACCTTTATTTGTATACATTCCTGCATTCCATCATTATACATGCATTTATTTTCTTCGCAATCATATTAATATTGTGAATATTGTGGCAATGTGAAATTAGAAGTTAAACCACAATCATTCATCATCCATACCTTACCCGACTACAAAGCAAACTCATGGAAGATAGGATAATCAATCTAGAGAAAGGGCAGAGAGATCTGGAAGCAAGATTTGATGAGGCCCAGGGAAGCCTCAGTGACCAGATTGCTCAGTCATAAACATCGATAGTGTCCGACATAACTGCGTTGTTGGCTAAGAGCCTCGGAAAAAGAGTCGAAGGTGAAGTCGCTCAAGAGCCGGAAGGTACCCCAGCTCACAGTAAGGTTCAACCGGCTACGCCAAATCTGGCCAAAATGGTATATATTGACCCTGTTGGGATGTCTACTAATCTTCAGGTAGGGGCATCTGAGAATCAACCCATTGACATAGAAGCACTCTACGATGAGGAGGTGCCAGACCTGAACTTGGTCGAAAAGATCAGGACTGAGGTAGAAAAGAAATGGGATGAGAGGTTTTGCCTTATGGAAGAAAAATTTAAAGCCCTGCAAACTACAGAAGATTCGGGAAGCGATGCCAGTGACTTAAGTCTAGTATCCGACCTTGTCCTGCCACCAAAATTTAAAACACTAGAGTTCGACAAATACGATGGGATCATGTGTCCTTCCGCACACGTGACAATGTATTGCCGGAAGATGGCGGCCTACCTCAAGGATGAGAAATTTTTAATTCATTGTTTCCAGGATAGCCTGACTGGGGCGGCGCTGCGGTGGTATACCCAGTTGAGCCGAGTAAACATTAAAACCTAGAAAAATCTTTCAGGAGCATTCATCGAGCAATACAAGCACGTGACGGACATGACGCCCAGCAGAATTATGCTAGAAAATATGGGGTAGAAATCCAACAAAAGTCTTCGACAATATGGCTAGAGGTGGCGGGAAGTGGCCGCCCAAATTCAGCCACCTATCCCCGAACATGAAATTACACATTTATTTGTTAATACTCTGAAGGGAACACTGTTTGATCGCCTCATTAATAACATAACTCAAAGTTTTGTTGATTTAATTAGGACCAGGGAGTCCCTTGAATTAGCAATCAAGAGCGGTAGGATTGATAGCGGGGAAAGTTCTCGGAAGTACAATAAGAAGAATGAGGTGAACACTGCCAGTACTCACACCGCCCCAAAGAATTTCACAATCTCACAGCCACAGGCGTCTATTGGGAAAGCACAAAACTCGAACCAAAGAGAGGAGAGAACCCCGAGAAAGGAGAAAGAGAGGCAAACTTTTACTCCATTACCCGTTTTGTACTCTGAGCTTTACTCTCAGTTGCACAAAGCGGATTTGGTCCGTCCATACTACGTTACTCCATTCAAACTGCCATTCTCGTCTTGGTATGACCCGAACGTGCATTGCGGTTATCACGGTGGTACTCCTGGTCATCCTACAGAGAACTGTCTTGTTTTCAAGAAGCTTGTGCAGAGTCTAATCGATTCTGGGATACTGAAGTTTAAATAATCAAATGTAGCTGCTAACCCGTTACCTAATCACAGGAACAAGGGAGTGAACGCTATTGATGAGTAATCTACCAGGAAGGTTAAGGAGAATGTTTCAGAAATCAAGTCTCCTTTGCGGTGGATATTTCAGCAATTGAGCATGGCCTACTTGATCGACGGGGGCATGGTAGCAGTGTAGAATGGATGTAGAATGTACTGTGAATTCTATCAGGACGGAGGACACGACATCCAACAGTGCGACAAGTTCAAGAGATTGGTGCAGCAATTGATGAGCGACAAGCAAATAGAGTTCTTTGAAGAGCCTACAGGAAGGAAGGGGTCAGACGTACATATGACGAACAACCCCAACATTAAATACGGGAGAGATAGACCTTTTGTCATCTCCTCTAGGACAGAATATGCAAGTTCCTCCCAAGGAGAAGCTACTAAGGTGACTCCCAAGATCATCATCTCAGCACCATCCCCGTTCCCATTCAAGGATATGCGGCAAACTCCCTGGAATTATGCTGTGAATGTGACCCTACCAGAAAAGCCAAAATCTGGTGAAGTAAAAGAACAGAAAGTTGAAGAAGAGCCTACACCGAAAGACGAGTAAGCCAAGAGTGATGAGAATGTCGGTGAGGTAGGCCACTTTACGAGGAGCTGCAGATGTAACTCCTCAGAAACCTTGAAGGTTGCTGAAGTTGCCAAGGATAAAGGAAAGGATACATTGGTTACCCCCGCGCAGATATTTGGTGAGGAACCACCTCCAAAGATAAATGAACCAGTAACCGAGGCTTAGGGCAAAGAATTTCTGAAATTCCTAAGACATAGTGAATACAGCGTAGTGGAACAACTACGAAAGCAACCGGCAAGGATTACAGTGCTAAAGTTGCTCTTGAGTTCAGAAAAGCACCGTAAGGCACTCTTAAAAGTGCTAAACCAGACTTTTGTACCCCAGGACATTTTTGTATCGAAGTTGTACAGGATAGTGGGGCATATCACCACCTATAACCATATAACATTCAGTGATGACGAGATCCCTATAGGAGGAATGGGGTCCACCAAGGCTCTTAACATCACAACCCACTGCAAGGGGTATGTGTTACCCGGGGTATTGATTGACAACGGGTCAGCACTGAACGTACTACCTATAGTGACTTTACAAAAGCTACCAATCGATGATTCTCACCTAAAGCCCTGTCATAACTCCGTGAGAGCCTTCGATGGCACACAAAGAGGAACACTTGGAAAGATTGAGGTGCATCTATTGATTGGACCGACTGAGTACGTGATCGACTTCGTGGTGATGGACATAAAACCATCTTACAGCTGCTTATTGAGAAGTCCATGGATCCACTCTGCAGGAGCCGTCCCCTCATCACTGCATCAGAAATTAAAATTTATGATCGAAGGCAAGTTGGTCACAGTGGAGGCTGAGCAAGAGATCATTGCTTCGGTAACATCAGATGCCCCCTACATTCAAAATGATGAGGATGCTGCAGAATGCTCATTTCGAGCATTAGAACTGGTGAATGCCACATTCGTGAAGGTAATCGGATCCCTTTCCCTAGATTATCTAATTGCACCAAGATTACCGTTGCTGAAACTTTGGGCCGAGGAGCCAAAGCAGGAAGAGGGCTAGGGAGATGGTTGCAAGGGAGCCTACGAGCTAGGAGTGTAATAACCAAGAAGGATCATTTCGAGCTGGGTTACGAACCAAGTGTCCAGCAGAGAAATGAAGAGTACAAGAGAAAAGAATAACAGAGAAGAGCCAGATTTAAGGGAGAGGACATTCCATAGAGACCAATGTCTTTCCCTCGTTTGAGAAATACTTTTGTCTTCGGAGGATTCAGCCGACCAGGACAGGAGGTCGAAGAAGCAATCAAGAAAAATGGCATACTCAATGAGAAAGAAATGTTTAGTGAATCACTCGAGGGGATGTCCATCAACATGATAGCTAGAAATGACCATGACAGCAGCGTGTTGGCCAACATCCGCCCCTGCCATCCTGGGGAGACTTTTGATAATTGGAGCAACGTTGATCTACCTGTGGTTTTTAGGGCTAGATCAGACTAATGCTCCGAATCAACCTTTTTGTTTTTGCCCATAAGCAATGGGGATCTTTTGTATAAGGCACCTATGTTAACTTTTTGTTTGAAATGAAAGATATCTTCCCCATTTTCTCAAATGGCAAACATCTTATTTCATTCATTCATTCTTTATTCCTATTCATTCACTTCATATAAAATCATTCTCTTCCCAATACATTCGTTCTCATTTAATGCATGGTTCCCGTAATTAACTGTATGAATGATGCTGAGTCCAATCCTGAGGTAGATTTTGAATACCCCGAGATCTCAGCATGAATTGAAGAAGAGGATGATGAGATAGAATGTGAGGTCCCTGCAGAGCTGATGAGGATGATGGCCAACGAAGAGGGGCAAATCATGCCCCACCAAGAAGAAACAGAAGTTGTAAACTTGGGGACTGGAGAAGAGAGAAAAGAAGTAAAGATCGGGACTACATTTTCCTCGAAAACCAGGCGCGAACTGATAGCCCTTCTCCAGGAATTCAAGGATGTTTTTGCCTGGACTTATCAAGACATGCCGAGTTTGAATACTGACATAGTGGTACACAAACTGCCGACGAAGCCAGAAAGCAAACCAATACAGCAAAAACTCAGGAGAATGAGACCAGACATGTTGTTAAAGATCAGAGAAGAGGTGAAAATACAGTTTGATGCTGGCTTCTTGGAAGTGGCCAAGTACCCTGAATGGGTTGTAAACATTGTACCAGTACCGAAGAAGGATGGGAAGGTCCGTATGTGTGTAGATTATAGGGATCTCAACCGAGCTAGCCCTAAAGACAACTTTCCTCTGCCACATATTGACACACTAGTTGACAACACCGCGGGACACTAATGGTTCTCATTCATGGACGGCTTCTCGGGGTACAATTAGATAAAGATGGACTTGGACAACATGAAGAAAACCACATTCGTGACCATGTGGGGCATTTTTTGTTATAAGGTGATGCCTTTCAGACTCAAGAACGCAGAAGCGACTTATCAAAGAGCGATGGTGACACTTTTACATGACATGATGCACAAAGAAATAGAGGTATATGTGGATGATATGATCGCTAAATCCCGAACAGAAGAAGAGCACATGCAGAACTTGAGAAAACTATTCCAAAGACTACAGAAATACCAGCTGAACCTTAACCCAGCCAAATGCACCTTTGTCATTACATATGGAAAACTCTTAGGGTTCGTAGTGAGCAAAAGAGGGATTGTGATCGATCCAGATAAGGTGAAAGCCATCTAGGATCTCCTACTGCCCCATACTCAGAAAGAAGTTTAAGGTCTCCTGGGGAGGCTAAATTACATCTCCCATTTCATCTCCCAGTTAATAGATAGGAGTGACCCAGTCTTTAGACTACTTAGAAAGAATAATCCCGGTGTCTAGGATGAGGAATGTCAATAAGCCCTGGGGAAGATCAAAAGGTACTTGACGAATGCTCTGATTTTAGTCGCGTTGGTACTAGGCAGGCCTTTAATCCTCCATCTAACAGTCTTTGAGAATTCAATGGGTTGCATATTGGGGCAACACGATGAGCCTGGGAAGAAGGAAAGAACCATCTACTACTTAAGCAAAAAGTTCAATGATTGCGAAACACGGTACCCGCCAATTCAGAAGCTTTGTTGTGCTTTGGTTTGGGCCACCAAAAGGCTTAGACAGTACATGCTATACCATACCACATGGTTGATATCCAAGCTAGACCCCTTGAAGTTCCGAGTTTGACATTGTGTATGTAAGTTAGAAAACCGTGAAGGGAAGCGCCATAGCGGATTTCTTAGCTAGTGTACTTCGGATGATTATGAATCTTTGAACTTTAATTTCCCGGATGAGGATTTGATGTGTATTACAACTAAGGAAAATGTTTCGGACGACAATTTATGGAAGCTTTACTTTGATGGAGCCTCCAACGCCCTTAGACACGGGATAGGGGCCGTGTTAATTTCTCTAGAGAATGTCTACTATCCCTTCACCAGCAGACTAGAATTCTTCTGCACCAACAATATAGCCGAATATGAAGCCTGTGTTATGGGACTGAACGCAGCTATTGAAAGAGAGATTAAGAAACTTCGAGTATTTAGAGATTCTTCCTTAGTGATTTACCAGTTGCGCGGAGAATGGGAAACTAGGGATTCGAAGCTGGTCAAATATTATGAATTGATCCAAGAGCTCACCAAGGAGTTTGAAAAGATCGATTTCACTTACCTTCCAAGAGAAGAAAATCAGATGGCAGACGCCCTGGCAACCTTGGCTTCCATGTTCAAAGCAAACTCGGGGGCAGAAATGAAGCCCATTGAGATGCAGACTTTTGAAAGGTCGGCTGATTGTTGTAATGTGCAAGAAGAGATAGATGGAAACCCTTGGTATTATGACATCTTTCAATATGTCAAGTTTCAAAAGTATCCCGAATGGGCAAATGACAATGACAGAAAAACACTCAGAAAAATGGCAACGGGATATGTTCTGGATGGGGAGATTCTATATAAAAGAAGCCATGATCAGACATTATTGAGATGCGTGGATGCCCGAGAGGCGAAGGAGATTTTGGCAGAGGTACACAATGGCCTATGTGGATGCTCGCCAATGGGCTGCCTATAGCCCAAAAAATTATGAAATATGGCTATTTCTAGTTGACCATGGAGGGAGATTGCATGATTACGCCAGGAAATGCCACAAATGCCAAATTTATGCTGACAAGATTCACGCTCCTCCGTTACCTTTACACACCATGAATTCTCTGTGGCCTTTTACAGCGTGGGGCATGGACGTCATTGGGTAGACTCACCCGAAGGCTTCCAATAGGCACCGCTTTATTTTGGTCGCCATAGACTACTTCACCAAATGGGTGGAGGCAGCATCTTATGCCAATATCACAAGGACGATGGTATGCAAATTCCTAAAGAAGGAGATCATCTGTGGGTACGGTTTACCGGAAAGGATTATCACCGATAACGCTTCCAATCTGAATAACAAATTGAAGACGGAGGTGTTCAACCAGTTCAAGATAATACACCATAACACCACAGCCTATCGCCCTAAGATGAATGGGGCAGTGGAAGCAGTAAACAAGAACATAAAGAAGATCATTTTGAAAATGACGGATACCTACAAGGATTGGCATAAGAAGCTGCCATTCGCTCTTTTCGCCTATAGGGCATTTGTTCGCACATCGACGGGGGCAACGCCCTATTCTTTAGTATATGGTACAAAAGCAGTACTCCCCATTGAGGTTGAGATTCTGTCGCTCTAGGTCCTAAATGAAGTAAAGTTGGAGAAGTCTGAATGGGTGCAAGCCAGATTCGACCAGTTGAATCTCATTGAAGAAAAAAGGCTAAAGGCCATCTGCCATGGTCAAATGTACCAAAAACGGATGATGCAGGCATACGATAAGAAGGTGCGCCTGAGAGAATTCATAGAATGAGATTTGGTACTTAAGAGGATCCTCCCGATTTAGAAAGATTCTCGGGGAAAGTGGATGCCCAATTGGGAAGGGTCATACGTTGTCAAGAAGACCTTTTCAGGATGAGCATTAATCTTAACCAAAATGGATGGAGACGATTTAAAAAATCCTATGAATTCTTATGCAGATAAAAAATACTATGTTTGAAAAAAAAAGAGAAAAAAGAAAGAAAAGAAAAGGAAAAAGAAGAGAGGTCGAACAAAAACCCGATAGGGCCTTCCACCAAAAAATGGAGAGCTCAAGGCGAAAACCCAAAAAAGGGGCATATCCGAGTCGAAAACCCGTAAAGGGTGACTTAAATAAATTTTGAGGTTAACTTCCGGCGAGAAGAGTCGTCCCTACGAGTACCAGAAGAAGAAGCTCCAGGAAAAGATTCTACTCTGATTGACGGGATCACGCATCATTCATACTGTGGATACTTGGAGGTTTTGCATTTCATGTTTTTCTTTTCCATTTCCTCATGTTTGCCATGACTATCTCGAAATTGTTCCAAATCCTTAATCGTAATAAAATCACATTTTTGAGCTCTCGTTCCTTGTCTTCTTGTTAGTTGCCATAAACATCATGCAGATAAGTTAACATAGGCTTATGATAAATAAGAGATTTCTGAGCATTACTGTGATCTAACCTTGAAGATGCAGGTGATTAGAAAACAGTATTAACCTTGCCCTCCAACTGCCTACATGATGTATATTGAAGCGGGATGAGCAGAAGGCTTCGAGCACCAGGGCAAGATGACCAATGTCACATACCCCGCTTGTTTAAAGAAATCATTCGAGACAACAAGAGAGATTTCCCAGGTGAAAACCCAGAAGGGCACCTCAAAAAAATTAACAGCAAAAAAACCCCTCTAAAGTGAAAACCCAAAAGGGCTCTTTAGAACTTTAAACCTGAAACTCATAAAAGAAAGGCCGAAAAGGTTGAACCCGACAATGAGATGGGGTACCGTCACTAGAAAAAGAAAAAGAAGAGAAAGTAAAGCAGAGAGTCGAGATTGACTGATCACATAAGCAGGCGCATCGAGATATTAACACTCATGCATCATGTATAGTTAGACATCCCTAGGATTAGGAGCATGCTAACTCATTTGTCATAGCATTTTGTCTATTCTAGACAGGTATCTGCAGATTTAAAGAAGCATGGGCAGCCTTAGTAGCGCGAGTCCAGAGATAATGGCAGCCTAGGTAGCGTAAGGCCAGATCGATAGCCATTTTGGCGTGAATCCCAAATGTGAAGATAAAGGTTCTATATAGGAAGGGCCTACATTTTCAAGTGCCCGTAGCGAGGGGTTCTGTATAGGAAGAATTCGCCGCTCCGAGGCTTCAGGAGCTGAAGTTTTATATAGGAAGGGCTTGCGGCTCTAGGGTGAAGACTAAAGTTCTATATAGGAAGAACTCTCAGCCGAAGGAATTCACCCATGACACAAAAGGTTTTATATAGGGAAAACCCGATGTGTTGGAGGCGAAGAGTCCTATATAGGAAGGGCTCCGAGCTTTACTGTCTTAGAGTGAAAGGTTCTATATAGGAAGAACCTATAACTCTGAGATTTTAGAAGCTAAAAGTTCTATATAGGAAGGACTTGCGGCTCCAGGGTTTGAAGTCTAACAGTTCTATATAGGAAGAACTCCCAGTCGAAAGAATCCGTCAGTGACACAGAAGGTTTTATATAGGAGAAACCAGCGTTGAAGGTGAAGAGTTCTATATAGGAAGGACTCCAAGCTTTACTATCTCAGGGTGAAAAGTTCTATATAGGAGGGACTCGTAACTCAAGACTTCATAATGAAAGGTTCTACATAGAGAGGACCTATAGTCCCAAGATCAGAAGGTGAAAAAGTTCTATATAGGAAGAACTTATGAGCCTGAAAATTTAGCCAAGGAAAAGCGGAGAGTTCCAGAAGAACACATGATTCCAAAGCCACAAAAAGGGAAGTCGGATAAAAATGAGTGCTTATAATCTTTGCTTTGTTCTCGTTTCACAAGAACAAGCAAAGAGGGGCAACTGTAATCACTCATTTTTATCTGGTGTATAAGTATTGTGTTAATCTACTTTAGTTTATTAATTAATATATTATCATTGCATGTATGCGTATTATATTATACGTGTGATTAATGTGTACGCAAACCATGTGTATGAGTATATATGCATGTATGTTTGTGTATTATATTAATGTGTTACATAGATTAATGTTTACATGTATATATTAATTAATATGCGTGTATGTATGCATACGTGTGGGTGTTTGCGTGTGTATATTAATTTGTATGTACATATATTATATGTGTGTGTACGCATATATTATTATTATTATTACTATTACTATTATTACTATTATTATTAATGTTATTGGGCTAAAATTAAAATAAGATAAAAAAAGTATATTAAAACCCAAATTAGATATCCAAGTCCAAACTACATGAAACCCAAAATTAATGTTTACATTGGGCCCAATCTGGCCCAAACCCTAATCCACATCAAATAGTGGAGCCCTAATACCCTCCCTTTAATTTGTTCAGCTGCACAAGGGCCGTTGGATCATATCTAGATCCAATGGCCACGGTTGAAGCATGAAGTCCTCTCATCTGTCGCGTGAAGTCCACGCACGGGCTGTTGGATTCTCCACAGGCGCGTGTGAGACACGTGCAAGGCCGGTCATCTTCTCCAGGCCACGTGGCATGATCCCAGACTGCTACATCATTTTCGAGGTCTCATCTCAGCCGTCTGATCTCCGCTAGGAATAATTCTAGCAATGATAATCTTTTCATCTTCCAGATGCCAATCCACGTAGCCGAGCGGTCCATCTCTCCCATGCTAGCCGTACCAATCACCACTCAGAGAACATGCCAAAAACACCAAAAAACAATCTGTCAGTACCAAATCGCAGAAAATATGTATTACACGTCTCATTTTCTACCAAAAACAATTAGAGATCAGGCGTATATGTAAACCAACAAAAATTGTAATATCATCAGTCTTTCCAGAAATACAAAAAAAACATAGCTTCCATTGGTAATTTTTTCTCCCTCATTTTATGCATGCATGTAAGTAATAAGCCAAAAAAATGAGAGAAAAAAAAGAGCTTTACCAGAGTTAAGAAACCCTTTTGGCCGGCGATAAACTCTCAGGAGTGGGTCATTTAAGACAGGGGTTTTCTTTTTTACCTCGAAAGTCAAGGGTTTTGTGTGGTTTCATGTTTTCTTTATTTTATTTAAATGAAAGGGTTTCGAGGGGAATCGTTTTAGATCTAGAGAGAACAAGTTTAGATTTTAGGATTCGGAAGTCGAATTTGGGTTTTGAAGGTGAAAAGGAATTATTTTTTAGGTCCGCCGCCGCCGGTGAGCGATGGCCGATGGTGGTCGATGGTAGCCGGTACGGCAGCTAGTGGCTGGATTCTGGGTTCGAACACAGAAGGCCATTTTTGGTCGAACATTACACGGAAATGGGGAAGAGCTTTAGCTAAGGTAAAAAAAATGGAGGAAAATGAATAAAGGGGGCCGGTTATTGGTTTTATAGAGTGGAAATAAAAAGAAAATGGGTAAATAACGTCATAAATTCCCCCGCATTCTTGAAATTTTCAGTTCTGTCTTATCGCATGGGATATTTGCAGCCCCAATCCCCCTCTTTTTTGAAATCTTTCAATTTAGCCCTCAAATAAACCGAATTCAGATTTCAAATGGTTTAATTACCCCACAGGCCATTCCGCGTTTTCAAACTTTGCACTTTGAGCTTGCCCCTTGGTCATATTGCATATCCAGTCCCTGCAAGTTTGTTTCAATTTTTAATTAAATCCCTGAATGTGTTTCTCGTTTATTTAATTTTTGCTTCACGATTTTCCATTTGTTGCATTTCAGACCTTTCTCATGTTTGAATATTTGTGTCACTTAATTTCTATTACATGTTGTCAGCAAGTTCATTTTGTTCATACATTTACTAATATCATGTTTATTTGCGTATTTTGGGTTGTGCTTTCTACGTTGTTTATTTTGTTTGCTCGTATCGTACATGTTCGTTTAGTATGTTTAGTTGACTTGTACTTAGCGTGTTTGTATTTTAGCTTGTATGGGTTGTTCACTTTATTTTCAGGTTACATGTTGGTATGTTTTTTTGTTTGCCATGTTTATTTGTGATATTATGTTTTTTTTGTTTTAATTTGTTCGTTCATCGTATGTTGGTTTGTTTTAGATATTGTTTTAGTTTCTTTGTACATCATGTTTTTATGTACCCACATGGATTTTCATATCCTCGTTTTTAGGATATATGTTGGTGTATTTCTTGGTGCTATAGAAATGTCGTGTTTTTAGTCTATGCATATAAATTGTGTCACATGTCAAATATCAAGCATTAGTTTTTATTCTAGCATGTTTTTTTCTAGTGCTATACAACGCCATATATATGTTATCCATATTTTAGTTGTATTTTGTCCTAATGTGTTCAAGCATGTTGAGGTTAATTAATTTAGTTTTGTAAGCATGTTTTTTTATCTTGTTCGTGTTTGCTTTGTTTGTATCATGCTTTATTTTTTTACCCGTGTATTTTATTATTATTTTGTTTAATTTTGTAATATGCATGCTTTTATATTTTAGTACCATGCCAATGCCATTGTACGTTTTATGTTTTATTTTCTAAGGTTGCATAATGGAATATAAATTGTCAATGTGGTGCCCTTTTATCCGAGCGTAAACGGGGCCAGTATCAGGCGTAGTGATAGTGGTTGGGCGTTTACTCTCGGATAACGGGGCCTCTAAAATCTACTCGCACTTATAACCAAATGTTAATTAAATCATCACTTTAACCCAGAAAATCTAATATTAATAAAGCGGTAATTATTAAAGTACCAATTTTGGGCGGTGTAGGGGTGTTAATCCTTCCCCATCCGTAACCGACTCCCGAACCCAAAGTTTTCAAAATCTTTGGTTTTTATGGTGTCCGGCCTACCTAAGTGGCCGGTGGCGACTCCATTTTCAAAATAAAATATGGTTTTTACAAAATCCCACAGAAGACATTTTTTAAAACAAAACAATAGATAAAACGTTTTTTAGCGAAACGGACATCGCTACAAGCCGAATGGGTACTAGAACTTGAATTTTGTCCTAGACAGTTAATTGAATTTGATGGGCTTAAGCTTTCCTTCACTTTTGTATCTCCATGACTTCTATTAATTGTCAGACTTTTAGAGAATTTAGGCTTTCCATCTTCAAAATTCAACATGCCCACCCTGATAAAATTTTCAACCATGTTCTTCAAAGCCTCGCAATTCTTAGTAATATGGTCTGAACTTCCTTGATAATAGTCACATGCTGCATTGATGTCAGAGCCCTCAGGAAAAGAAGACTCATTGGGCTCAGATTGAATCCGTATCACAAAATTTTCCTCTACTAGTATCGGAAGCAATTATGCACATGTCATCAGAATTGAATTAAAAGATCCTCCTCCGTTATTTCTTTCTTGAATTTCTTCCTGGGCTGTCATCATTTTCTTGGAGCTTGACTCAATTACACCTCTAGCTGGTTTATTTATGTGAATTGTAACAGTGCGTAAACCCGGTTGTTTATTCATGTTCTGGTTTTTGTTTGGTTCTCCTCTCAGTTCAGTGTACCATTTTTCTTTGGCCATAGCCGTCATTATCTCAGCCATTTGCCTTTTCAGTTCTTGCATCACATTCTTGTCAATATCAGCACTAATAAAATATGATGTGTGACCCTTGGATGAACTACCCTTTACTCCTTCCGTTGTTTGTCCCGGATATTGCCCCATATTTGCACTTTCCTCTATCAAATTACGAATCCCCTTATCCATCATGATCATCTTCTAATTTGATAACCACTTTTGAACCAATACCTTTATGCAATGAAGAAGCAATACAAAAAATACAAAACAAAAAAACAAAAACAAAAGAAATGAGTCAGTATAGTGAAATAATTATATAAACAAAAATTAAATTACTGGGAATTAAAACAATTCATATCAATCAAAGAAATAACTAGAGAAACATATTTAAAATAACAGCACTCTAACAGCACGATGTCTAAATCGAAGGTTTCTTGCCTTGCTCTAGTGGGCGGGCTCTTAGATTTACAGAATGTGGTTTTGTTCTAGACTCTGGGTACCTGAACTGTCATTACTGTCTACTACGACAGTAAGACATCGATTCATAAGTATATGTTCCCTTATAGTGGAGGTGTAACCCCACGGTGTATAAGGTTGGTATACAAGAAGAAAGATAAAACTATGGCAAACCCCACGTAGGATCATGCTTCGCTCCCACTTAAAGGAGAAAACCCGGGTAGAAGGCTTATGCATGAATAACATTTATATCACACGGATAAAAAGCATATTTCCATTCTTTCCACAAACCCATCCAATAATTATTGAAGAAATTAAATTCAAATTATCATTCTATAATGCCAAAATGCCACACAAAATTAATTAGGCCAGACTCACGAAGTGGTCCCCCAGCGAAGTCGCCAAGCTGTCAAAACCATTCTTTACTATGTAAAAATAGCTTGGATGATTAATTTTGGAAATTAGGGGTTTTCTTTAAATTTGATATTTGAAAATGTTTGTAGTCATCACCGGTCACTTTGGTAGATCAGGCACCATAAAAACAACTAGAGATTCATTCTTTTTAAAATTAGGGTTCGAGAGTCGATTACGTGTGGGGAAGGATTAATACCCCCACAAACGCCCGATATAGGTACCTTTAATTTTGTGTGGCATGTTGGCATTTTCGAATAGAAATTCGAATCTAATTTAATGATTAATTATTAACTGGGTTTATGTTCCAAATGGAACTATTCCTTTTATAAGGAAATATATTTTTGTTTTGAATATAAATTTGAAACACCCCTATACACTCAAGGCACCTCTATTCATATTCCAAAAATATATTTCGTATATAAAAGGTTTTATATGCATGATTATTTATGATCTTATTCATTCTATGTACAAATCTAAAAAGGCTCTAATTAATTTTGTGTATTTATTAAATCTATTAATATTATTTAATTTCAAAGTTTACATGAGACAACACCTAATTGCTTGAGCACCATCCATATTTAAATTACAAAATTATAGATAATATTCCCTATTGATTTAATTATTCTAATTATTTAAAGTTCTAATCTTATTAAGACTTTAATTAATTAGTCTAAATTAGTTATCAATTTTAAGGTTTAATGAATATTGAATATTCTACTTAAGAGCTCATGTTGAACAACGCCCCGTTACATTGGGACACCATTCAAATTTGAAACTCCAAAGTTTCCCATTCAATACCCATTAATTTTCTACAATTATCTTCCTAATTGAATTATTAAAGCCTAATAAGAACATGTGACTATGTCTCTAAACAATTTAAAATTAAATCTAAGTGTATTTATTATCTACAAATAATGCTACATGCCATATTTAAATCATACAACATACAAATAATTTAAAGCAATTAAAATAAATAACTAAAAGCTGTAAAAGACCAAATTGAAAGGAATTGAAACTGGAACTTGATTTTATTAAAATATGACTAAATTAAAGAGATTACAAAATTTGAGGATAAAAAATAAAACCCGTATAACAGGGCGCGGGTCTAAGACCCGACCCATCTTTGGCTCGCGGGTCTCCCAACCCGGCACTAAAACGATGCCGCTTAGAGATCACTATAGCCCATTTTTTTCCAAAACCCTCATTTTAGATAGCTCTCCTCTCTCTCCTTCGAATTCTCTGACCACAAATATACAAAAACCCAGAAAATCCTTTTAAACGGATCAAAAATATGGTTATTTGGTTGTGTTCCTCATAAACACAAAGAACACGATGAACTCTAGTAAGCACTACCTCGTACTCCTTCACCCAGATCTGTTCCGGTCGCACTCCAGTGAGCTACTAGTGTTCGCCAACCACCCTTCTCCTATCTTCGACCACCGAGAATAGATTTTTTTATCGCTGCATGCGACCGCCGACCACCATACCGAAAACCTAAAATTCCCAAAAAAAATCTCGATTTTCATCCTAAACTTAGATCTAAGCCACAATCCAGTCAAAGGCAAGTACTTTTCCCATGACCCCGCAAACTCGACACACAAGCCCGTAACATATCTTCCAAAATCTGTATAACCCTTTCAGATTGTCCATTTGTTTGCGGATGAAAGGCTGTACTAAAATTTAATTTAGTACCCAACGCTTCATGTAACGCACCCCAAAATCTTGAAGTAAACCTTAGGTCTTTGTCTGATACTATTGATATTGGGACACCATGTAGTCTTACTATCTCTCGAACATAAAGTTCTATATATCTATCCAGTGAATAATCCATTCGAACTGGAATAAAGTGAGCAGACTTTGTTAAGCGATCAACAATGACCCAAATTGAATCATTTTTACTTGGTGTAGTCGGTAATCCAAATATAAAATCCATCGTTACTCGCTCCCATTTCCATTGAGGAATAGAGATAGGCTGGAGCAATCCAGAAGGCACTTGATGCTCAGCTTTTACTTGTTAACATGTTAAGCACTTTGTCGTAAATTCTGAGATTGCTCTTTTCATTCCTGGCCACCAGTATCGAGTTTTCAAATCTTGATACATCTTGTTACTTCTTGGGTTCATAGTCAATGGACTATAATGGGCCTCTATTAAAATCTCTTTCTTCAGATTATCATCATCAGGGATATATACTTTTCCTCTATAATATAGACAACCATTAGGCTTGACTTCATAATCTTGTATTTCTCCTGCTTCAGCTTGTCTTCTCTTCTTAAGACATTCTTCATCTGAAGACTGTAAATCTTTGATTCGATCCAATAAAATAGGCTTTAATTGAAATTCTGCTATTAAAGAACCATCTTGTCCCACCGATAACTGTGCATTCATCATGCGCAGAGCATAAAATATCTTCCGGCTAAGGGCATCTGCGACTACATTAGCCTTTCCAGGGTAGTAATCAATAACCACATCATAATCCTTTAAAAATTCAACCCACATTCATTGTCGCGGATTCAGATCCTTTTGCATCATTAGATACTTTAAACTCTTATGATCCGTGTAAATATGACACTTATCACCATACAGATAATGTTGCCAGATTTTCAAAGAAAAAATCACAGCTGCCATTTCCAAGTCATGGGTCGGATAGTTCTTCTCATGAGTTTTGAGCTTCTTGATGCATAGGCTACCACACGACCTTCTTGTATCAGCACGCAACCCAATCCACAATGAGATGCATCATTGTACAGAGTATATTCTTTTCCTGGTTATGGCTGGATTAGAACTGGTACTCCAGTCAAGACTTTCTTTAATCTTTCGAAACCTTCCTAGCACCTCTCTGTCCATACAAATGGAATACCCTTTCGTAGCAGCTGGGTAAGGGGTATAGCAATGATGGAAAAAAATTGCACAAAGCGCATGTAATATCTAGCTAATCCCAAGAAACTTCAAACTTCAGAGACATTTTTCGGCGCTTCCCATTCAAGAATAGCTTGTATTTTCTTGGGATCAACTCTTATTCCTTCTGATGACACTACATGTCCAAGGAAAGCTACTTCCGACAACTAGAACTCACATTTGTAAAACTTGGCATAAAGTTGCTTATCTCTTAAGGTTTGCAACACCACTCGAAGATGATGATCATGCTCAGCTTTTGTCTTCGAGTATACCAAAATGTCATCTATGAAAACCATGACAAACTGATCCAGATAGGGTTAGAATACCCTATTCATCAGATCCATGAATGCAGAAGGAGTTTTTTTTAATCCAAAAGGCATTACCAGAAACTCATAGTGTCCATAACGAGTTCTGAATACTGTCTTTGGTACATCTTCTTCTTTAAATTTGAGCTGATAATATCATGATCTAAGATCTATTTTTGAGAACACCACTGCACCTCTGAGCTGATCAAATAGATCTTCAATCCTTGGTAGAGGATACTTTTTCTTAATGGTTACTTTATTCAATTTTCGGTAATCTATACATAATAGTATGGAATTATCCTTCTTCTTTACAAATAATACCATAGCACCCCATGGTGATACGCTCGGTTGAATGTAACCCTGGTCTAGCAATTCCTGTAATTGAGCTTTTAGTACCCTTAACTCGGTAAGCGCCATTAATACCGGCTCAATTACCTAACAGTTGGGATATCTTCAATCTTCTTAGGTGACTTTTGAGTATCCACCACATAAATCAAACATGCTTCACATCCATTGTTTAACATCCTTTGAGCTGTCTTTGCAAAAATTACTGACTCTAAACAGTCAGTTCTTTCTCCCACAAAGATTACTTCAGAACCATTGGGTCCTTGAAGTATCAACCTTTTCTTCTTACATTTTACATCTGCATCATATGCAGATAACCAATCTATTCCAAGAATGATTTCAAATTCATAGAATGGAAGTTCCATTAAGTCTGCCGAAAACTTAATCCCTTGAATTTCTACAGGATGGTTCTTACATATTCTAGTCACTCGAGCACTATGTCCAAGAGGATTCTTAGCAAACACATCACTAGATATTTTCTCCATAAGAATCTTTCTTTGTTCTACTATTTTAGTGCTAATGTATGAATGAGTCCAACCTGGTTCAATTAAAGTAAATATTGGTTCACCCTAGAGTAAGAGCGTACATGCAATAATGTTTAGGTGATGCTTTTCTTCATCCGTGAGAATATTATACACTCGAGCTGGAGTCTTGAATTCTCTGTTTGATGCAACTTTAGAGGCTCCCTGAGTCGATGTCCTGTGCTGACCACCACCTCGACCTCAACCTTGGGGATAAGCAGCTACAGATTTTTCAGACTGGTTCAACTTCTTTACCTGCTCCTCTGGACAATCTCTAATAAAGTTTCAGTGCTACCACATATGTAGCAACCTCCTGAACCCACTCGGCAAACTCCTAAATGTCGTTTTCCACAAGTTTCGCACTCTGGAAACAATGACCTACTCAACCCGGTAGTTGACATCTGAGCACCTTGCTATTTATTTGATGAAGGATTCTTTCGAGTGTATCCTGACTCATTTTTGCCCTGAGATCGACTACCTCTACCTCGTTTAGATTGTGTTGAGGTAAAAGTCTCACCAGGCCTCTTGGAAGCTCGAGAAGGCTGAGCTTTGACCCGTTCCATATAAGCTCTTTCCATAGCCTTCGCTCTATTTACAGCTTCTTGGAAGTTTGACAGATTCATGCCCAGTAAAATCTCATTGGGCCTTAGATGCAGCTTTTCTATAAACCAATCACATCTAGACTTTTCAGTCGGCATCAACTCAGTTGCATACGACTCAGTCTATTAAAATCTAACTCGTACTCATAAACTGTACGAGTATCTTGTTTAAGATCTAGGAACTGTTGCAGCATTTCTCTTTTGAATTGTTCCCCAATATACTTAGCTTCGAATGCCTCCTCGAAAAATGTCCAATTTACTTCAGCAGCAAGTGCTAACACCATGGCATTGGACCACCAGATACGAGCATGTCTTCTTAATAAAGAAACGGCTCCTTCCAGCTTCTCTGCGTTGTTGCATCCAAGCCCTTCCATTAAAATCTTAACATCATTTTGCCATAGGTCGGCAGCCATCGGCCCACCTTCTCTGTGAAATTTTGGGGCTACAAGCTTTTTAAGTTCCTTCGATGTTGATGCCTTAGCTGGCACGGTTACCGTAGCAGGTATCGGTGCTGGGGTTAAAGTCTATTTACCATAGCTTCAAGAGCTTGTACTAATGCCCCATATTCTTGTGTCGGAGCTCTTTGTTGCACCGGTGGGTCTGTTGGGGCAGGAGCGGGAGGTGGAGCCTGTGGAACATCATTGCTCCCACTTTGTACCTCTTCCTAATCCTCGTGCTCTCTAGCTTGACGTGACCCAGCAGTACTCGACATTATCGTATGCTATGATAACCTATTCATATATATGTACAAGAAGCAAAATCAAGTTACACCGTAGTACATCAGTAATATTGACATCCTAGGGGCATGTACTTAATAATAAATCACTTTTAACTCGGTTTAACCTCCAGAATTGGCTAAACCTATAGCTCTGATACTAATTAAATGTAACACCCTTAACGTATACTCGTAGCCTGAATATACACTAAAGATGTTACTAAATTATTTAGAAAACTGGACTAAATTTTTTTTATCAAACGTTATAATGTTGTTTAACCCTTTCTCATTTTAAATTGAAAACTATATCGACCTATAGCATCTAGTTTCAACACTGAATTATTTTATAAAATTTATAAATATGTTTTTGAAATAAAAATATTATTCAGGGTGTAAACTAGGTACTTTGCCTAGGCCCTTTCTTGATTTTAAAACTATTACACGCATAGAGTTAAACAACATTTAACCATGTTATAATTCATAACCATTTGTAGTAAACTACATTCTAAGTCCATACACTCATAATAGTATGTAAACACATTATACTTAAGTTTACAAAACAGTCATACTTTAACTCACATATATTCGAATACATGCCCACTAGACATAAAACTATAACTTAAAATGTACATATAGTGAGCTATTATTGTAACTTGATATATCCCAAAACATTGCTCCTTCTTGCTATTTTACTTCGAAGAACCTACGTGTGAAATAAACACACGCTAAGTACAAACTTAGTGAGGCATAATTTTTATTTAACAAACATAAAGTAAAATAATACTTATCTCATGTTATTTTAACAAGTTCTCTACCTAAGATAGAATAGTACTATCAGGGTTTCCATAGTCACTAATGGCATATCACAATTTCTAACTTAATCATGGTTCCAATACTCTATCATCATCAAGTAATTTATATGCATAGCATAGATCATATATATAATATTTCTCGTATACATAACATAACCCACGTACATAACATGATTTGCCTTCATGATATGATTCATATACTTAACATGATTCATTTTCATAGCATAATCTATTTACAAAATATGATTCTCATACGTAGCATACTTCACATACGTGATATCATTCATATACATGACATGTTTCAATTACATAACATATTTCATATACGTGACATAATTCATTTATAATTGCCCAAAGTACACTATATGAGACCAAGGTACGCGAGTCATCTTTAAATGACATTGTGGTGTCAAACATAACGTAAAGATGAGTACATACTCGAAGACGCTCTTTGCTCCCCATAAACATAAAGCACCTCGACAGTGCACTCGGGAACAGTGGGCGTAGATCCCCAGGGTGCACACCAAGGGCGTAGGTCCCCAAGGTGTATGTGACACAATCATTTTGTCACAATATCTGTTTGATAGCATGAACATAAGGGTGCAGCTGCTAAAGACTCTATGGCATGCCAACTATACCATGGACTCACATACATAATACTTGGGCATTTTCCAATCTTTATTAATCCATTATCATTATCAATCGCATAAATAATCATTCGTATCGCATGCTTTATCTTATATATGTAAATTCATGACAACATAGATTAACATACGTACATAACATGCAATACTATTTATAGTTAAGGTTGACTATTCGCTAGTCTTCCTATTTATAAATTAAACATGTAAATGCACTCGCATGTTTTAATGCAGTACAGCCTCACTAAGCTTTACTCTCAATTTTATCCTTCTTTTTATCACTTGGGTCTCCTTCGTTTTCTTTTGAAACTGTATAAAACCAATCAACATATACATCAACATTCTTGTGTTCAATAAAAATCTAATGCTGCTAATTTAATTCTTGAACATAACTATTCGAATATAAACATTTTCCAGAAATCTTCCCATATACTTGTAAATTGCCAAATTAGTCCCTTGGTCTTTGGTGACTAATTTGGACATTAAACAATTGTTCAAACACATTTTTGAACAATTTCCATAATTAATTTCTTATTTTGGACTATTTCCTTTTTAGTCCCCAAACTTATAAAAGTGACATTTTGGCCACTATATTATCTTCGTACATTAAATTAATGTACAATTAAACCTTTCACTTAATTCTAACATCCTTGTACATTTTCCTTTAACTTCCAAACTTTATTCAACTTAGTCCCTAATCAATCTTTATTTTCAAATTTGGTCCCTTATGTTTCCTTTCTTGACATTTCAATCCTTCAACTTTCATATCATACTTAAATCTTCAATTCTATCAATTTTCCATAAATTCTAGGCAAATCCCTAACTTTTACTAAATTGTCGAATTGGTCCTTTAATTTCCAAAAAAATCATTTTGGTCCCTAATCACCGATTTAAACTATTTTCACCATAATTCAATGATTCCCATGCTAAAATAAAAGTCACAATAATTTCCCCTAAATTTTCTATAATTTCGAAATAACCCCTAATTTACAACTTGGGGAAATTATTCAATATTTCATCAAAATAGGTCTCCAAACATCATAATTCAATCAATTTCATCCTTAATTTAACTTCCTAACCAAAACCCCCAAAATTTAGGGTTAGGGTTTATAATCTCTAACATGGAATTTACCCAAATTCAACCTTAATTCCATGTTTAAATCATCAATCTAACAATCTACAAGCCTAATTCCATCATCAACTTTAATTTCCATAATCAATCTTCATCCAAACATAACTCGTACTTGATTCTTATCATGCAAAAATACTATCAAATTGAAGAGAATCAAGTGTAGAATAATTTACCTTAAACAAATTTGCTTGAAACTAGCCTTGATTTCTTCAAATTTGAGCTTGAAAGTTTGAATCTTTCCTTTTTTCTTCTTCTTCTTTCTGATTTCGAACAGCTTTGGGGATGTTAAGATGATTTTTTATCATCTTTTAACATATTTAATCCATGTGTAATATTAAATGAATTTAAAATTCATTTAAATAGTGAAATTTCCATCTTGCCCTTTTATAATAATGGCCAAGATTTAATCTCATCAAAATCAATGGCCAAGATTTAATCAATGTGTAAATATTCTTCCAAAATTGCCCTCAAAATTTCAGAATATTTCAAAAATGCCATCCATGGCAAATGTCCAATTTGCCCTCCAACTAGACTTTATTTACAACAAATCTTGAAAATTGCCATTCAATCACCATCTAACTAAATATAGTTAGAATCCAACCAAATGTAATAAAATACTCATAAAATAATATTTTATGATTTTTCCATAGTTTCTTGGAACTGTCTTTAAAATTTCAGTTCGATCGATATACCGATAATTATTGGGAATTTTTATCGGATACACTATCTCTTAGAAAACTTATCTCCACAATCCATTTCGAATATTGTTGATTGAAAAAGAATCCTTTTTATCAGTCAAAATATTAAATATGGGACATTCCCATTAGGTCACCTATCCTTGTACTACTTTGGTTTGAGCACGCTTAACAATTTTATTCGATGAAAAAATGCTAATAATACAAGCTTCGTACGAAAAATCCGAGTAACACAGAAATGCCACTCTCTGGGGTGAACTATTCATTTACAGGGTTAACTTACATAACTTTTGGAGATTACACTTTGGTCCCTGAACTTTTCCAAAGTTTACACTTTTACCCCCCTAAACTTTTAAAATTTTCAATTTGGTCACTAGTCCAAAAATTGGGATATTACACCACCAGGGTTGGTTTTTAATCAAGGAAAAAGCTTTGGAGATAATGTCCCAGATTTGGATGAAATGGAGAAATTGAACAAGGTCAATGCAGAATTTTCGAGACAGCTAAAAGAGACCCGAAAGAACCTTGAAGAGAAATTTAGAACAGAAGAAGAAGGTTCGTACAGAATGAATGCTAGGTACCTCAGCTTGGTTCCAAACTTGAAGATTCCACCCAAGTTTAAGATGTTAGAATTTGAAAAGCTTGATGGGACTACTTGCCCTACTGCCCATATAACCATATTCTATAGAAAGATGACAGGTTTCATCGATAATGAGATATTGTTAATCCACTACTTTTAGGACAGTTTGGGAGGGCCTGCGGTAAGGTGGTACAATCAGTTAATCCGTGCTCAAATCAAGTTGTGGAAGGATTTGGCTAAGGCTTTCACGAATTAGTATAAGCACATAACTGATATGGTCCCGAACTGACTTATGCTACAAGGTTTATAGAACAAAGGCACAATGAGAGTTTTCATGAGTATGCTCAGCGTTGGTGAGATATGGCGGCACAAGTACAACCTCCGCTTCGAGAAAACAAAATTTCTCCCATTTTTGTGGACACTTTGAAAGAGACACTCTATGACCGCATGATAAGTAACCCTGTCAGTAATTTTACATATATGGTCATGACCAGTGAACGTATCGAAGCAGCTATCAAGAGTGGTAGATTTGATGGGGAAGAAAATGCTCGGAAACAATTCAAGAAAATGGATTATGAGGTGAACAACACAAGCACCTACGAGGCCCATAAAAACATTACCATCTTACCACCTCAAGCCGTAGTCAAAAATATGAAAAGCTCGAATAGAAGATAGACTAGGGGTCCTAAAAAAGAGAATAAGAATATATATTTCACCCCTTTGCCGATGTCATACAAAGAGTTGTACTCACAATTACACGAGGTTGATTCAGTTCAACCATATTATGTTACTCCCTTTTAACCTTCTTATCCTCTATTGTATGATGAAAAAGCACACTATGAGTACCATGCCGGTGTCGTGAGGTGTACGATAGAGAATTGCACGGCATTCAGAAAATCACGCAAAACATGATAAAAGTCGGTGTCTTAAAGTATGATGAGCCTAACTGGCAGCTAACCCACTTCCAAATCACGAAGGTCGGGGCGTGAATGCTCTTGAAGAGGTAGATACGAAGAGAGTAAAGGTGGATGTGTCAGAAATCAAGTCCCCTTTTAATTGGGTGTTCAAATAGTTGTGCATGACAGGCTTGATCAAGCATAGCATAGAGAGTGTGCAATACAGATGTGGGGTATATTGTGAGTACCATCAGAAGGAAGGACATGAGATTCATTGTTGTTCAGAGTTTAAGCAGTTGGTTCAGAAAATGATGGATAACAAGGAGGTTGGGTTTTTTGAGAAAGTTGAAAAACTGAAAAGTCAAGATGAATGACCAGTTCCACAATAGTTGAGAATTTTTTATACGTCTTGTCCATATTTTTCATGTTTATGTTAGTTGTTGACTTGTTTAAGTTTTCTTGCAT
Source organism: Hibiscus mutabilis (assembly GCA_019671005.1). Lineage (NCBI taxonomy): Eukaryota > Viridiplantae > Streptophyta > Magnoliopsida > Malvales > Malvaceae > Hibiscus > Hibiscus mutabilis. The sequence continues at coordinate 32,864,273 of CM033741.1, forward strand.
TTTAAATTTCCTTTTGAAGTAATATGTGGAATCAACTTTGCTAGTCTTTGCCCGAAAGTAGCAGAGATCATTTTGTAAGGGCATATGTTATGTTTGCGGATTCTCATTTCAATGAAGAGATGCCTTTTTTTTCTTAATGACTTTTAAAATCATGAATATATATGTATATCCCTTCTTACCCCCGTAGGTCCCTAGATTTCACGTACATGATGCGATATTGATTCTAATGCAAAGATCAGTCGAGTGTTGTGATAATGATGAAGTGTGATTTTTCTCAGCCTACTATGGTTTATAAAGTGCGAGAAGTAAGACTACTACTCCTTTGATGATGTTCGATGATGAAAAGATCTCTAAAATTCATAAAAGGTGAAGTGAACTAGGCAAGTTTAACCGAGTGGAGTTACTTGAAATTGAAGTTCTAAGCGTAGTCTTCTATACCCTAATAAGAATACATGGATTCTAACTAGTGGCCAAAATATAAATGAATTTAAAATCTAAAAAATAAACAATTGAATAAATCTCTGAGCATTTTGATGGAGCTATAGGGTTAACAAACCTAATAAGGAGCTATGCTCCACCTGTTCACTACCTTGGCGTCAGAGATGAATCCTTGAAGATACGAGTGTAATAATACAACAACGTCTATTTACAATCAGAAGCACACACATGCACTTAGAATTTTATTCTTAGAATGATATTTTTGCACTCCACTGGTTAAACAAGTATGGAAGATTGAACACATTTATGAATGGAGAAAAATAATGAGGACTAAAATGAGTAGTTTTCGAATGTATCAAGCAATATGGTAATCATGAGGATGAACCGAGCGATTTAGGAGAAATTTTACAATTTCAAATATCACTACAACATTTAGAGTCTTCATAGACACAAGCTAATGTTGAAATAATCACTTGCATTCGATATCCAGTGCATCATATTCTGTTTTTTCTTTATATTAAGATTTTGGTATTCAGGTCTTGTATGTTAATCCAAAAAGACATCTTTCATTGAAATGTTGATCAACAAATTGACATATTATAAACAAAAAGATTTATTTGTATTGCTTTAAGGATAAATTTCGAAATGCAAGGTCATGGATGCAAATGATCGACCTAACACAGAGGAACCAGTGATTAGGCAAGGACAATGACAATAATTTATATGCTATATAGCTTAGAGACTTAGAGCAAATGTATGTCATGATGCTTTGATTGGTTTAGAGAAATGAAGAGCGAATCTTAATGAAAATAAGATTTCCCAAACATAAGGAAAGTTTAGGAACTTGGAGGCATTGGCTCACCTTAATGTTGAGATAGAGGAAAACTCGTCATGCTGAGTCAAGGACAAGACAATAGTTGAACCCAAGTTGAATGGGGTAATGCTACAAATGAACACTAGAAGAAGTGACGGATCTTTGTTTTGACCAGCAAAAGTCAATGATCTCCTTTCAAGACAAGATAAAGGATGAAGATTCAGCACAGAAAGAAAGTCAAAAGAAATCAAGATTGGTTAACCAGAAAGAAAAAGTTTGCCACAGCAGTTATGAAAATGTCACCATACATTCATCATATAGTTAAACATCTCAAGAATTAGGAGCATGCCAACTCATATCAATCAAACCATTTTGTTTATGTTAACAGGTATTCAAAAAATCAAAAAAGAGTTTGATCTGCTGTTTGGAGAAGTAGACCTCAGCAAATATTTTGATCTATGGTTTCGTTTGTGAATATGTGGGTCGCAACAAAGAATCAAGATTTCTTAATGAGAAGAACTCGTTTGTTCAAAGATGGAAGAGTTTCTAATAAGAAAAACTCGCCCGACGAACATTGAAGAGTTCATAATGAGAAGAACTACTTTAATCTCTGAATTAGGCTTTACGGGAAGATAAGAAGTTCATAATGAGAACTTGTTCGTGTTCTCTGGAAGAAGATGAAGCAAATAATTCATAATGAGAAGAAATCGCCAATATTTTTAGAAGAATAGAGAGTTCGTAATGAGAATAACTGTTCAGACTTCAATCTTTGTGGACAATACGAGAAGTTCATAATGAGAAAAACTTGTTTGTGTTCTCTAGAAGGAGAGAAAGCAAAGAATTCATAATGAGAAGAATTCGCCAACATTTGTAGAGAATGAAGAAATTCAAAATGAGAAGAAAAGCTTCAAACTCCACACTTTGGTAGAAGATTGAAGAAATTTGAAATGAAAAGAACTGCTTCAAGCTTCGGGAACTTTGGTAAAGGGATGAAGAATTTCGTAATAAGAAGAACAACTTCAGACCTCGGAGGATGTAGAATTTCGTAATGAGAAGAACAGCTTCAGACTCTAAATTTTGACAAAAGATTGAAGAATTTCGTAATGAGAAGAACAACTTCAAGCTTCGGCAACCAGTGCATTACAGTCTAGACTTTCGGGTCATCAGTAGGACTTCTGGTGCATGGTGATTCGGGATCTAAATAGGGAAGTAGGATAAATTAGTGCTTTTTGATCTTTGCTCTATTCTCATTTTACAAGAATGTGCAAAGAGGGACAGTTGTAATCACTAATTCTGTTTGGTTTTTTATTTTTATTTATTTGCTTTTATTAGTTTTATTTTTAGTATTATTATTATTACTATTATTATTATCATTAAAATCAAAAGCAACAAAAAATTAGAATCAATTTAAAATAAATAACAGCCTAAATTTATTTAATACATAGTCCATTTACAATAGTTACAAAACCCATACACATATCTGGCCCGTTTTAGGCCCAATAATAAACTAACCCTAATCATAAATATAGAAACCCTAATCTAATTTTGGCTCCTTGCGCAACCCATTCTCCACCATCAGATCTAGCAAGATCTGACGGTCCAGATTCAAGCAGTAGGGTATCTTCAGCTACCGCGTGGGGCACACGTGCCTGGATCTCACACACTCAGCTCCCTCTGCTGGCGAGTGCACTCTATTGCCCATCTCTTCATCTCCCCTACGTGCCTAGCATTTCAGCTACCAGCTTCTCTCTTTGGTCCCCTCACCCTCTCCAGTGGCCACGTCAGTTTCTAGCTTCATCATTTTCTGATCCCCTCCTTCATCGCTCGGCCACATCACATGCAAGGGACACAAATTTAGAATATTATAGGGTATATGAAAATGAAAAAAAAAGAAGCATTACAGGGACAAGCCAACAATGTCAGAGTAATACATGAATCCGGCCAAAACTTCAAAAGCAACCAATAGCATATTTAAGTTTTTTTATTTCTAAATCTATGTAATATCAAGGGTATAAAACAGTAAATCCTAACATTGTAATGAAATTTTTTAGGGGATTTCAGAAAGCAATAGAAAGAAAAAGCAAAAATTTTGAGATATAGTCCTTTAAATGTTGATTTTAGGGGATGTATGCTTTATATGTTCCTTTGTTTTTGTATTAGATATAATATATAGTATATGTATGTAGTTTTTTAAAAGTCATATGATGTATGTATTTGTTTATGTTTTGTAGGTTGATGTATATACGGTTTTATATGGTTTTTATATAATATAGTTTATACATATATTATTATATTATATATATGACTCTATGTTTAAAACTGTTTTTTTATATACTAAAGTATATATATATGTGCGGGAATACCGTTTTTAATATGGTTTATATCCTATATATCCTATATCGTCTTTTATATATATATATATATATATATATTTAATACATGTTTATAATATATGTGTGTATATTTTACTATGCTATATAGTGTTTGTTACATATATATATAGTTATCCCTATTTTATTTATGTCACTCTTTATTTATGTTAGCATTTGTATACTAGTTCATGCATAATTAATTGTCAAAATTATTTATTGCACTAGTTTAGTATAGTTCTCGAGGCCTCAATATCCTAGTGGGAGTGTCGTTCGGAGTCTTCGAGCATCATCTCTTTTGGTTGTCGTGGGTCGCAAGTTAGGTTGTTCGATTTGTATGATCATGCATTCATACATTTTTAGGGATTATTAATTAAATTAGATTAGAATTTAAATTTTTCTTAGTGAAATACGATACGAACTCTTAGGTACCAATTTTTGGGCGTGGTGGAGGTGTGAACCCTTCCTCACTCGTAACCGGCCCTCAAACTCAATAAATCTCTGATTTTGTTTTTTCGGTGTCCGATCTACCTTATCCAAGTGACCAATGACGACTCACAAATTTTATTCCAAAACATAATTTTTCGATCCCTTCGGATTCAAAACGTCCCCACACAAATCAATTTGAAAGAAAACAAACTCATGAAAACCAGCCTTAAATATGTGTATTACTATATGTCGTGGCATGGATATTAGAAACCTCCGTAGAATTAGGCACGTACATTATTTGATTACAATTTAGTTAACCGATCGAATTGAAATCTATTTCGGTTAATTGATTAGTTAATTAGATGTTTGATCGGTTAATAATTATTTTTTTTAAATTTGATTATTGATTAATTCGATTTTAAAACGGTTAATTAATCGAAAATATTAAATATATTTACTTTTATATATTACATGTATATTTTAAGCCTAGACTCATTGAGATGTCAATAGATCTAACTAGTTTTTAACCTCCGACCCATTAAGATTTCAAGAAGCAACCAATTTTTAACTCAAATAGAAAAAATATAATCAAATTTCGGTTAATTTAAAAATCGACCGAATTAACTAAACTTTGTTCAGTTCGATTATTTTTTTCAAACAAATTTTAATTCGATTAACGGTTATAGAAAAAATTGGTTAATTCAATTTTTCTTAAGTTGGTTCGGTCACCAATAGAATGAACACTCCTGCATAGAACAATGCAATAAATTAGGACTTAATTAAAAATATAACAAAAATTTTGGAATATTTACATAAATAACAAAAATTTTGTATCCTTTATATAATTTTCCCATTAGAAAAAGAAACTTCTACTAAACGAGAAAGACGAAAGCAGGAAGAAAAGGGAAGTAAAGGAGTCATTCCTTCATCGCTGAATTCTCTCTCCTCCCAAACAATCCGAAAAATTAGGGTTAGGGTTTTTTAAAAAACCCAAACAAGCAGTAAAAAAAAAAAAACAGATTTACATCTTCAAATTCTTGTCGGAAAACTTCCCAAAAAGAAGCCTTTTAAGGTTTTCACTTTAGAGTATCCTTTGAAAAGTTAAAATGTGTTGGTTTTCAGCTTCAGCTGTCGAGTGGCAGCCATTTTTCTTACTCCTCTGTGTATTAAGCTCTGTCGTTTTCAGTGATGACTCTTCAGACAAAGCTGTTCTTCTTAAGTTTAAGGAGTCCGTCTCAGATCCTTCGGGGCTTTTATCCACTTGGTCCGAGAATTCCCATCACTGTTCATGGTCTGGTGTTACATGTGACAGAAACTCCAAGGTTTTGTCTCTTAACATAACTGGTTTTGGGAAAGGGACAAAAGGTAATAATCTCAACAACACAGCTGTTTCTGCTTCGTTTTCTTGTTCTGATTACAGCTTATTTCCATTTTATGGTTTTGGTATTAGAAGGAATTGTGGGGAAAGTAATGGGAGTTTGTTTGGAAGTCTGTCGCCTTCCATTGGAAAATTGAATGAACTTAGGATTTTATCACTTCCTTTCCATAGGTTTCATGGTGAAATTCCTTCTGGAATTTGGAGCTTGAAAAAATTGGAAGTGCTTGATTTAGAGAACAGTTTGTTATCCGGGAAATTACCTGTTACCGTTTCAGGGTTAAAGAATTTGAGAGTTTTTAATTTGGGATTTAATAATATTAGTGGAGAGATACCGGGTTGGCTTTCGAGTTTAAAGCGAATGGAAATGTTAAACTTGGCCGGTACTCTTGTGAATGGAACTGTCCCTGCATTTGTCGGAAGGTTTAGAGATGTTTATTTGTCGTTTACATGGTTAGGGGGTTCATTGCCGGCTGATATCGGTGAAGATTGTAGGCTTGAGCATTTGGATTTGTCGGGGAACTACTTTGTCGGACTGATTCCTGCTAGTTTGGGGAAGTGTAGTCAGTTGAGGTCGTTGTTATATACCAATATGTTTGAGGAAGGCATTCCGCGTGAAATTGGTCAGCTTCAGAATCTCGAAGTGTTGGATGTTTCGAGGAATAGTTTGAGTGGTCCGATACCTGTTGAGCTCGGGAATTGTTCTGCTTTGACTGTGCTTGTGATTTCAAATATGTTGAATCCATACGATAACCTTGCCATGATTAAAGGGGATGCAAACTATGTAAACGATGATTTTAATTTTTATCAAGGTGGGATTCCGGATGAAATTACAAAGCTTTCAAAGCTGAGGGCATTATGGGCTCCTAGAGCAACACTTGCCGAGTGATTGGGGTTCTTGTGATTGCTTGGAGATGGTAAATTTGGCGCAAAATTTTCTTTTCGGGAAAATTCCAATTGGTCTTACTCTCTGCAAGAAGATGCGGTACCTTGACTTAAGCTCAAATAAGCGCCTTACTGGAGAGCCTGTTGAGAAACTTGCAGTTACTTGTATGAGTGTCTTTGATGTCGGTGAAAATTCCTTGTCGGGTTATATCCCAAGATTCTACAACAAGGGATGCCCTGACGTACTTACCTCATATTCGTATTCCTTTGAACCCTTCAACCCAACGTCCGCATATTTATCATTTCTGGCAAGTAAAGTTCAGGCTGGAACATCTAACAGATTTCTTGGCGGAGAGGGTGGTCCTGCTGTGTTTCACAACTTCAGAAGTAACAACTTCACTGGCAGTGTCTTGTCAATGCCTATCGCGCCACAGAGATTGGGAAAACACATTTCCTATGCATTTTATGCCAGAGAAAACTTTCTCAGTGGAATATTTCCTGGAAATTTGTTTGAGAACTGCAATGGATTGGATGCACTGTTTGTTAATGTCAGCTACAACAGAGTGTCTGGTCTGATTCCGGATGAAATCAGTAAACTTTGCAAATCTCTTAAATTTCTGGATGTGTCTACAAATCAAATAACTGGGCCGATTCCCCCGAGCATTGGAGACTTGGTTTCACTTGTTTCTCTTAATTTGAGCTGGAACCTGTTAGAAGGCCAGATTCCGAGCAGTTTCAGGCAGATGGAGGATCTCAGATTTCTTTCTTTGGCTGGTAACAATCTGACTGGACCTATTCCTTCCACATTTGGGCAGCTGCGATCTTTAGAAAAGCTGGAGCTGTCGTCAAATTCTCTTTCTGGTGAAATTCCTGAAAGTCTGGTTAACTTGAGAAACCTGTGTCTGTTCTTTTGCTCAACAACAACAAACTCTCTGGGCAAATTCCCTCTGGTTTAGCAAATGTGACTATGCTCTCTTCTTTCAACGTGTCCTTCAATAACTTGTCCGGGCCACTGCCATCGAGCAATAATTTGATGAAATGCAGCAGTCTTCTCGGAAACCCTCTTCTACAGCCTTGCCGTTCATACTCCTTGATTCCATCTTCAGGCCAAGCAAGAGCGGGTGATTCACAAAATTATGATGCATCTCCACCGGAACCTGCAACTCGACAGAACAGAAATAATGGTTTCCGTTCCATTGAGATAGCATCTGCTTCAGCCATTGTTTCCGTTCTTCTGGCTCTTGTTATTTTGTTCCTATTTACGAGGAAATGGAATTCAAGATCCAAAATCAGCAACACCAAAAAAGAAGTGACTATTTTCACAGAGATTGAGGTCCCTTTGACATTTGACATTGTCGTGCAGGCCACAGGGAATTTCAATGCTAGCAACTGTATCGGGAATGGAGGCTTTGGATCAACTTATAAAGCTGAGATCTTGCCTGGAGTTTTAGTGGCAATAAAGCGGCTTGCTATTGGGTGGTTGCAAGGCTTTCAACAGTTTGATGCTGAAATTAAAATCCTTGGGAGGTTGCGCCACCCGAATCTTGTCACTTTAATTGGTTACCATGCCAGTGAAACGGAGACATTCCTTGTATACAATTATTTGCCTGGTGGTAACTTGGAAAAGTTTATTTAGGAGAGGTCCACAAGAGCTGTGGATTGGAGGGTACTTCACAAGATTGCTTTGGACATAGCCCGTGCTCTTGCCTACCTACACGATCAATGTGTTCCACTAATTCTCCATCGGGATGTCAAACCGAGTAATATCTTGTTGGACGATGATTGAAATGCCTATTTATCGGACTTTGGTTTGGCCAGACTTTTGGGAACTTCAGAAATCCATGCTACCACGAGTGTTGCTGGAACTTTTGCGTATGTTGCTCCCGAATATGCAATGACCTGCCGTGTTTCCAATAAGGCCGATGTTTACAGTTATGGGGTGGTGCTCCTTGAGTTGCTCTCTGATAAGAAAGCTTTAGATCCCTCGTTCTCTCCTTACGGAAACGGTTTCAACATTGTTCAATGGTCCTGCATGCTCTTGCGACAAGGCCAGGCCAGGCCAAAGACTTCTTCACCGCAGGTTTATGGGATGCAGGTCCCCAAAATGACTTGGTAGAAGTCCTGCACTTGGCAGTCGTGTGTACCGTCGATTCTCTATCGACTAGACCTTTGATGAAGCAAGTAGTACGACGGCTGAAGCAACTTCAGCCACCATCTTGTTAGGTTGCTGATATAAAAGCTTCTGTTTATTAACATAGTGCTTGTAGGTGGTAAGCCCCACGGCTCGATCATCGTCCCGGCTGGCCCTTAGGTAGAATTCTAAACTGTAGGTATTGCCCACTTGTAAATTGTAATACAGTTTTACCCCCATTTTTCGATGCTATTTCTCGGATAAAAGGGGTTCACTGATGACTGCAGATGAATACAAATTTTTTCTTAATCCAAGTTCTAAATTTGTAAGTTCCATTTGATGTCTAATAAAAAGAATAGAATAGTTCATATATATTACAGACGGATTATGGCGGGTGATGTTTCTCCATTATATATATATAGGAGATTTAAAGCTAAAGCAGGGCCTCTTACAGTTTTTAATGACGGTGAAAATTTTTAGTTTTCACAAGCGTTTTAGCTTTAGGGTTTTCACAAGCGATTTAGCTTTAGGGTTTAGGTGTAGGGTTTAAAATTTAGGAGCAATGGATAGAATTAAGATTTAAAGTTTAGAGGTTAGAGTTTAGATTTTAGTGTAATATGTTGAGGATTTAGGTTTTAACCTATACACTCTAAATTTTATTCACAATCCCTAAATTCTAAACTATTAAACCTAAACTCTTAAATTCTACCCAAAATTGAGTCCCTAAACCCTCAAATTAAGGCGCTTATGAAAACTTTATATATATATTTCATGCACAAGTGCTTGTGGAAACTTTGTTTACACAAATGCCTTAGTTTTAAGATTTAGAGATTTTGTTTAGGGTTTAAAATTTAGGGTTTATAGGTTAAAAACTAAATCCCTAACCATATCATTGAGAGTAATAACTACAACTATTCTTGTCCATTCTTAGTGTGCAACTTTATAGGTTCATTTAACATTGGTAGTAGATAAAATCATATTTTATTCTACAAGTCATAAGTGGCCTCTAGCAAGACATTATGACTACCAAGTTAAATGAAAAGCTCATAATTCGAGACAACCTTAATTCAATTTATGTCATAATCCTTTTATCTCACGATATCTTGATAGAATATAAAGCATGGAAAATGTTAACCTTATATCGTTCTATCTTTAGTTTCTCAATGCCCAATTGAACTGATTAAACAAATGACATTGATCTCTATCAACTCATTTGAGCACGGCCATGCATTTCTTAGTCTCAATTATCGAGGGGCCCAAAGATCTCTCTCTTCTGTTAAGAGGGATAAATTTCATTTTAATCACTCACATCTCATAGCATGAATTATGTTCAAGCATAACATTTATAATCGTCCGATTAAAAACGATGTTTAACTATGTCAAGACATAATAGTTATCATGTTGAGAACCGTAACAATTTCAGGTCTAAAGATTTAATGTCGTAATTGTTTGAAGATTAATATATAATTTTAATCCATGTATTAATCTTAAGACGAGTCGGTCCTAATATTTGTTCTCCACAAATATATATATGAATTTGATTTAAATCTCATTCACATATTCATCTTATGAATATCTATCAAATTTCATACTAATCTTATCTTATTATTGTTCCCACAATAATAACTGATTAGGAATATTTTAAATATTATTATTCAAGGATACAAAAGCATGCAAATTTATCATAATAATAAATTCACTAATTAAAATATCATGTCCATACAATAAACCTTGGGCACTATTGCTAACAATATGTTACTAAACTTTTCTAAAATTTTCAACACTTTGTAACATACTTTTCTAAAACAACCACCAAAACATCATAAAATTACTATAAAATAAACTAACAAGCTTCTAACAAACTTATTGAATAGAGTTAAATCATGCTCAGCTCAACTCACTATGTTAAGATCTCGAATTCAAGTCGAGTGTTAACCAAATCAAGCGGTGTTAACCAAATCAAGCTCGAACCGCTTGTGAGGTGCTCAACAGGACCCCTTATCACCCATCATCACTGGCATATTCCTTTTCAGTTACTCCTTTTATTTGAAACCTGCATTTATCTTTTATTTCAATTCCCATTGATGATTTAGGTGACTGATATTCCATGGAAGATTGAATTACTAAAAGAAAATGATGGCATCCATCATAATTTCTCAAAGATAAGCTTTCATTTAATAAGATTGTCAATTATCCTAGTCCAGATTTCCAGAACAAAAAAAAAAAAAAAAAGAGATTCTGAAATGTTAATAAACCAGAAAATCCAGCCATTGAACCCTTTTTCAGTATTTAGAAAAGTAAAGAGGGGCTAACAACTATATGCTTTAATGGATGTTCGACATCACTGCCGCCGGCATGCTTGACGAACTCAGCCGGGGAAAGGAAGCTGCCATGGCAAACACATACTATTCTCACTTCCTCACCCTTTCTATATCTGTAAAGAAACCCTTCTATTCTTTTCCCGTTGGGGCCATCTCCTGTTGTTGACACACAGGGCATATCTTCCATAATGTTCCTTACAGTTGCGTCCACACTCTTTTCACCTACAGCTGGTTGATTATGTTGATTCTTTGCTGCAATTCCGGCTAAGTTTCCTGATTTCTGAGTCAAGATCTTTCTAAGGATGATGTTCGGTTTCTGCTCGGCCTGAGTTGCAGATTGTGCGCTGGTTGGGCTTCTTGATCCAGGGCATTTGTAAGTTCCTGTAATTTGATGCCGTGTATGAGTTCAAAGCTAAATGCAGAAGGATCAAGATACAAACGAAAACGACAAACCATGCGATTTATAAAAAGATAATTTACTAGGCAAGCTTAAAAAGACATTGTAGGTTATCAACAACATACTAAAGGTTAATGCAAAGCGTAAACAACCAGTTTTTCCTCCATATTTTTTAATTTTCATAACACCCACATTATAACAAAATTGCCAAGATCCGTTTTTCAGACAATATAACTGCATTTCATCCTCTCAACTAGAAAATGTTTTGATGGTATCCACAGCGCATTAGCAGATGAAATTGAGATGGTTGGTACTTGGTACGAAGCTCGGATGTTCAAGGACTAAACAAGAGATATGCAAGTATTTATCAGAAACTACAGCCTCATTTTTGTCCAATCCTCAAGACATTCGATCTTTCACCTAGAAGGATGAAAAACTAGGCATGTCCAACACCGGAAAGTCCGCAGCACATCAACAAGCTTCAGACACAAGCCTAAGCCCTAAAGCTATTTATCGTCTTGTTAGCTAAAGTGCTAAACTATGCATCAGTAAAAAGGATACTAAAATAGGCCACTGCCCACTTATTGCATTATTTCTCTCTGGGGTTTCTTTTGTTATCTCAGGAACACATAGAAACTCAAACTAATGTCCCGATATCGTTCTCCTCTGTTTACCGGATGGAACTCAAAAACTAGGATATCCTTAAATCAACTAAAGCACAACTGCAATTTAACAGCAATGCAATATGATCACTCATCCTAAGGCAATCTAGCATCTAAAAGAACAACCTTTAAGACCATCAAAATCCAGACCAATATATATATCATATATGTATCTAAATGGAATTCAAAACATGTTACTTGAATCAAGCCTAAAAGTGGAAAAAACAAAGGACAATCTGAAACAGTGTGAAGAACAAATGGCAAATACTAGGATATAAAAACACCAGTAAAAGCAGCATCAATCAAGATGTGTAATAAAGCATAAAAAACCAACAAAAATGAGAGAAAAAAGAACTGATAACCTTGAGGTGGTTGGCTTTCAAGTTCAGAAATGCCAGAGGAACCACTTCCTTGGGATCCAATTGAGCCCTGTGAACCACCATTATTACAACCCTCTTCGCTCTTGTCTTCTTCACCAAAACCCTCCCTGTCCCTATCTTTCAAAACCTTCAAATTCTTCTGTTTCTCACACCTCTTCCTCTTGGCTTCCAGCCTCCTCAAACTCTGCAACTCTTTCCTTTTTCTCCACTCCTCCTCTGTTTCCACAGGCAAAGAACATGTCCTCACAAGGGAACCACAAGCCGCCTTGGGAAACAAAGATGAAGAAGAAGATTTATCAATTTCTTTCTTCGTTGAGATGTTGATGAAATCGGTTATGGAAGATGATCTGGTAAGCTTGTTGGCTCTTGGGTCAACCCCAAAACGACCATTCAATGAGAGTCCTAAGCTTAACTCAATCTCGTCGCCATTTCCATCTTCTTGTTTAGAAAAATGGTTGCTTTGTGACATGAATCTTTGAAGTAAATCCCTTGGGAGATTCACTGCTTGCATGGCTTCTTTCTTTCCGATTTCCTCAGCTTTTGCCATTGAAAAAAAAAAGCAAAATTGTTTTTTTAAATGATTGATTGATTGATGAAAAGAGATCAAATTTTACAGAACAAGAAACTGAAAAGATACCATGTTGACCCCAAACTCAAAGTTTCCATCTTTTTCCCTTCTTCTTTTCTTTCCTTCAAACAAACAGAGAACAGAGAAAAATCTAAAAGTATGGAGGAAAGTGAAGGGAAAACGACGGAAGAAAAGAGAAAATAAATGGTGAAATGACAATAATGCCCTTGAAAACGTTAGTCAAGTAAATAAGACACGTGGCGGACATGAAAAGCAACCAACGAAATTCTGAAAAAAAAAAACAAGGGGGAAAGTACTCACTAAACTATAAAACAATGATCATTTTGGTAACCAATCGTTCAAAAGTTATAAAAATGTCATTGAATCTGTCGAACTGTTATAAAATATTCATTTAGATGTTATAAAATAATATAATTTTTTGATTGATTTAATGATTATTTTATAAAAGTTCAATAAAACTTAATGATCATTTTGTAACAATATGATAAATGTAATATTATTTTGTAACTTTTGAAAGATAACTGATCAAAATGATAGTTTTCCGTAATGTAGTGACTACTTTTGTACTTTACCTAAAAAAAACCTCAGATTCCTAGATGACTTAAAACGAGGTGTCGACACGTCGTTGGTTGTATCAACATGAGGACTTTTTTGCTCATTACACGTGTCGCAATGCCAATCGCGGGGTGTCATTATTAACTGACACGTGTCTTTGGATAAAGCAAAAGAAAAAAGATAAATATCTGTCCTTGGCTTTTCATCTTAGTTTAGGTTGCGTTTCTGTTTTGGAGAAATTGCAACTAATGTGGTTTTAACATTTTTTTATTTACTCCCTTTAGCTTTTTTTTTTCTTTCATTTGAGTCCTTGCACACTCTCTTTAATCTAAGGATTCAAAAGGAAATCTACTTTTTCATTCGGCTTATTATACAAATTGTTATCTAAAGATAGGGTGAGCAAAACTCGACTCAACTTGAAAAAACTAAATTATTCGACTCGACGTGAAAAAACTCAAAACATAATTTTATAAACTCAGCTCGACTCAAAAAATTTCAAATAAAATTTGAGTTATAAAATAGAAATTCGAATAACTCAAAATTTTTAGTAATTAGTTGATCAGTTTTCAAGTTTGAGTCGAGTCTATCAATTATGCCTGACATATTATGTATATCACATGTGAAAATATGAAGATATATATATATATATATATCGTATATGAATATAGAAAGCCGTTTAAATTGGAATCAATATGTATTATAACATTATAAATAATTTCAATTAAATTTGTACCGAAAATCGAAAACTCGACTAGATTCGAAAAAAATTCAAATAAAGTTTAAATTGTAAAATAAGAATTGTTGTAACCCCCTAGACCCGGCTATGCGACACACCTAAATCTAAGAGGTCACATTGGGTCTCCAGAGCGACCCTCACAAAGGAAAATAGAAGAAAATCTTAGAAATACATTTAAAAGTGTAAAACAACATTTCTGTTAACACCATATTAAAAATTTCAGGTATACAAACTGAAATCCAGAAAACAAAATACGGACTCAAGCATAAAATAAATCATGACATACATGCCCACTAATACACAGGTACCGTACTCCACGCGCAACACCAAGGGAACTCTAAACTGATATCAGTCATAAATCTATGATCAAATTTCTTTAACCTGCAATGGTGAAACAAAGTGAGCTTGGAAAAGCTCAGTAATACAAAACTACCAAATAATGATGTAGACATGTGCATGTAAGGTAAAACAGGTATATGGTATAGTATAAAACTATCATGGTGTTCTGGGAACCCACAAGTTCCAATTACAGTTCATTTTAAATTATTATCAATCCTCCAACTGAACTCCAACAGGCAGTTTTCCACAACTGCATCTATAAGGCATTAACCCAGGCTTATTGGGCGTAGGTCCAAAAGAATCTCCTTGACTGACGCATAAAAGCCTAAATACAGAATGTGTTACCCTAGCCGAAGCGTAGGAGCTTGATACAGTAGTCATAAGGAATTACCCTAGTCGAAGCGTAGGAACCTGATGCAGTAGTCATAGGGAATTACCCTAGCCGAAGCGTAGGAACCTGATACAGGAGTCATAAGGAATTACCCTAGCCGAGCGTAGGAACGTCTGATGAGTCATAAGGAATTACCCTAGCCAAGCGTATGAACGATCTGAGAGTAATAAGGAATTACCCTAGCCAAAGCGTAGGAACCTGATACAGTAGTCATAAGAAATTACCCTAGCCGAAGCGTAGGAACCTCAAACAGGACAGGACAATCAGAATTACCAGCTTGATCAGAGCTGAACCTCAGGCACTTCATACAATACCCAAGGACCCTAGTAACATTTCAGGACATATCATATAAACAGTAAAAATTTAACAGTAATCCAGTAGACGGAAATTCAGTAAACGAAAAATTAACAGGATTGTAGTAATCAAGAACTCCGTAAATAGGTCATGCAGTAAAATTCAGTATTAAGTAAAGACAACAAAAGATACAAAGCAAATCATTCAATCAGATAGGTACACCTTACGTGTTCGTTTCTTAGAACTGACTATAGTATATTGCAAAGTAGATCATCTTCACTAATAAATCACTACACAAACTACGAGAAATTAAATATGTATTCAAGCGGTATTTTCCAAGTATTCGAATTGGTGCATTGCACCCGTACTCAAACCATAATATCGAAAGTACCCTGAAGAATAGGTTACTCTTACTGTTAACTATGTACTTTCCCCAAAAAGATCGAACATGCCTTCATATGGTATTCTTCCAATATCATATTAGTATCCAAAATAACTAACAAATACGGTCGTACATTACCACATTCAAAGCTAGTCTATTTGTTTGTCTTTACTGGTATTTTTTATTCTAAGTCTTAGAGGTATTTTCAGTCATTTTAGTATTCAAGGGTATTACAAACACTTCGATGCCCAAGGGTGTTTTAGTCATTAAGATACTTCTGGTAATTCTAAACAATTCATTCATTTCAATTTAAAGGGTTTATCCATGATTTCAGTTGATTTGATAAATTTCAGTACCTGATGTTAATTCAGTCTTTTCTATTATTCCAACCAATTCATTCACTATTGTCATTTAGATTAGTTCAGGAATACGTAGAATCATCCAGTAAATTTATCTTAATGTGTTTGTCCAGAGTTTGGGTAATCCAAGTGTTTTGTTATCATACATATTTGGAATCTTGATACCGAATTCTTTCCCAAAAGAACGAGGATTTCGTATAAAGTAATCATTTATCAGACCGAGTGTAAAATTTTAGGGCATTTCCTTTGTTAGGGGTATTTAAGTCATTATTATTTCTCGAGTGTATTATCGTCATTTTTAACGAAATATTTCAAATATTAATCCTTTAACTCTGTTTATCAGATCGGGAGATTATGTCTTATTAACCATTTACTAAACTCAGGATCCTTTCGGTCTACTAAATTCCTCTTTCGAATAATTTGATCTTATCCAAATTACCATTCTATTATCTCATATTTTAATTGACTCAAGCAAAGTTAAAAGTACACTTAATCGTACTCATGCAAACTTTAGCCTAGAACCAACATGTATCATAAAGCATGCAAGAGATAGTAATGTATTACCTTAAGTCCTTGCTATGTTGGTTGACCCTTGAAACGACATTCGAACCCGAATTCGACTTCCCCCAGCCTCCTAGATCCAAAAATATACGAATGCCTATTCGGTTAACCACAATCCAAAATCAATCCTTAATCACATTGCCTTTAAGTTGAGTAATGAAGTACAAAAGCATGTTCGGCTCTAATATCAAATTTGGAGGCTTTCGGGTTAAAATTTTACAAAACCGACTTCGAAAATGGACTCCGGACGTTGAAAAACATAAAATAGGGGTTTTAAAAACCCTAAAAATGACGAGCCTTCAACCTCGATTTCCCGGTGAACGGCGTGACTTCCGTGAGTGAATCTTTAGGGGTTTTGACCAGAGTGAGAAGGCGGTTCGGATGGGAGGGGCGGTGACCGAAACAACGTGGCGGTGAAAGAGGTACGACGACGGCCGGTTAGGGGGTAGGTGTGAGTGTTTTGGGGGGAATTTCTGGGGCTTAGATCGAATGAATCGTAACTGAATAATCAAATGGGTTTTTTTAATTAGATTCGGTTAATTCAATCCTAAACACTCAAATAAAATTTTGGGAAACTCATTCACTAAGAGCTTCTAGCTCAGATGGCCGGGTGACATGCTAAAGAAGCATACCCACAATATGCATTCCCCTTCAAACCACATTTCCCTTTTTTTTTAAACAGGTGTTACAATTGTAAACTTTAATAATTCAATAAAAAATATTTGACTCGATTCGATCAGACACCTAACCCTTTCTAAAGTTGGTAGTATTTTTTTAGGCTTAAACAAAAAAAGCCCTCAAACTATGACTTTTTTCTGCTTTTGGCCCTTAAACTATGATTTGGGGAAAATATGCCCTTAAACTATCATTTAGGCCACTTTATGCCCCTAAACTATGATTTGGGCAAAATGAGCCTTTAAACTATCACTTTTGGTCACTTTAAGTCCATGGTTACAAAAATATCATTTTATAGGTTTTTCTAACATATATAAATATTTATGTTCTTTTTAAATTTTAAAATATAATATATCAAAATAAGCCCCAAAACTATCATTTCTGGTCATTTTAAGTCTGATAGTTATTTAAGTCAAAAGAAAATTATTTCGACTAATAAGATGTTGACACATCACAAAGATTTTTTGACCAATTAATAGTTTTGGGTATGGATGTTCAAAAATACTTGACACGACTAACCCGACCCGATTACCCAAACATAAATAACCGGGTATTTACCCGAAATTTTTTTTACCCGAGTCAGGTACCCGGCCCGTCACTTCTCGAGTCAGGTCCGGGTCACAAAATTAAGAATTTTTGGGTACCCGGATATATTTAAAATTAATATTTTTTATATTCAATATACATATTTTTATAATAAACTAATAAAAATCTATGATTTTTTATATTTTTATATTTAATAAATACATATTTTTATATTAAACTAATAAATACATATTTTTTATATTTTTATATTAAACTAATAAAATATTTTATATTTAAAAAATATATATTTTTATATCCGGGTGCCCAAATACCCGAATTTTCGGGTACCCGCAAAAATCGGGTCAAGACACGGGCCGCATTTTCTACTACCCGAAGATCCGAGTACCCGGTACTTCGGGTACCCGAATACCCGGGTACCCGAATTTGAACACTCCTAGTTTTGGGGACTAAACGAAGAAAATTGATATAGTTTAGGTACTTATTTTGACCAAAAACTAGTTTAGGAACTTAAAGTGCCCAAAAATGATAGTTTAAGGGCCTACTTTGCCCAAGTCATAGTTTAAGGGCCAAAAGCAGAAAAAATGCATAGTTTGAGGGTTATTTTTTGGTTTAAGCCTTTTTTTAATACAATAAGTTTTTTAAATTGGCATAAATAAAGTTGTTTATGTGGTTTAAATGATTCTCCCCGTCCCATTTATTTTGTCCATTGTTAACTTTTCACACAGTTTTAGGAAGAAAAAATTTGTGTAAGAATGTGCAAGAAAGATGATGTAAAATAATTGAAACGACAATTTTATCCTTGAAAAGTTAAATTTTGTTTTGTTGGGAAACTAAAAAGGATATAAAAGGAAATGTGCCTTAAAAAGTTGTTGATTTTTTCAATGAAACATTTTAAGTGGGACAATTTTAAAACACAAAAAGGGACATATTGAGTGGGACAGAGGGAGGAGTATTATTAAGTTCCACTTGTCACAATTAGATTAATCGTTGAAGTATTATATCATAATTATAAGTATTTTTTTATTCCTTTATGGTATAGTTTGCCGATATGTCACGAACTCGCAGTGAAAGAATGCTTGATTCATAGAGTTTTCTGGTCAAAGTATATCGTTGCCGGATTTCATTTAGAAGACTATGCAAGTTTTTTTTGCAAAGTGATGATTTTGCTTCTCATATCTTTCACACCCTTTGAAATTTACTGTATTCATTTTTCATATTAAATTTTCAACGGTTGTGGTGTGATACTTTTCACCTTGAATATAATTTAGTATATTAAATTTTCAAAAGGGCCAAGCCGACCCACTTCTCTACCTATTGCCTTTAGACAAAT
This sequence comes from Hibiscus mutabilis, assembly GCA_019671005.1. Classification (NCBI taxonomy): domain Eukaryota; kingdom Viridiplantae; phylum Streptophyta; class Magnoliopsida; order Malvales; family Malvaceae; genus Hibiscus; species Hibiscus mutabilis. The sequence goes on from CM033741.1 coordinate 32,883,231, forward strand.
TTACAATGCGTGCAATGCAAAAGGAAGCAGAAAAAGGATGTAATTGCAAGATATTGAAACTAGCGGGGGTGTAAGTGAATAAAACCCTTTTTTCTGTTTCCCTCTAGGGGCTAAACTAAACTAAGGAGATAGTGGGAGAGGAGAGAATGACACGTGGATAGATAGCCTCGAGATTCGCGTTGCAAATTTTCGATCCTACGTCTCTTCTTTTTGAAGTTTTTGTCTGAAAACGTGTATGCTTTTATGGATATCTACTTGTTCCCTAGTCTTGACACGTAAGCAAGACCGGTCTATTCTCTAATTAACGTAAACATTCATGGGTTTTCATGACAGATTACTTAAATTTTTTTAATTAAATTATACATGAGTGAAAAATAACTCAATATTATTTATTGAAAGTTCATCTATAAATAAAGGTTTAATAGTGTAAGAAGTGTTTGAACTTTAAAAATTCCTTAGTTTTCCTTCCTTGCGATTTTCGCGATTCTTTCTTGAATTCAAGTGTGTTGTTCCTGTTCCTTGGAGTTTAGTGGCTGAGATTTGTTTTTTTTTCTTCTCGCCCTTGTTTTCGGTGGCTGGCTCCATTTGATCTCTCAGTTGTGTTAGTTTTTTCAAGGTGGACCTGGTCATTTTTGTTGGAGTTTAGAAGGCTGAACGCTCAATTTTCCCCATCTAATTTTGTTTCGGGTGAGACCTCTTTCTCCTTTCCTTTTATCTGGTTGTGTTCTTCGGTGTTTCTGACTGAGGGACGGGGTCTCTTTTCCTGGTTGAGATTTCTCTTTTTCTCCATTGTCTTAGTTTCTGTCTTTTCGGTCTTTACTCTTGGTGTTTGTGTGGTTTTCTTTCGTCTTCTTGCTACATCTGTTATTGTCTGAAATGTTAGAGGATTGGGGAATCCAAATACGGTCCGATCTCTCAAAGATATGGTTTTCAAACACCATCCATGTATAGTTTTCCTAAGTGAAACAAAGAAGAAACAAAGATATCTTGAAAAATTATGCACCAAGAACAGATTTTCTAGAAGCTTTTATGTTGATCCTCAAGGCTTAGCAGGGGTCTTGATCTTTGGTGGACGGAAGAGGTGCAAATGGGAATTTTAAGAGTATCACCAAGCTATATTGATGTTTCTATCTCCACAGGTGGAGAATCTTGCTGGTTTTGTACGTTTTTATATGGGCCACCTCATAGGGATAAAAACAAGTATTCTAGGACAATCTATCATCTCTAAGAAGTGAACCATTATCTAAATGGTGTATTATCGGTGACCTGAATATAGTCTCTAACCAGAGCCATAAGGAAGGAGGCAATCCTTTTGATCGAGCCCAAGGGGAATGGTTCTCAAACTTTACAAATAGAACGAGTTTGTTTGATCTTCCCACGAAGGGAGGCTCCTTCACTGGGTCCAATTTGAGAAGTAATGAACATACCATCATTGAAAAACTAGATAGAATTGTCATATCGGTTGACTGGAGTTTTCAGTTTTCAAAAGTTATTGGCGTTATTGAAAGCTGCTTTAGCCTCAGACCATAATCCAGTGATTTTATTACTAAATGGTCTAAGCAGAAAGATGAGGAAAGAATTCAAATTTGAAGCCAGGTGGTTCCTTGAAGAGGAGTGTTATACAGAGGTTAAGGAGGCGTGGGAAATTAATGGATATCCCAATCGAGCAAATAAACTTGTGAGGAAACTCAATACAACCCGAGTTAAGTTGAGAAAGTGAAGTAGTTTGAAATATGGCAAAAGGAGGCAGACAATTGATAGCATCAAAAAGAAAATCTTTCAGCTCCAAAGCTCAACTCTCACAGACTCAGCAAAGGAAGAGATCAATATCTTAAAAACCAAACTTCATAAACTTTGGGAGAGTGAAGAACGTCACTGGCACCAAAGAGCTAGAATTAACTGGCTTAATTACGGGGACAAAAATACTAAATTCTTTGATGCTACCACAATTCAGAGGGAAAGACATAATTCAATTGTGAAGTTGAAGAATGAGTCAGGGGATTGGATTGGGGAGGAGCAAGCAATTTTCTCGCATATTGAGGAGCATTTTCGTAAAATCTATACCAGAGATCCTATGATTTTCAGTGATGGTATTGCAAAATTGATCCCTTTTACCATTTCTGAAAACATGAACGCATCTTTAAGCCGAATGGTTACTGAAGATGAAATTCGAAAAGCTGTTTTAAAAATAGGAGCTCTAAAAGCCCCAGGGCCTGGTGGATTTTCGGGTTTGTTCTATCAAAATTTTTGGGAGATGGTTAGACATGATGTCATTTCTGTGGTGCTTGATTTCTTCAACAGTGATAGTATGGATCTACAATAAATCAAACAAACATAGTTCTTATCCCAAAAGTTAAGAATCCTACAGAAGTTGGGCACTTCAGACCCATTACCCTATGTAAATTTTTAATAAAAGTTATTACCAAGATCATGACATCGAGGCTGAAAATTTTTCTTCTTTCAATTATTCCTCAGCCTCAATCGGCGTTTGTCAATGGTTGTCTTATTCATGACAACATCATTCTCACCCACGAAGCTTTTCACGCAATCAAGAAAAGAATAAAAAGTTACAAGGGGATCATGGCTTTCAAAATCGATCTTGAAAAAACTTATGATAAAGTCGATTGGGGGCACTCTTGAACTTATTATGACAAAAATGGGCTTTTGCGACTGGTGGATTCGAAGAACCATGCAATGAATATGTATTGTATTCTTTACTATGGTCATAAATGGTGAGAAGCAAAAAGATTTTTCTCTTAGTCGTGGGTTTAGACAATGAGACTCTCTTTTCCCCTTTATTTTTCTTTTGGTCTCTAATGTTTTCTCGTGGCTCATCAACAAGGAACTTCAATCAAATTCCTTCAGTGGCTTCAGATTAGGACAGAGGTGTCCCGTGCTAAGCCACCTTATGTTCGCGGACGATTGTGTTCCGTTCACAAGTGTCGATGAATCTAATTGCCTATCTATTAAAATATTTCTTAAAGTTAGGGGTGTTCATTGTCAGAGCGGATCTAATTTTTTTGGATATTCGGTTTTTTATATCGACAATATAGTGATCTGTATTCGATTCGGATATTCAGATATCGGATAATCGGATCAGATATTCGAATATCCGATTATCTGAAAATATATTTTGATTTAATTATTTTTTGAATTTAAAATTCGTATTTATGAAAATTTAAGAATTTCGAATGTAACAAACAACAAATTACTAAATATAACAAGATTCACATCTATGAACATTTCAATTTTTTAATTTTTGGGTATAACAAGCACCAAATTGTTAAAAATAACAAAATTAATATTCATAAAAATTTGAATTTTCGGATTTTTGGATAATCCGAAACTTGAAATATTGCGATCCGTATCCAATCCAAAAAAATTAAAATTGAATCGGATATCTGATCCGAAAATAAAAATTAGATCAGATATTCAAAATTTTAAATCGGATCAACAGATAATTAAATCATATCGTTCAGATGAGATATTTTTTAACACTCCCACTTAAAGTGTTTTAAGAGGCCACAAGTCAATCGGTTAACTGCAGCAAATCCTCGGTCTTTTTTTTTAAGAAATATTAGTCAAAATTTGAAGATCAATCTTCAAAATTACCTTGGCGTCAGTTTGATGAAGGATGGCAACAAGTATCTCGGCCTCCCTTCGTTATAGGGTAGTAGAAAGAAAGAAGCTTTGGGATTTATTCTCGATAGAGTAAAACAAAAGCTGCAGAGTTGGAAGGCTAATCTCCTCACTTAAGCTGAAAAAGAAGTGCTGATCAAAGCGGTGATTACGACCACCCCGACTTACATCATGCAATGTTTCTGCCTTTCCACTACCTTTTGCGATGACTTAAAACTTTATCATTAGTAACTTTTGGTGGAATGGATTGAATGAGAAAAACAGACACGTTCACTGGATAAATTGGAATCATCTGTGTAAGACTAAATACTCAGAGGGAATGGGTTTCTGAGATTTGAAAGCTTTTAATACTGTCCTTGTTGCAAAACAGACATGGAGGATTTTTAAAGAGCCTAAATCGCTTCTTGAACGTGTTCTTAAAGCTCTATTTCCCTAGTGGTAACATCTTGTTGGCTCCTAAAGGACATAATCCTTCGTGGGCTTGGACGAGTATTTGTGATAGTTTGAAACTTATCTTGGAAGGATCTCTTTGGAGTGTGAGGAATGGTAAAGACATATCCATCTGGGAGGATAAATTGATTCCTTAACTCCCCAATCAATCTATCTCATCCTTATGCCCGCTGAATTGTAATGATTTTATGGTTTCTTGCCTCATTGATGCCGATAATAGAAGATGGTGTTTTGACAAATTGGAACAACTGTTCTCCAAGGAGGAAGTTGAAGCTATCTGCACCATCCCAATTGGAGGTCCTGCTGTTAAAGCTGAGCTTGTATGGTTCTATACTAAAAATGGTATATATTCTGTTAGGTCAGGCTATAATTTCAAGCTCAATTCAACGATCTTGAATCCAATCTCAAGCTCAAGTGATGATCCCTTTTTTCGATCCTAATTTTTGGCGTTCTATTTAGAGCCTTTGAGTTCCTTCAAAAATTAAGTCCTTCATATGGAAAGCTTGTCATAATGTTATTACAACTAAAGGGAGTCTTAAAAGAATATTTCATGGGCATGTTCCTTTCGGTGCCTCTTGTCCAAGATGTGGGGATGATTTTGAAAGCCTAGAACATCTGCTCTTATTTGCCCTTTCGCCCAGGCTGAATAAGGTTTCGTTAAGGTGATTTTCGAATCGGATAACCTTGGAGTTATCTCTAGTATTAACTCGAACACGTCCAAGGCGTGGGAGTCTGCTACTGTGGAGAAAGACATCGTCTTCCTTGCTTCCTAATTTTCTTTTTTGCTTTCATAAATCGTGTTTGTAACCGTGTGGCTGATTGGGTGGCTAAGGCAAGTCTAAAAGGCACTTGTCCCCCGAGACTGGACTGTTTTTCCCCGGATGATCTCCGTTCTTTGTTGTTCTTTTGATGGGTTTAATGATATACTTTTTAAAAAAAAAGCCTTAGAATTTTGGAAAAAAAATCAATTAACCATGGAAACTTTTTTGTACTTAATTAAGCCCTTGAAATAAGAAATTTAATCAATTACGCCCTTGAGCCAATAAATTAAATCAATTAAGTCATTTGATCAATTTTGACCATTAAATTTTGACAGTTTTTTCTTTAGATATTACTAGCGCATAATATACACTAGAGTTCTATCATGTTGCATTTACAAAAAAAAAAATTAAAAATGTATTTTATAAATTTGTAAGTCTTTTAGATTTTTTAGAATTTTTAAAGAATTTTTTAAATAAAATAAAAAATTCTAAAAATATCAAGTGAAAATACTGTGATATGACACACTGTACCAACATATCCAAAAAAATTGTCAATATTTAATGGTCAAAATTGGTCAAAGAATTTAACCGATTCAATTTCTTGGTTCAAGGGCTTAATTGATTGGATTTCATGGTTCAATGAGTAAAAAAAGTTTAGTGACTTAATTGATTTTTTTAAGTACAAAGGCTTCTTACACCCTTAAGCCAAAAATAAATAAATTTAGAAGCTATAGTGAATCGTATATATTTCTTAAATAAAGAAGGGGATTACTAACATGTGCCTCATTGAATCGTATATATTTTTTAAAGAAGCACAAATACAATTTTATCATTATCTTAATTTAACTTTTTTTAATTTTTAAATTTTTGTGAGAGTCGTGACTCCACTAACCCCATGAAATTTCACCTTTGATTGAAACCTCCCTAATCAGCAACAGTTCACCTTTTAATTTTGGTCAAAGGTTTGATTCAAAAGATTTAAATTGTTGATAGGGATGAAGTTAAAATTAGATAATGTGAGAGGTAAAAATACCTAATTCTAAAATTAACGTGGAAGTAATAAGTATTTAGTTCGAAAAATGGAAGATGTAAGATTTACTTTTTACAAGTATTCAAATTAGTAGAGACACACATTATCATTGGTGGCACAATTCCCTCTTGTACCCTTAGTAGTTTCGTCCCTAAATGTCGGTATTTGAGTAAGTGTGTGAGTTTATATGAAAAAAGGTAGATTTTGTCACACTTAGGGGTGTTTATTGAGTTGAACACCTCACAAACAACTCGAGCTTGACTCGTCAAAACTCGGTTAATGTTCGACTCGAGTTGACTCGACTCGAAATCGAGCTCGACTCGAGATCTTAGCTAGTTGAGTCGAGCAAGGCCCAACTCGACTCGATAAGTTCGTGAGCAGCTCGTTTTTTTTTTATAAATTCTTTTATGATTTTTTGGTGGATACTTTAAAAAATTATGTTCCAAGAAGTTTAAATACTAGTTAAAAACTCTAGAAAAGTTAAGTAAAAAAGTTAATTTGTATTAATAAGAAATTAAATTATAATAAAAATGTTGTGAATAAAATAAAGAAGAATAAAGAACAAGAATAAAAGAACAAAGAGATCGGAGAAAGAGGGAGATTTGTATTATATTCTCAATGTATGGTTGTATCCAATGCTTTCTTCAAACTCTATATTTATAGGCATAAGATGAAAATTCTAATTCCAATAGGTATTAAACCCTAATAATAAAGTACATTAAAATCTCATTTAATATATGCATATTCACCATAAATAAAGATATTCATAACAAAAAATACTTTTTTTCTTTTTCTTTATTGAATTCTTTCTCTATTCTTTTATTATTACTTTATTATAAAAGTAGATAAAGGGGAAAAGACTTTAATTTTCACTTTTCATATACAAAATACGACTAAAAGTTAAAACCCCGAAATTCTTAAGGCATTCTCTCTTTTGTTTTTAATCGAAGATTGTTGAGAAACTAAAAAGAGTCTCACACTCGAATATCGACTTCATCTTTAACTCGGTCATGACAGGTTCATTTATTTATCTATTCAGACCTCATATTTTTTTAATTTATATTAAGCTCTAACAGTATCACTAGATTTTACCTATATTTAAAAACAAGGTAAAATTTTGGAGAGCTTAACGAGCAATGAGTTGAGTCGAGCAACGAGATTTTTTAACGAGCACGAGTCAAGCACTACTCAACTTTTTATTGACTCGCTCGATTTTGTGAATAAATGAAAACATTCATATTAACATTTATAAAAAGACCTTGGGCTGTTGAAAAAAATCAATTAAGCCCCACTTTTTTCACCTAATTAAGTCCTTAAACCAATAAATTGAACCAATTAAACCCTTTGACCAACATTGACTGTCAACTCTAACATATTTTTTTGGATTGTTGTAACCTATTTTTGTCCGGGTTGGAACCAAAATAAGCCCAACATCCCTACCCATTATGCCCAATTAAAAAAACATTTATCCCGTTCAAGCTGCGACATTTTGCAAACTCGAAAAGCAGGAAAGAAAACGTTATCGCCCGATTTTTTTATATGCAAAATCAATGTATTCGCTTTTTTTTAGGTATTTAATACTCAAAATTTTTTGTATAAGAGAGTTTTTATCGAATAAAATAAAAAAATAAGTAAAAAGTAAAAAAAAAAAAAGCAAAATTATGTGGCTCACCCCACCCCTTGTTGGCTATAAAAAGCCACGGGGGAGAGCCGATGCATGGAACCAACAATGGAAATCATGGAAAATGAGCCACAATTGAAATGGCCATGGATCATGATGGCCGAGCAAGCAGTGCTTGCAAAGAGAGCAATGCTCTAGGGGGATTAAATTCCCCACGGTGGTTCGGTCAACCACCCGATCGGAAACCCTTTTGTGGTCCGATCAAGTTAATTTTTTGGGTCATGATAAGATGGTACCGAAATCTTGGTGGGGGTCGGTCAAAATTTTTCATTCGAGCTCTTAGTGGGGTAAAATTCGATCTTTATCTTTGTATTTATTTATATAATAATATATAGTTTTGTTGATTATGCTTTTTAATGTTGGCATGTTTTTTTAATATGTTTTGTATATTATTTTACTTTTAATTTTTGCATTGCTTTTTACTTTCTTTAATTTCAGTCATTTTTTATATTCGATGCATTTTATTTTATTTGTGTTTTTTAGTACATAATATATATAGCGTTATTATGTATATTTGATAAGCATAACATATATATATATAATATGTAGAATATATATTATACTTATAATATGTATATAGTAGTATTTGTATAATATGTATATTTATATATAAGATATGTATAAAATATTATTTATGTATTTATGTTTACATGTATATATTAATATATATATATTGTATATTATATAGTATTTTATTTGTTTTTATTTTATTACTTTATATTTACATTAATTATATTAACTTTATGTTATTTATTATTTTACATGAATATCATATATAGTATTTTACCTTATTGTTCCGATATTTCTATTGGGAGTGTTATCTCCTTTGAATGTTGTGAATATCAAAGCAGATTTAAACTGTTGTGCATGCATTTTGGGAATTAAATTAAATCGAATTTTTATTTTCCTTAATAAAAATAATGCGAACCTTTAGATACCAATTTTGGGTTTAGTGGGGGTGCTAATTCTTCCCCACTCGTAACCAACTCCCGAACCCATCTCTGATTGACTTTTTGGTGTTTGGTCTACCTTATCCAAATGACCGGTGGCAACTCCATTTTTACCATATTTTTATATTATTTAAAACTCAAAGCCCCTACCAAAAGCGGGTCCTAGGTAGACCCGGACGAAAATTTTAAATTTGATTTAATTTTTAATTTTTGAATTTTGTTTGTTTATAAACTATCATCATATGTTGGCTTTAGGACCCTTAAGTGGGAGAGATTACTTCGTTTTGTGAGGTTTTCATCTCCGTATAGTATTGTAATGTGCTCATGGAATCTGGTCCTTATATTCTATAGGGTTCTCACCTCCGTATGGTATAAGGGTCGTATTCCCCCAAATCGATGTCCCAGCGACAGTTCGGGTACCCTTACTTTTGATCCCAAACCACATATAATGAGCCGTAGTATCCCACCCTTTGATCACGCCGGTACTCTGCCCATTTAGGAATGAGCCTTTTTTAGTCTATTACACTAACTCATTTTTATGTTGTTTTTTTTTCTTTTTTTTTCTGCATGCGCATTGCATTGCATATCATATCATACCATAAGTGATGATTTGAGAATAATCCAATTTAGAGGGTGTACCCAAATAAGAGAGAAGCATGTGATACAAGAGCGATAATGCAACAATATCGGGTTAGGGCAAACGAAGACCAACGAAAAAGATGATTCGACTGTGAGATATGAAGCAAACGAAGAGACAATGTAGAAAGAAACCTTTGCCTACATTCTCTATGCATAGGCTAGCCATCTCTCCAAAAAAACCTCAAGTGCATAGATTGCGCTGCCATATGACTTTGGACAGTGAAAAAAGAAAATGACGAGACCATCCCTTAAACTGAGGATGATGCTAAGACGTATAGTGCGAGTCGTACTTTACAAAATCAAGATATCAAGAAAAGAAGCTACCCATTATCTGTAGTTCATTTCAGCTTCTTGACAAACATCTTCTCTTAGCGAAAGCCTTTTTGAGGATTACTTGCAAATCAACACTTCAGTTCCATTCATTTTGGCATGACATTTAAATATTTAGTTGTACATTATAATTTGCATGCATTATTAAAGATAATTGGGTTAGTTGTGTAAATACCATGGGGAAAATTTAAACTCAAGTTACTATCATTCCATATCGATATGGTACTTGCTTGCAAGCAAAGAAAATGGAAAACTGAGTTACTGAACTAGAACAGGGCCAAAAGAACTTGGAAAATCGTTTGGATAGGGCTGAACAAAATTTTAGCAAACGGATCGCCTAGTCACAAGATGTAATTCTTGCCCAGATATATGCTTTGCTCGGAAAGGATAAAGATGATACCATAGAAGAGCCAGAAGGAACTGCATCTCACAGCAAGATTCAATCAGACATGTCGATCCCCGAAAGAAGAGTGTATGTCAACACCACTGGGGTATCCGCCAGCCATCAAGAAGGAGAGCCCACCAAGCAACCGATTAATCTGAAAACAGCTTATGAGGAAAAAGTACCAGACCTCAACTTGGTAGAAAAGATCAAAGCCATTTTGGCAAGACCGACAGAAAAGTTGGCACAACGTGCTTAAACACGATAAAATTTAAGAAATGGATAATTCAAATGTCCATCGAAAATCCATTTTTGTGAATGATCAAAGGGAAATAAATCCTTTGAGAAAATCCAATGTCATGATTGGTATAAACTAATTGTACCCAGGGGAATGGTACAACTAGCCCGGAGTAAACGGCTACCAGTAAAGGCAACTCAAAATCGTTGATCCCTGCGCTTTTGGGAAAAATGTAAAAGAAATCTAATAGCAGAATCAAATGTTTAAAGCCTTCATTCAATCCTTCTTCGTTAGTATTGTAGCTGGAACAAATATCAAGAGCTTCATCTTTTGATACTGTCTCTATGTTAGTATGGCGGCTGGATTAGAGCCATTTTGACAAGTCCAATAGAAATATTGACGCAGTGTGCTTAAACACGGTAAAGTTTAAGACAATGAAAAATTTAAATGTCTATCAAAAATCTATTTTCACGAATGGTCGAAGGAAAATAAATCCTTTGAGAAAATCCAATGTCATGATTGGTATAAACTGATTGTACCCAGGGGAATGGTACAACTAGCCCGGAGCAAACGACTATCGGTAAAGGCAACTCAAAATCGTTGATCCCTGTGCATTTGAGAAAAATGCAAAAGAAATCAAACTAAAGAATCAAATGTTCAAACCTTCAATAGACTTTGCCTTTGCTTCAATGTTGCAACTAAGTCAATCTTTCTCCGAATTTTGCTTACAAGAATAGTGAAAAAGATCAAGTGAAGCCCAAGAAAGAAGCAGTGGTCAGAGCAAGAACCCTTACCCCCAGACCTTACCGTTTAGCTACAGAAAGTATTGTTTTATGCCCAAGATGATCAGAATCGGGGCATCATCTCGAAGATTTTTATCTATTATCGGTACTTACACTACCTGAGAATGAAGTGCCAACTTTTCTTTGAAACATCAAGATGAAGAATGGTATACAAGAAGAACTCCCGGCTTTGATGAGGATTTCATACAAGAAGAATTCTCAGCCCTACCTCTGCATTGATGAAAATTTCATACAGGAAAAACTTTTAGCCCTACTTCTGGCTTTGATAAGAGTGAATGACTCTCAGCTCTACATCTCCGACTTTGATGAGAATTCCATACATGAAGAATTCTCAGCCCTACCTCTAGCATTGATGAAGATTATATACAGGAAGAACTTTCTAGTCTCAAAGCGAGTTACTCTTTCATGTTTATGACGGTCAGAAACCGGGGCGCTATCTAGAGATTTTCAGACTTCAGCTTTTAGGGAAGCAGCAAAAACCTTCTAGTCGTCTTGTAACAAGACACCATTTCACGCCTATGACGGCCAGAAACTAGGGCATCCTTCAAAGTTTTCCAGTCTTCAGCTTTCATGGAAGTAGCGAAAACCTTCAAGTAGTCTTGTAGCGAGTTACACTTTGATGTCAACACGGTCAAAACTCGGGGCATCCTTTCAATTTTCCAGTCTTCAGCTTTTATGGGAGCAGCAAAAATTTTTTAATAGTCTCACAACGAGATGCCATTTTCATGCCTATGACGATAAGAAATTGGGGTATGATCTAAAATTTTCTAGTCTTCAACTTTCAAGGAAGTAGCAAAAATCATATGGCATTCTCAAAGCGAGTAACTCTTTTGTACCTATGACGGTCAAAAATCGGGGTATACCATCTAGAGATTTTTCAAACTTCAACTTTCAGGGAAGTAGCAGAAATCTTCTAGTCGTTTTGTAACAAGATACCATTTCATGCTTATGACGATAAAAAATCGGGGTATGATCTTTCAATTTTCCAGTCTTCAGCTTTCATGGAAACAACGAAAATCTTCCGGTAGTCTTGTAGTGAGATACCTTTTCATGCCTATGACGATCAGAAATCGGGGCATGATCCTAAAATTTTCTAATCTTTATCATTCTGGGAAACAGTGAAAATCTTCTGGCAGCAGTATATCATCTCATACCTATGGCGATTAGAAATCAGGGTATGATATTTAAATTTTCCGGTCTTCAGCCTCTTAAGAAGCAGAGAAGACTCGTGAAGGGCTCCCAACTCCAGGATTTTGTCTTCTTAGCAAAACACTCTAGTTTAAAGACTTTTTGCCTCCAAGAGCGGTCGAGCGGATCAACTGAAGATCAGGTGATGGCCAAAGAAGAAACCTCATCCTACCCGAACCAAAAATGGTTACCCTTTTTATCTTTGCTCTATCCCTGTTATACATCAATGAGCAAAGATGGGCAGCTGTTGTAACCCATTTTTGTCCGGGTTACACCCAAAATAAGCCCAACATCCCTACCCATTATGCCCAATTAAAAAAACCTTTATCACGTCCAAGCTGCCGCATTTTACAGACTCAAAAAGCAAGAAAGAATACATCATCACGCAAAAATTTTCGATCTGTAAAATAAATGTATTCACTTTTTTTCTTTTTTTAGGTATTTAATACCCCAAAAATTTTTATATAGGAGAATTTTTATCGAATGAAAAAAAAGTAAAAAGTAAAAAAAGAAGAAGCAAAATTACGTGGCTCACGTCTCACTCCCACCTCCTTGTTGGCTATAAATAGCCACGGGGGAGAGCCAATGAAGGCACCAACAATGGAAATCATGAAAAATGAGCCACAATTGAAATGGCCATGGATCATGATGGCCGAGGAAGCAGTGCTTGCAAAGAGAGCAGTGCTCTCGGGGAATTAAATTCCCCACGGTGGTTCGGTCAACCACCTGACCGGAGGCCCTTTTGTGGTCCGATTAAGTTAATTTTTTGGGCCATGATAAGATGGTACCGAAATTTTGGTGGGGCCGGTCAAAGTTTTTCACTCGAGCTCTTAGTGGGGTAAAATTCGATCTTTATCTTTGTTTTTATTTATATAATAATATATAGTTTTGTTGATTATGCTTTTTAATATTGGCATGTTTTTTTAATATGTTTTGTATATTATTTTACTTTTAATTTTTGCATTGTTTTTTAATTTCTTTAATTTCAGTCCTTTTTTAGATTCGATTTATTTTATTTTATTTGTGTTTTTCTCGTACATAATATATATAGTGTTATTATGTATATTTGATAAGTATAACATACATATATAATATGTATAATATATATTATACTTATAATATGTATATAGTATAATATTTGCTTTATATAGTATTGTATAATATGTATATTTATATATAAGATTTGTATAAAATATTATTTAAGTATTTATCTTTACATGTATACATTAATATATATATTGTATATTATATAGTATTTTATTTGTTTTTATTTCATTACTGTATATTTACATTATTTATATTAACTTTATGTTATTTATTATTTTACATAAATATCATATATAGTATTTTGCCCTATTGTTCCGATATTTCTATTGGGAGTGTCATCTCGGCCATCCGGGTGTCACCTCCTTTGAATACCGTGAATATCAAGGTAGATTTAAACTGTTGTGCATGCATTTTGGGAATTAAATTATTAAATTAAATCAAATTTTCATTTTCCTTAATAAAAATAATGCGAACCTTTAGGTACCAATTTTGGGCGTAGTGGGGGTGCTAATCCTTCTCCACTCGTAACCAACTCCTGAACCCATATCTAGTTGACTTTTCAGTGTCTGGTCTACCTTATCCAAATAACCGGTGGAGACTCCATTTTTACCCTAATTTTATATTATTTAAAACTCAAAGCTCCCTACCAAAAACGGGTCCCAGGTAGGCTCGGACGAAAAAGTCGCTACATGGATCAATTGGTGTATTGTGCCGTGTCACAGTGTTTCCACTTGACATTTTCAGATTTTCTTTATTTGTTTAAAAAATTCTTTAAAAGAACTAAAAATTCTGAAAAACTTATAAAACTTATAAAAAAATATGTACATGTCATATGATAGGACTGCATTGTGCCATGTAGCATTAATATCTAAAAAATGTCAAAATTTAATGTTCAATGTTGGTCAAAAGGCTTAATTGATTCAATTTATTGGTTCAATGGCTTAATTGAGTGCCAAAAAATCATGGTTTTTTTTTTATTTCAAAAGTTCAAGGGTTTCTTGCAATTACTTTAATTTAAGATTATGTAAAAGAATTAAAAACATTAAAAAATATAACTAAATTTTCATTTTGATATTTATTAAAATATTTTAAAGTAATAATGTTTTTAAAAATAAAAATTTAAAATATATAAAAAATTACAATTTATTTTTAAAATTGTAAAAAATTGATTCCTACCTTTATAATACAAAGAAAAGTGCTAACAAGTAACAACAAAACCAACTACTAGTTACAATTATAACTACAAAGATCGTACAACAGGGATGGACTCAAAGGGGTTGAATGGGGCAGTCGCCCCCTAAATATTTAAAATTCATATATGATTTATAAATTTTATATGTATTTTCTATTAAAAAACAAGAAAGTGTCTAAATAATTTATTAATTGTGTTTTTGTTGTTTGTAATTGGCTGTAGTTTTGTTGGATGAAAGACTTTTTTGTGTATGTTTTTTACATGGTTCATTATTCTTTTTATTAACAAAATTCATCATTACTAATAAAAGTAAGAGTAAACTACATCAATAGTCACCGAACTATGGTTTTTTTCTATTTTGATCACCGAACTATTTTTTTGGCAAAAATATCACTAACGTTATGTTTCCTTCCTATTTTGGTCACCGGCTGTTAAAAACTTAACAGTTTTGCTGACGTGGATTTTTTTTTATTTTTTAAATTTTCCATGTCATTTTTTCTCTTTCCTCGTAATCAATATATGTTATTTTATAATATTTTTATTCAAACTAACAAGATGGTGACACGTGTCACTGCCTATTAGTGGAATAAAAGGAATGAAAAATCAAGCCCTTATGCAGCCAGAGAGATTCGACTAATAGGCAGTTACACGTGTCACCATCCTATTAGGCAGTTACACGTGTAACCATCCTATTAGGCGCTGTATAAGGGGCTTTATTTTTCATTCCTTTTATTCCACTAATAGGCAGTGACACATGTCACCATCCTGTTAGTTTGAATAAAAATATTATAAAATAACATATATTGTTTATGAGGAGAGGGAAGAAATGATATGGAAAATTAAAAAAATAAAATAAAATTCCACGTTAGCAAAATTGTTAAGTTTTTAACAGTCGGTGACCAAAATAGGAAGGAAACATAACGTTAGTGATGTTTTTGCCAAAAAATAGTTCAGTGACCAAAATAGGAAGGAAATATAACGTTAGTGATGTTTTCGCCAAAACAAATAGTTCGGTGACCAAAATAGGAAAGAAACCGTAGTTCGGTGATTATTGGTGTAGTTTACCCTAAAACTAAATTAGCTTTTGGTTATGGAAATTTATATTTATAATCTTAATTGTTCATGAGCGCGAAGGGGGAAATTTGGGGGAATATGGGAGTTGGAAATAAATTTTAGGGAAATAGGGAAGGTTGGGGAAATTTTTTAAAACTATGGTAAAATCTACAGTAAACACAAAACTCGCCTCCTGCAGAATGCGACCACGATTAGTTTTTTTTTTTTTGCATAAATAGTTGAGCCATGCACCTTTTTTATTTAAAAATAATAATTAAATATTCAGGGTCGCCTTTACTGTAGATTTTGCCATAGATTTTAAATTTTTTCTCAACCTTCCTTATTTCCCTAAAATTTATTTCCAACTCCCATATTCTCCCAAATTCACCGCTCGAAGGTGTGATTGTATTATAAATAAAATATTTTTAAAAAATAAAATTGATAAGAAGAAAGGGAAATAAGATACTTTTATTGTTTATAACAAGTTTAAGTGTATCATAAGTTCTTGAATTTTTGGAAAAAAATAATTAAGCCTTTGAACTTTTGACCATTAAGTTCTTTGATCAATTTTAACCATCAATTCTTGACGGTTTTTTCTTAAGGTATTATTGTCATGTGACACATCACAGTTTTATCATGTGGCATTACAACATTTTAGAAAACTATTTTTTAGAATTTTTAGTTAAATTTAACCAATTAAGTTTTTTGACCATCAATTTTTGACGGTTTTTTCCTTGAGGTATTAGTGTCATGTGACACATCACAATTTTATCATGTGATATTACAAAGTTTTTAGAAAACTATTTTTTAGAACTTTTAAAATAAAATAAAAAATTCTAGAAATGTCAAGTGACAACACTGTAACACGAAACGTTGCACCAACTGTTTCAAAAAAAAACTGTTAGATTTAACAGTCAACGTTGGTCAAATGGGTGAGTTGATGAAATTTTAGAATATAAGAGATTAATTGGATGAAAAAAAGATTCAAGAGTTTAATTGATTTTTTTTTCAAAATTTTAAGGGCTTATGATATCCTTAAACCTTTATAAAAAGTCTGGGCTTTTATTAAAGTGGCTAGTAATATAAATTTACTATGATAAGGGTTTTTGTTTTAAAAATATTTAATAGTTAATAAATTAATTGATAATAACAGTTATTTAAAATTTTAAAATTTAAAACAATAGATTTTATATAACAAATCAATTTTATAGCACTTTTTTTTTAAGTTATAGCACTTTAATGTTAACAAATAACAGCAATAAGAATATATTTACTAGAAAATACAACTAAAATACTAAATTAAAAATGTACAAATCTTCCAAAGAATAATAAGTTAATTACCATAACGTGTTATAAATCTGAACTTAAGCTCGAATTCAAAAATATCCAAACTTAAAAATCCTCAAACTGAAAATAACTCGACTCGAATCTACCTGAACTTGCTTGATTGCCACATACATTAATTATTAAAATAAGGCAGCGTGCTTGTTATTAAAGGAAGAAAATGCCTAACATATTAAAGAGTACTAAGATATGTTTTCTTAAAACGTAGAATTAATCTATTCAAAATTAAGCGTAGAATTTATATTAATTGTCTATTTTTATTAAAATTTAAATGGTTTAAAATTTCAACTTAATCTAAGAACTTTTCAACCAATAACAAATTATTTTGACACTTTTTATATTTGGCTCGCTATTTTTTTTGGTTTAATCACATGCATATGATATATTGAGCGGCTAATCCGGATCGAGTTTATAGAGGTTCAATATAAGGACGACCCTCCCAACTTAATTTTTTATTTACAATATCATGATTCAAATCTCTAATCTTATTTTAGAGACCTAACACTTATTTTTTTAATAGATATGCATGTTGGTAAATATATATATGTACACAATATATATTAATGACTACTTGTGGTTTCATGTTTTTAATAAAAAATATGACAAATAATATTAACTATGATTATGACATAACAAGTTATAACTACGGCTACTAATAACAACAATAATAAGAAACAAGCGTTTACATTTGTGATAATCATGACTAGAGATGGTGACGATTATAATAACTTCTATCAAGGACGAAACACATAAGGGACTGATAAGAGCTATTCCCCTCCTATTCTCCTAACAAAAATATTAACAAAATTCTTTAGAATATATATATATATGTATATATCCACTTATATGGTGTAAAACTCATTTAGTTTTACATTACTCTCATTGGATGAATAGAAAGGATGGACGAGATGAACAGTTAAAAATAAAGAGATTTTTAAGGGGGAAAAAAAAAGAGTATTTAATCTCATCCATCCATTCCACTCATCCAATGGTCATGGATTAATGCAAAACTAAATGAGTTTTACACCATGTAAGTAATTTCATCCCTCTCTATATATTGGGTTAGAATCTACTTACACGGAATGTAAAACTCATAGTTTTAAACGCTTTTTGGATCGTTGGATGGGGGAAATTGATAGTTGAGATTAAGTCCTTACTTTTTTTCTCAAGTGATAATCTTCACATAATCCGCTGTTAATCTCAACCATCCATGTTACCCATCAACGATCCAAAAAACGTGCAAAAGTTAAAAACTCTTACACTGTATAACTGGATCTTATCCCATATATAAAAGTTTAAAACTTTTACACGTTTTTAGATCTTTAGATAAATGAAATTGATGGTTGAGATTAACAGTAGGTTATGGGAAGATTATCACTTGTAAAAAAAATAAAGAGTTAATCTCAACCATCCATTTTTCTCAACCAACGTTCAAAAAATCGTGTAAAACTAGGAGCTTTACGTTCTATGTAAGTGGATTTTAACCATATATATATATATTATATATATATATATATATATAAAGCTCAATTAGTTTTACACTTATTTATGAACATTGGATGAGTGAAATGGATGGATAAAATTAAGATTTAAAAACTAGAAGATTTTTAAGAAAAAAACGAGAAGAAATGTTTAATCTTATCCATATATTTCACTCATCCAAATGTGTAAAACCCTATATATATGGTCTCATTAATTTAGACTTTTTTAAATGACATCCAATAAGTTTGGTCTTTTAAAATGGTATGTTCAACAAATGAGATTGAGTTATGTTGCTAATTTCCATAAAAATTGAAGAGTATAATTACTCTCGTCTTTCCTCTAAGAATTAAAGAATGTAATTGAAGGATTGCAATTGATTAACCAAGTATAATACAAAATAATCATAATACATAAAGGAGATATCCCATTTCTTAAGGACTAATATCATGCTTCATTTGTCCACTAGAATTGCAACATATTGATTTTTTTAATTTTAATATTTATTACTTAAAATTTATTATTGATAAAAATATAAAAAATATATTTTTAAAAACTTTAAATGAAGTAGTTTTTAAATATAAAGTTTTATTAATTAAAATAGTTAAAATAATTATAGTCAAAATTAAAAATAATTTACTTTCAAAATATCAATAAATAATAAATTTAGTGGGACGAAAAAATAGTACTTATCCTAATTTTCTCTCACATAAAATTCTTATTTTACTACTTAAAATTTCATGATAAACATCAATTAACAAATATCTTACTAGTAATAAAATGTCAAACACATAGAATCTCATAAATTGGTAAACTAAGATTCAACACAATAAATAGCACTATTCGATCTATTGATCGATTAACCTAGATTTTAAAATTATAAAAGTTTATTATAAGGACGGCTCTCTCCATTTAATCAATTTACATTATAAAGTTAATATTTAAATCTTGTATATTATTTAAAAGACCTAATAATTTAACGCTAAGATAAACAAATATCGTGTATCAACATACCATACGTGTCTAGAGTTTGAGAGTCAAAATTCATAATCCTTATTCTAGATTGTAAATAAAGTATGATGCAAGTGGATAAAAGATGAGGGAGAGGAAGACAACAATAATTCAGGAAAGAGAAAGGAATCAAAGCAGGATGAACTGGGGGCTAAAAAGGGTTATCCTCCTTTTTAAAATTTAGAATTTTTATATTATTTGATTTTTTTTTATATTTTTTATTAAAAATTTATTTTCGCCCCTTAATTTTTATAAGTTTTTTCCCTAAAAATTTATAAGTTTGTCCCCTAACTTAAAGTTCTGCGTCTGTTCTTGAATTAAAGAATTATCTCACTTTCAAAAGAGAAGAAAACTAATAATTAGATGATCTAGTAAAATAAAGTATTAGATCCTTTAAATAAGTTCAGAGATTTGAATTCTAACATTGTGAATCGAATAAATTAAATTAAAAAAATAATCTTATAATGAACTTCTATAGTACCGATCTAAATTAATTTATCAATAAATTAAATATAAATAGTTAAAAAATTCAAATAAAAGGAAATCAAATTTAAGATCGGGGAGTGGGTCCTACACCCCCAAGTTGCACACACTTTTTCTTCTTCTTCTCAATCAAACAACTTTTGTTCCGGTGGGGATAGCCAACAGGATTTCGCCACGTAGGTCCAAGTTGTAGGAGAGTGCACGTGGCGAGCTCCTGTTGCAGGGAACAGCTAAGCAAGGGACAATCAAGTTGGCGGAGGGCAACGTTTCGAGCAGTAAATTGGGGGCAAGACAAGTCCATTATGATGCCCCTCTCTCACGCACGCGTCTCTGTCAGAGTATATATACGTATCTCTCTTTTTTTAATGGTTCTAATAATATTGTTAATTTAAGTTGGCTTATATTACAAATAAGTACTTAAAATATGTCAATATTTTTATTTAGGTACTTAAAGTATTTTTAATCAAAATAAGTACTTAAAGTGTTATTTTTTAACAAAATAAGTACCTAAAGTATTTTTTTGATTAAAATAGGTTCTTAAAATATTTTTTATTCAAAATAGGTACATAATGTGTATATGTATATGTGTTTCATCTACGTTCTTAAAAGTTGTCATGTGACATTGATTAAAAAATACATTAGGTAGGTTTCGTTGGATAAATAATCCAACTTGAAACTAAAATTGAGAATATAGGGTATGTTGGGGGAATTTTAGGAATCTATGACATTTTCTACAGTGGCGGAATATTTTTCGGACCAAAAACGCCTCCTACAGAAGGCATTCTTCATTTTTTTAATATTGTTTTGTTCAAAAAAATATTAAAAAAATAGAGACCGCCTCCTGCAGGAGGCGTTCTCCCCTGACACTGTAGAAAATGCCATAGATTCCTAAAATTTTATCAACATACCCTATTTTCCCAATTTTTTTTCTAAACACCAATATTAACCAAATTTCCCGCATTAGGTACCTATTTTGACAAAAAAAATACTTTGGGTATCTACTTTGACAAAAAAATACTTTAGGTACATATTTTGACCAAAAAGTATACTTTAGTACTTAATTTGACAAAAAATATACTTTAAGTATTTATTTTGGCCAAAAAAATATTTTAAGTACATAAATGAAAAGGTAAGTATAATTTGTGATATAAGCCATTTAAATTTGTCTATATAAATTTATTGGATAAATTATTGTGATGGTCATTTTCGTTTCATAAATATTAAATTTTGAAGTTTAGAGTTTAAGTTGTGATTTTATTTGCTAATGTGACATTGGACAAATATTAAGACTGGTTAAATTTGGGAATGATGTGGGGAGAGTAAGGCCAAAGTCCAATGGCATAGATTGGTCTAATTTTCCCTCCATATTCCGAAGCACGCGGTGATCACTTGGATAACTGTATTAGATAGACTATCTACCAAAGATAGATTAGTGAAGATGAGGATTCTTATTGAAGATCATTGTAAAAACCATTTATTCTTTGAATGTGCTTATTCGAAATGCATAGGAGAGTCCATTTTAAAGATATGCAGAATTATACAAAAGACAACACGATAGCAAAGGTGAACTGCGGTGGACTTGCTCTCAGAGGTAAGTCCCTCATTGTCTTCATTTTTTTTTTTTGAATAATTTCTACCTAGAAGAGGGGAAGAGGAGTTTGCTCCTAATAAGTTTCGAACCTATAACCTAGGGAAGAATAAAAAAGGTGTCAACTGAGAACTTTAACCACTTGTTTTAGAAATTGTTGACTCATTATCTTTGGACATACCATAATTCTAGACACTTTCGGGGCATAGCTCATTCGGCTACACGTATTGTTAATATTGTACATGAGATAGTTGGGATAATTTTGTTACGGAAATATATAGATATAGATAGGGATGATGATGTTAATACCGAATTATGTTTAGAGTGGGATATTCTTTGATTATCGTTCCTTGGTTGTAAACGTTTATTCGTAGCAATTTTATTATTATTTTTGGATAATATACACCCAACTTATCAAAAAAAGGAAAATTTATTAAATTTTAAAGGTCATGATCCTTTAGTTTTCATTATGTTGGGCTAATGTCTTCTTAGTTGAGGGATTTTGAATCTCACCCCCAATAGTCTGGTCTGGTATTGTTTTTAAGAGGTTTTGTAAACCGAATCTGTTCATAGAAAAATCTATAAAGTATCTTCCGATCATTAATAGAATCTTACATAACTTTTTTCCTTGAGTTATTTCTTGTGTACCGAACGCAGCATAAGTTCCATAAGATAGGGGGTTCGAGATAACCCCATGCACAAACTGTTCAATTTTGTAGGGACTTGCATTTTCAAGCACGCCGGGATCGAGATGCTTCCGCTCTACGATGTACGGGAATTAATAAGAACTCGAGTGATTTCCAATTGTCAAACCATGTAAAACCAGAAGAGAGAATTACTGCCCCTTGATGTTTGTCATGGTAACACAACTACACAAGAGCTCCCTACACACAATTCTCTAAGGTAAATCATTCCACTCTCAATCCAACCATTTCTTTCCTTTGTCAAATTCGATTTCCTACGATGGTACAGACGCTAACTCCAACTCCTATGAATTCTCGGCCACTAACCCTATAAAAAATAGTATATTTTCCCCACGAGAAAAATAATAAGCTTACTCTTATGAGATTTTCAACTAGAAGCTGAATTGTGGTTTGGTCGACTTGAACGGTTACCTCTCCCATTACGCCCTGCTGAACCCCCCCAGGTCGACCGGAAAATTCAACTCGGTTTCCATACTCATTTCTTCCAAAGCTTCGGTTGCCAATGTAGTTTCGTCCCTTGAAGCTGTCCTTTCGAAACGTTCCTCTTCGTGAAGGGAAACTACCTCTTCCAGTACTCAACAAGTCCAATGCCCTAACATGTAGACTTCAAATGGACTATATTGCTGGTACTTGAGAAAAATAAAAGAACATTACTCGTTTAAGTTTCAATCAAGGGTTGACACTTTTTAAGTATAGCATTACCAACACGTTATCTGAACAAATATGTAAGAAAATTTCCGAGATTTCCATGTATTTGAAGAGTCTGGATATGTATCGAACACGGGGAGTTGGACATAAAAAATGATCATAAAACCATGTTCAAGCTTATTAGGATTTAAACAAAGGAAAAAAGGGAAGAACTAAATTAGGAGCATGATCAATACACACACCGAGCAATCATCTTTCACTGATATTTACCATGCAACTATATTTTGGACAATTTTTTTTTTTTTACCAAAACGAGGATTTTAAAAAATAATACATAAACAAGGTTGATTTGCTCCAAACTTGTATATGTGATTCAAGGGCAGTAAAATGTATAGAGGGGAGAAACCGATGAACTTGAAACAATTCATCAACATATATCAAACAAAGGTTGTACCTGAATTGCATCATTCATGGAGCTCACCGAGAGAAATTCAACAAAACCGAAACAGTACCCTTGTTGCTGAAGAAATAGAATATATAAATATCAACAAACGAATGTAAGTGAAAGATACGTAATATATGCATTCAATGCGTAGGCAACCAACCCTATTGTTCCTAACTTGGACACCCCCTTACTTGATTGGTCCAAACTTCTTAAACTCCTGCTCAAGCTGTGCAACCGTCACATTGAAGGGCAAGCTTCTAATATAAATCGAATGGCCCTCAACTGCGAGTTAAATATAGTTAATACACGGCTACTCATACTAAAAGAATATCATTTCAGTTCACACATAATCAGCGTAGAAGAAGCAACTTGTTTTCTCCCTATTCACTCCAAGGTACATTGAATTGTAAACATAAGATACACAGACAAAAACACAAAATACCTTCCTCGGGAATGTTGTTACTTGGGTGTCACTTTTGTAGTATTAGAATGTACATCGACTCTAGTTGTCCCTGGACTTCCTTTTGCTACTTTCACCCACAACAATAACGAATAAACTTAACAGACAAATGTTTGCAAATTCTGTCAAACGAAAAATATTCACTTAAAAACTCACAATTGATGCATAGGATTTCTTTGCAGAATCCTCTTGGGCAGAAGAAGAAGCTGATTCAACAACTGCAGGAATATCGTCACCATTTGAAAGAGACTGGGGTTTCATAGCAGCCATATTTTCGTTGACCAACTGCTTTTCCGGGTCTGATGGCTCGTAAACTTGTTCAGCAACATTTTGATTCTCTTCCACAAGTGCAGTAGCTGGATCTGGTGCAGGAGGATCTGGAACTTGAGTAGACTCTGGAAACAAAATCAAACGAATATTGAGACAAATCTAGATTAAACACAAGGAAAAGAAAATGCGAAAACAAAGTCACTTTATCAGGTTCTGGTGTTGGAGGCACTCTAGGAGCATAGTTAACACCATTAACTTTATGTTTCTCCAAGGGTTCACCATCTCCTACATACCTAAATACATCGTTAAGAACAAAATACCGCTCATCTTGTGGAGCGAGGAAAAAAGATTGTGCAAATTTTCTCTTCAAGTTATCCTTCCCCGTTAGACATCCAGTTACAAGTACAGTTTCTCCTTCCATATAAGATTTCTGAGCATCAACCGTATTAATCTCAGCCTTATGATTTTCGTAATCGAAGGAAAGAATCATCTCCGTAATACCCTGATCAAGAAAAACAATAGTGGAATTTCTTTGCACTTTAGAGATTGTCTGCATTTATAACACGAGAAAATTAAACATTGTTTATTACTGAAATCTCAAAAGGAACCTAATATTGCAGTTTCAACTTCTAAAATAAGAAGAAAAAAAATACACCAGATGGATGAGCAGCATTGTAAATCAGAGAAGTTTTACAAAACCAGAAAATCGAGACATTTTTCAGTACATAGTGCCGGACTTTTTGCCATAATCCACACACACATATATCAAGAAGTCAAGCTCTAATTAAGCTAAACTAATGTCGTTATTAAAGGATTGATCTCAAAGAAACAGACAACACTTTTCAGCATACTACGACAAAAAAAGGTTCATATATCATAAAACGCTTCTTATTACCAAATTAAAAATCCCATTTCTATGACATGACATTATCCACAGAAATATTTTACCCAAACTTACAATCCAGAACAATTAGTTGATTTAAACAATAATGACCAAAGCACAAACCCTCAAATGAAGGACAATCTAAATCATAAACATCGTTCTATAAAATCCCCATAAATGATACAACTGGAATAAGAACAAAATATGTGTTTAATGAGGTTATTTAAGTACTGAGTGGAGAAAATATACGTTAATTAATATTTATTAGTATTTATATATCCATAAATAAATTTATGTTCAATACTTGTACATGTATATTCAGGGACAACAACAGTCAACAGGAGGGGTGCAGCTCCCTTCCTCCTTAAACACTACCTTATTTGTAAAATTACTCCCAAAAATAATGGTAAATTTTCAATTTGGTCCCCAAAATAATTTATTATTAAATCTCTTTTTCTTAACACAAAATTCTTGGCTAATCCCTGCATAAATTGTTATTTTCTTCCTAAATGTTCAAATCGGGTTCAAACCTTTTAAGGGTTGCTCATATAAGAGCCAACCCTTTCGAAATGGTCAAATAAGGGCTAAACCTTTTCGAAGGTGCTCAAATAAGGACCAAACCTCTTAAAAGGGTCGGATAAGGGGCAAACCTGGGTTTTTTGGATGCAGTATATCATGTTCCATTCTTTCTAAAATTTTATTTTCAAGTAATAATTGACTTAGCTGCCATGTGGTCACTATCTGTTTAGTGTGTACATTGCAAAAGTTAAATATTGTTCAGTTTGGTTTAGGTACTAAGAAAAAATTAATTGCCATAAATGCATAAGTTGAGAAAGAGCTTAAATGAGTTGTTATTTATAACCTTCTATCATATGTTTTTTTTCCCTTTCTTGCAGGGGGCAGAGATTACTAATTTATATAGAATTTGATACGGTTAAAATACACTGGTCTGAGTATTTAACGGACTATCATTTATCGAGTTTTTACTATGTTATATCACCCTTAACCAGACAATAGCTAATGAAAGATCATTTACTGATGCAGAATTAAACTGCATATATGTAGCGATCTCACGTTTTCTTCGCTAAAAAACGAGTTTCAATGTATTTGAGGATCTTTCGGGTATTTAAAAATTTTCTGTTGGGTTTTAGAAAAACTGTATTTTATTTAAAAAATGGAGTCGCCACCGGTCACTAAGGTAGACCATACACCGTAAAAACCAGAGATTTAGAAAAATGTTGGGTTTGGGAGTCGGTTACGGATGGAAAAGGATTAGCACCCCACACCGCCCAAAATTGGTACTTTAATAATTACCGCTTTATTAATATTAAACTTTCCGGATTAAAGTGACGATTAAATTAAAATTTGGTTATAAGTGCGAATAGATTTTAAAGGCTCTGCCATTCGAGAGTAAACCGAAAACTACCATTACTACGCTTGATACTTGCCACGTTTACGCTAGAATAAAAGAGCACCGCATTGACAATAATATATCTGAAATGCAACTTAAAATATGTCAAATATAAATAAATACAATGCGATAAAAATATAAATAAATACTAACATAATAAAATATTAATCTAACATAAATAAAATACTAATCTAAAACATATATATATAAATATTAATCTAACACATAAATAAAAACAAATCTAACATAAATAAAATATTAATCTAAAACATAAATAAATATTAATCTAACATATAAATAAAAACAAATCTAACATAAATAAAATATTAATCTAAAACATACATAAATAAATACAAAGCATAAAATACTATATAAAACATACCAACTAAAAATAGGAACAAAATTAAACATTTTATTAAATCAAACAACATAAATAAAAATATGCCTAACTAGGAGCCCGAACCCGACTGGCTCCCACCGAGACCTCCGTGCCATCTTGTCATGGCCCCGAAAAATTTTAACTAGATCGGACCCTAAAAGGAACCCCGATCGAATGTTGGATCGAACCAACTAGGGCCGAGGGCACTACCCCTAACCCCGACCAGCCTTGCAGCTGACTATGGCTCCTAAACATTGGGTGCCGATTCAATTGCCAATTTGTGGCAATTTTGGGGTCCTATTTCAAAGGCTGCCCCATGCCTTTATATAGGCAAAGGGGTGGGGGTAAGACGTGGAGCACCCTACTCCACGTAATTTCCTTTTTTTACACTTTAATCAACCCTTTTTTACCCTATTTTTTATTTTAAAATTAATAATATTACTATTACAACAATACTAAAAATAATAAAATCCAGAAAAAATTGAGTGATTACAGCTGCCCCTCTTTGCTTGTTCTTGTGAAACGAGAATAAAGCAAAGATCAAAAGCACTCATTTTTTTACCTACTTTCTTGTTCTTGGCTTCAGAATCATAGGTTCTTCTGGAACTTTCCGCTTTTCCTCGGCTAACTCTTCAAGCTTGTAGTCCTTCCTATATAGAACTTTTTCGCCTTCTGATCTTGGAGTTACAGGTCCTTCCTATATAGAACCTTTCGCTTTCTTGGGTGGATCTTTCGGAATGAAAGTTCTTCCTATATAGAATTTTTTATCTTTAAATCCTGGAGTTAG
Source organism: Hibiscus mutabilis (assembly GCA_019671005.1). Taxonomy (NCBI): domain Eukaryota; kingdom Viridiplantae; phylum Streptophyta; class Magnoliopsida; order Malvales; family Malvaceae; genus Hibiscus; species Hibiscus mutabilis. Next base: position 32,910,506 of record CM033741.1, read on the forward strand.
GGTTCTTCCTATATAGAACCCTTCACTCTGAAGCCTCGAGTTATGAGTCCCTCCTATATAGAACATTTTACTCTGAGACGGTAAAGCTTGGAGTCATTCCTATATAGAACTTCTACGTCACAGATGGATTCTTCCGACTGGGAGTTCTTCCTATATAGAACTGCTAGTCTTCAAACCCTGGAGACGCAAGTCCTTCCTATATAGAACTTTTAGCTTTTGAAATCTCGGAGTTATGGGTCCTTCCTATATAGAACCTTTCACTGCGATGGCTCGAAAATATAGGCCCTTCCTATATAGAATCTTTATCTCTGAATTAGGGGTTCACACCAAACTGGCTACCGATCTTTATGGACTCACGCTACTAAGGCTGCCGCACTTTCTTCAAATTTGGGGATTCACGCCGAAAATGGATACCTATCTTTTTAGACTCTCGCTACTATGGCTGCTGAACTTTCTAGCTTTACGCTACTGAGACTACCAAAATACTTCTTCAAATTTGGGGATTCACACCGAAAATGGACACCAATCTTTCTGGACTCACCTACTATAGCTGTCGAACTTTCTGGCCTTACGCTACCGAGGCTACCCAAACCTTTCTTCAAATTTTGGGATTCACGCCGAAAATGGCCACCGATCTTTCTGGACTCACACTACTATGACTGCCGAATTTTCTGGCTTTACGCTACTAAGACTGCCAAAATTTTTCTTCAAATTTGGGGATTCACACCGAAAATGGCTACCTAACTTTCTTCAAATTTGGGGACTTACGCCGAAAATGGCCACATATCTTTCTGGACTCATGGTACTAAGGCTGCCGATATTTTTGGACTCACGCTACTAAGGCTATCGATCTTTCTGGACTCACGCTACTAAGACTATCGATCTTTATGGACTTACGCTACTAAGGCTGACGATCTTTCTGGACTCACGCTACTAAGACTACCGAACTTTCTAGACTCACGCTACTAAGGCTGCCGATCTTTCTGGACTCACGCTGCTAAGGCTCCCAATATTTCTGGCTGATCTTTTTGGACTCATACTACTAAGGCTGCCGATCTTTCTAGACTTATGCTACTAAGGCTGTCGACATTTGGCCTCACGCTACTATGCTGCCACATCATGCCCAAATGACTTATTTATAGCAAGAAGGACTTATAACCATGCTCGAAAGACCTACTGATGGCCCGAAGGTTTATCATCATGCCCGAAGGTCTTACTGATGGCCCGAAGGACTTAATATTCGGCTTTACGCTATTCTGGCTACCGTCATCTGGCCTCACGCTACTATGGCTGCCGACATCTGGCCTCACGCTACTAATGGCTGCCACATCATGCCTGAAAGACTTATTGATGGCCCGAAGGACTTATCACCATGCTCGAAAGACTTACTGGTGGCCCGAAGGTCTTATCATTATGCCTGAAGGTCTTACTGATGGCCCGAATGACTTAATATCTGGCTTTACGCTACTTTGGCTACCGTTATCTGGCCTTACGCTACTATGGCTGTCGTATCTTTTTTCTTTAATAAAATCTACTTCTTCAAACTTTTTGACAATTCTTCAAATACCTGTCTAAAACAAACAAAAATTGACATGCCTCTATCTATATGATGCACACAATATAATGCTTTCTTTTTCTTCTTTTTTTTCTTTTCTCATTTCTTTTTTTCTCTCTCTTTTATTTTTTTTCTCTTCTCCTTTTTCTTTCAATCTTTTTCTGTTCTAAAGTCTTACACCCTGAAAGGTCGTTCCTCAGATTTCTTCACTGTATGCTCTTAAATCCTCATTTGATTAATCACTTCGAATATGAATTAACAGGCTTTCAAATCTTTCGTGCAGAAGGCCTTATTGCCTTCAGGGTTATCACCTATCTTTATAAATGATCTTCTGGTCCTTATATTATTCTTATAAGAAGCGTTGCCCCATTCAATCACGGGTTCTACTGTCTCGAATTTCCTGGTCCATCATACTGAGCCTTGATCTATTTTTAATCACTAGGGTAAGTAAAAATGCTTCAATCCCCTAATATCATCCTTGATCTTCTCGTAGCATTTCGACGGGAACTAACTCTCGGTCTCTATGCTTTAAACCTCATCATTATTCATTTTTAAAGTAATGCAAAAGGCAATTTACTTGTGTATATATCAATACAAAAAATAATGATTGTTTGAAAAGATAACAATCATTTTGAAAATCAAAACCTGGAGGGAATACCAAACATTTTAAAAACATTGTTTGGAATAAATGGTAAACATCTTTTTTCATTTTTTCTCTTTTTTTAAAGCCAAACATTTTTGAAAATTAATGTTTGGAGAATGGTAATCACAATTCGAAATATATTGCCACACATTTTAAAAACTAATGTTTGGGGAAATGGTAAACATCAAAACTTTGGGAGAAAATGTCAAACCTTTTAAAACATGTTTGCCCCTAAAATATCAAACACCATAGCACATCTGCTTCAAATTGCCAGAGATCAACTCTAATGAAGCGCATATTTAGAAAATCTTGACTATTGTGGAGATATGCGCAAATGTATAGTTTCTTCTAGTCTATTAGGCTTTCAAGAGGCATAATCCCATACCTAATTTCTAGCCCATTTTAAGGTGGCTATCTTAATTTCACTAACTCACCATGCCTCATTCTTCCCTCATTTGGGTGTCGATCAAGCACTTCGAAGTTTGACGTTCTTTGAAGCAAGGTTAACCCTTATAGGTGGAATGAACTCTAAAGACATTCTCATTTAACTTGGATATCTATGGATGATCAGAATGGTCTTTTGGAGGCTTGTAATGTAGGCCTTTGGTTCATGGTTAGACGAAGCCGTATCTCTGTGCTCGTATTATTTGGATATGCTCACATGAAGTATTCTTTTTTTTGGATCACTCTAGACTGCCTGTTTTTCGGGTTTTCACCCTAGAGTTCATTTTTCTCATTCTCTTTCTTTTGGCCCGTCTTGCATTCTGGCTGTGTATTGATGCATATTTTTCCGTAAAAAAATGATTGATCTTCCAAAGCTCCTTGAATGAAGGATTATATACATTTCTGGGAGTTCTTGTGATTGGTATGCCCAGATGAAATGTTCCTCTTTCTTTCTTTCTTCTTTTTTTTTATTTGGATTGCTCAGACTGCCCACATTTGGGTTTTCACCCTAGAGTTCACTTCCTTCTTCTGTATCTTCATATCAGTGTATTTTGGTTAGATATTGATCCTAGCATGCTCAGGCAGACTACTCATTCCTCTTCATTTTTGGGATCGCTCTAGACTGCCCATTTTTTGGTTTTCACCCTAAATGTCATTTCTCTTTTCGAAATTGGCAATCTTCGGGCCGACTTGTCTTGACTTGGCTTCAATTCAAGCTTCTATACAAATCTTCAAAATTGTGGATTCTTTATGTATCTCTTGCTAATTTATTACAGTCGAAGTCTTGATCTTGTATTGTTTGATCTGGGTGTGAAGTATATACATTATTTTATTTTTATTCCTTTTGTCTTTTTTTCTCTCTTTCTTTTTCTTTCTTTTAAGATAATTCAACTCATCACAGTTTTTTGTCTCGAGGATAATGATGGAGCATACAACATAACCCTGAGTTACTCGACATAGTCATGATTTGAATATATCACTCATGTAGCTACTCCACTTTTGACTTAAAAGATGGATGGAGCATACGACCACCTTCTGAGCTTTTTACTACAGCGGAGTGCCCCAAAAAATTCTACTATTTTCTCTCTTTTTAAACACTCTTATCTAGGAATACCTTTTAGTAAACCCAAACAGTGGAGTGTAATCTCTCTTTTTCTCTCTTTTTTCTGTCCCTTTCTTTTTTCTTTCTTTTCTTTATTTTTTAGACTGCTTGTTTTGGGTTTTCAGCCTAGAGTCTCTTTCCTCTTTTTCGAGTCTGTGGATTTATTCTTGAATCAAACTGTATCTATATCGAACACTATCGCTTGTTCCCACTTGAACATAATCAATTCTACCTAGCTCTTCTAAACTGGCGCCTATTGAACGGTAGAGTCTTCATATATCTTCTTCTTACACTATTTAACTTAGTGTACTCGCTCTTGATTGCTTCAGCCTTCTAATTGCCATTTCTTATGTTGCTTGGTTTACTTTCTAAGCATAAACTTGTCTTCATCCATTTTTCTCTGGTAGTTTTATGGCTTTCATGTCCAATCTATCTGGTTTTATCTCTTTCTCTTAGTAAAGTGAAAGAATACCATTCTTCCTTCCATTCATAAATGTCCTGAGAAAGCCTTCATGGGGTAAAGGTCTAGGGTCAACTCTCGATTCAAGGATACAACAAGTTTCTAAGAAGGAAAATTCCTAAAATGGGAACTGCCCATTGTCTAAACACTCGTTTTGTTCCTCTGTTAGCCTAAGAGGATTAACGGACACTCACATTTGCAATATCGCCACAACTTTCAATTTCTTCTAAATATAAGCAACTTAGACTTGATTTTCGAATTTGAATCACAGGTATTCTTGCATTTGAGATTCAAGGACCTGGTATAGAAATGATATATACATATGTTCATTCAAAAAATGTGTTTATGTGTATGGAAAATCAAAAATTACCTCATAACAATGAATGAAATGTTTAAAGAATCAACGAATGCAAAAATGCTTTCTAAATGGAAATGTGAAAAAAAATATATGTTTGAGATTTTTTTTCTTTTTTTCTTCAAAACATTGAGAATTTCTTTGTGAACTGATGGGAAAACCATAAGGACCTTCGGACTACCTCCCGAGTACTAACTCATTCTGGCCATTTCAATGTAGTGTAGGCTTGCCATGTCTTTTATTTTTTCTTGCTGGATCAATTCTTGCGTTAGGACTCCCTCGCCAACCAGCTTCTGGATTTCTTGGTGCCATGCTCCAATGCCCTTACATAAAACTCATATGCACTATTTAGGTCAAAGTTGTGGGCAAATGTGTCAGGTGTAATATTCATTGGCCTAGGGTGAGCTGCTAACCTTCGACCAAATAAGAAAAAAATGTCTGAAATGAGTACCCCAAATATTTTCAGACTTGCTCGATGAAATTCCCTCGGTGATTTGGAGGGATTATCAGACCTCATTCTCTTACCGTTATGAGAATCTTGAAGGTGGTACCCATTTATCTCTTTCTTTTCTTCTACTCCTAGGTAGTTCTGATCTTTAAACTTAGGTATCGGAGTGCATGTTCGATTCTCTCTCCGACTGTCATGAAGTCCTCAAAGTTGACATTCATTTTCCCGAGCATCTTATCAAATAAGAAGTATGAAAGGTGGCATAAAACATGGAAGTCACTTTCCTCTTCGTCTACGGGAGGCTGCATTTGGGTCGCTAAACACAGCCACCTCAAAGCATATTCCTTAAAGCATTCGTCAGGTTTCATCTTCATACCCTGGAGATACTGACGACTTGGTGCTAGGCCCAAAGCATATTTATATTGGCCCGAAAAGGCATCGACTAAGTCTCCCCACGACTGAACTTGGTCTCTACTCAAATAGTTATACCATATCACGGTGGGTCTTGCTAGACTGTCGTGGAAACAGTGGAACAATAATTTTTCATTCTCAATGCAGCCCTCCATCTTTTTGCAGAACATGGTCAGGTGAATCTTGGGGCATCTTGTTCCGTCATCATGCGCAAATCTGAGAATCTTTGAAATTCGGAGGAATTACCAAATCAAGGTTCAAATAGAGTTTTCTTGCATCGAAGGCATCAAGCTTCTTCTCTTTTTTCCTTTTCGAGCCCATATTCTAACTGTTCAATTATTTTATTCACGATAAAACTCTAATTGGTCTTTAGATTACTCCCCAAAAATGTTATACAAGGTAATGATAATGTTATGTAAAATATGTCATGACTGTACAATGTGATGCAATGCAATGCATGAATGCAAATGCAGTGTTGATTCTCGAACAGTCCTTAAAGGACTTTTGTTCAATAGAAAAATATCTGGTTGCAAGAAACTAATAATGAATTACGGGTAATAATTAGCTTTCTTTTGGAGATCTTGACTTCGGGAAGCAAAGCTCGTGCTCCCCGTCTCGACGTCGTTTTCAGGATGATGTGTGACCTCGTCTTCTCATCTTATGCTACTCCATAGACTTGTGACGTCATGATCTTCATGGTTTGGCTTTTAAAAAAACATTGACAAGTGTAGTTATAATGCAGACAAGAGTTTCTTCTTCGGTTGATCTGGGTGTAAACAAACCAATCTTCGAATAATGCGTCTAAATAGGGTTGGATCCTAGTGGTCCTAAAGGGGGTCTACTTAAAGTCTTTAAAACTTTTGGGTTTACATTAAAATTCTCAAAGATCATTTGGTAAAGATTTCCCTATTTTTATTATCAAAAAGTTTTAACTTACTTGAAATGAAACTTTTAGGTTTTTTTCAAAGTTTTAAGAGGGAAAAGAATTCAAAACACAATATTTTTTTGAAGGAGTTAAATTAAAATCTTTGAGATTTTTACAAAGGGTTAAATGTGAAGATTTTAAAATTAGTGTTTTGTAGTCCCCACTGGATCCTCTGCGCCGCACGTGCCTTACTATCAGACCGTCTTCTTTCTCGATTGGTCTTTGCTCGGCCTAACTTGATACTGTAATATTATCGTTTTCTGCAAAGCAGACTTTTTTTCTATTTTAAAAACCTTTTAAATGAACCGTTCTTGAATCAACACCACGTCATGATATGCAAAATGAATGCAAATAAAGGGGTTGATTCTGCTGGTAATCTCCCTTTTGAATGACTTTCATAGGAATTAAAGGGTTCAGATTCTAGAGCCAAAAAAGAAGACTTCTACAAATATTCCCCTCTACATGTTTTTGGGTCGCACTCAAGGAAATGAAAGTCTCGGTTAAAATCGCTGGTACCGGGTTTGCCTTCCGCTTTATGCGTTCAAACAGATCCAAGATGGCTACGTCGATGTTTCCAAGAATCCTCGAGAAAATGATCAAAGCCTATATCCCTAAAGAGAACATGTCTATCTTCAACACCTCATCCGGGTGTGCGGGTATGATGTCTCGGATACACTCTTATGCACAGGCTAGGCTGTCTCATCGACTTTGAATTAGGCCGTTGACCCAATTGTCACTCATCCTGGCAAAGGTTTTGAGCTTCAATGGATAATTCTAGTTCCTTGGCGGCTTCAAATAGATCCAATCTTTTTGAACATTCTTCTTGTTGGGCAAGGTGGTGTACTCTTCTACTGTGGGTATCATGTCATGTCCATTGAAAGTGAAGCAGCAAGGTTCTAGAACTAAAAAATGGCTCGACGCAAAGGCTGATTAACCTGGACATGCATTAAATGTGCTACGTCGCCATAAGTATCAGAACATAGGTCTTGTAGTCGTCGATCTCATCCTTCCCAAATCTCTTTAAGCTTCCATAGGTCATTCTGTTGTAGGCTCTTGTATGTATATCCTGACATTATGCGCTCACTCGACAAACTATTAACTTGGGCCCACTGGTTGACTTCTGACCAATGTCTGACGGCTGTTCTTGAGATACCTTTTATCCACGATGAAAGATTTCTGATTGGGCAAACCACTTGAACCAACACCTTTATGTCATGCAATGCTAATGCAACAAAAGTATGCGTAAAGTCAAAATAAAATAAAACAAAAAAATGAGTTAGTACCAAATAAAATCAATAGATACATAAATAAAAAGCAAAGTAGATAAGGCAACAAGTAGATCAATCCAATTATAGGCACCTGAATTGTCCTTGTTGTCCCCTACTAAGAGTAGCAAGGCCCCCGGTCATCACCCATTATAGGCTCCTTTCAACTAGGTTCAATTCAGGGGACCCATTCGCTTATACCTATACGAAGGAACGATATCCTCATGAAAACATAAGGTACTCGAGCCCCGAAGGTAGTTGCTAGGCCCATACGGAGGAACGATATCCACACGAAAGTACTAGCGTTTCCCCCAATTAAAAGGACGAGTTTATATGCCGAATTTTAAATGCGTTAAAAATAAACACGCACTTACAACTGAATGTTAATTTAATAGTCACTTTAATCTGGGACTTCCAATATCACTAAAGCGGCAATTATTTAAAAAGCTTGACTCTTATTTGTTTTTTAAAAAACACAAATCATCCCCAGCAGAGTCGCCATCTGTAGCAATCTCACTTTTTCTTCGCTAAAAAAAGGGTTTCAATGTATTTGGGGGTCTTTCGAGTATTTAAAAATCTTTCGTGGGGTTTTAAGAAAACTGTGCTTTATTTAAAAAATGGAGTTGCCACCGGTCACTAAGGTAGACCGGACACCGTAAAAACTAGATATTTAGAAAATTGTTAGGTTCGGAAGTCAGTTACGGATGGGGAAGGATTAGCACCCCCACACCGCCCAAAATTGGTACTTTAATAATTACCGCTTTATTAATATTAAACTTTATAGATTAAAGTGACGATTAAATTAAAATTTCGTTATAAGTGCGAATAGATTTTAAAGGCCCTGCCATACGACAGTAAACTGAAAGACCACCATCACTACGATTGATACTGGCCACGTTTACGCTAGAATAAAAGGGCACCGCATTGACAATAATATATCCGAAATGCAACTTAAAACATGGCAAATATAAATAAATACAATGCGATAAAAATATAAATGAATACTAATAACATAATAAAATATTAATCTAACATAAATAAAATACTAATATGAAACATATATATATATATATAATTATTAATCTAACACATAAATAAAAACAAATCCAACATAAATAAAATATTAATCTAAAACATAAATAAATATTAATCTAACACATAAATAAAAACAAATCTAACATAAATAAAATATTAATCTAAAACATACATAAATAAATACAAAGCATAAAATACTAATATAAAACATACCAACTAAAAATAGGAACAAAATTAAACAACATTTTATTAAAACAAACAACATAAATAAAAATATGCCTAACTAGGAGCCCGGACCCCGACTAACTCCCACCGAGACCTCCGTGCCACCTTGTCATGGCCCCGAAATTTTTTAACTAGATCGAACCCTAAAAGGGACCCCGATCAAATGTTGGATCGAACCAACTGGATGTAATGCCCCAGTTTTAGGGCTTAGCGGTTTAGTGGGTTATTAGGCGGTCCGGTGGACCGGAGTAGAGATTCGAGTCGGTTTTGGGATCGTATATTTTCGGTGTGGGAAAAATTATGGAATAATGGTTAAAATCATTTTTTATATATGATTAATTTTGGTGGAATCAATTTTGGAAAATGAGATTGGGAGGTGTGACATTTTGGCTAGTGACCAAAATGCAACTTTTGAAAACTGTTTTTAAAGTGACTAAAATGAAAAAAAGGGTCAAATTCTTAGAATCCTTAAGGAGCTATTTTACCAAGTTTTTCCTGGTGATTTCTCTCTTCAATTAAATCATTTTAACACGTGTTTTAAAAGTTAATTAAAAGGGATTTTAGATATTAAAGTTAGTTATTTGGTTTTAATGAAAATTGACGTAACTTTTCTCTCAACCTTTCTCTCCACTTCTTTTCTGCCAAAACCCAGGTTTCATCAAAAACCAGAGGTGAGAGATCAATTTTACTCAGAATCATGATCTACAATTGATTATTTAACTTTGACTTACAAAATCTTATTGAAATCTTGTGTTTTCCTAGTTTTAAACAAGCCAATTGAGGGAGAAATTACACAATAGGGGTAAGGTTCGTGATCTCCTCTATTGAATGGTTATTTATTGATATTCCCAAGTATTTGATCCTTGATTTATGGTTTATAATATGATTTTGTGTTTTTTTTATATTGAATTAATTAATTTAATTGGGTAAGATTGATGAAATAGTGAAAGATCCGAATTGGATCTATTTTCCAGTGATGTAGATTGTTTTGAACATATTATGGATGTATAATAATGTTGATAAGTCATTTTTTTAATGGAATCCCGAAACTCTTGAATCTCTATTTGTTTAGGTTGTTAGACTTGTGTTTTTGTGGAGTTGTGGTGGTTGTTTGGTTTGTGGAGGTGTTAGGTTGTTTTTATTATGTTTTTAGATGTGTTTTGATGATAAAAGTGGTGCTAGGTTAATAGATGTTGGCTGGGTTATGAATCGAAGTGTTTTGGTTATGTTTTCGGTTGTTGTGGAGGGTTAATTGTGAGAGTTTTGTGGGAATCCGAGAAGGATCGTGGTTGCTATTTTTAGAATGCATTATGATGCATTAATCTTCTGTGGTTTTGTGGTAAAAGCAAGGCAGGTTGATTCGGAAGTAAGTGGAGAAGCGTAGGAGGCTTCAGATACTCATTTTTGCGTCGGCGAATCGAGGTTTCGTGACGGTGAGTTAAAATGTGGATTCCAGCGTTGGAATGTTTTAAAGATGGTTTTTAGGAGTTTAGGTAGAGCTTGAAACTCTTACCTAAGCTCAGAAGTAAGTAAAGTGGTTTTACTCTCTCAGTCGTGCTAGTTTGAAATGGTTTTATGCACTTGTTTTGATTTACATTGTACCTATTGTTTAAACATGATTTAAAGTATTTGATGTAATATTTTTAAGCATGTTTTGCTGAAGGATGCACATGGTAAGTGATCCTTGTAAGTATGGTTTATACTTGTGTTTTAAAGCATGATTGTTGTTTTGGAAAGTGCATGGTTTAATGCTTATTAAAAATAGTGAGGTAAATGTTGTTTGGTTAATTATATTGGTAAGTGATGTGGTTTTAAAATTGTTATTGAATATAGTTGGCTGGCCATATGATTGAGTGCACTGTAAAATAAGTCGCCTTGGATGTTGAGGGGTCTATATGGTGTACTGAATACTCCATCCAAGTACCCTAACGGTTGAGGGGTTAAACAGTACTGAATACTCCCGTTAGTGGGTTAAGCATCTAACCGATGATAGGGATTGGTATCCCTGTAGGTTGTGAGTGTACCCGGTTGGAATTGTACTCGGTTGTTATTGTACCGCGTTTGTGATTGTATCGCTATTCCGGTTGAGATGGCTTGAAGTGTTGGGTTAACACTTGTTGAATCCGTGTATCCGATGAACTCTTTTGTTAATGGACTTGTTAAAGATCACTTGAAAGCCAATATAATTGTTAATGTATTATTGAAATGGTTTATGTTGTATAATGTGATTTATACATGTTTTCTCCTTAAGCTTTGCATTTGGTAGTAATGCATGGGAAGGCTTAAGTTGAGGGTTAGCAATGTGACTTGCTGTTTGTTAATGATACATGTAGCACATGGTTTGATATGCTGGTTTTAATGTTGTAAGTGCATGTTTTAAAAGAGGCATGATGTTTTAAAAGATGATGTTGAGAAATGGTTTTAAATGCATTGATGGTGTTTTGTTATGTGCTTTCCTCACTAAGCCTTGTGTGCTTACGCTCTTTTTGTCCATCAATGCAGAGAATTAAAGTTTCGAAAGACAGCAAGAAGCAAGGGGATCTTGGCAAGACTTGGTTCCAAAGTATGTTAGAGACTAGACTATAATAAATAAGGGCAATGGGGGTACTTGTTATGATTTGGGAGATATTTTGGGGAACTCCCTATTTGAGCATGTTTCTTAGGTTGCTTTTGGTTTGTAAATGGCCTTTAAAGATTGATTTTGGTGCTGGTTTGTCTTTTGGTATATTGTATGGATACAACTTTAGGAAACATGCCTATAGATTTCCATTCGATGCATGAAACCTTGTTGTGCTTTTAGATTTGTGTTGCTAGGTTGCTTATGGTATGTTTGGCATGTTGGTATGGTGTTATAAGCATGTTGGAATAGTTTGACAATGTTTTTGGGTTGAAAAATCAGCAATTTGTGGCATTACAGGTCCAGGCGTACCGATACGCGGGGAACTGTATCGGTACGGCTAGGCATTTTCTAGCCTGAGGGATCGGTACGCATAAGGGAGTACCGATATGCCTAGGTAATTTTGGCCCGGCATACCGATATGGGCAAGGAGTATCGGTACACGTTCTAGCCTATGGAATCTCACTTTTCAAACCCAAGCCCGTGTACTGATACCCATGTAAGCGTACCGGTACAGATGTTAAAACAAATCAGAAGTTAGGTAAGTTGGTTATTGCGTATCGGTACGGGCCGTGGTGTACCAGATGGTGCATCTTTATGCGTATCGGTACGGTAACACTAGTATCGATACGCAAGGCTATTTTCTGTTGCATCGGCTCACAATTTTGCTTGCTTCGCATTTTAGTCCCTGAATCTTGCTAATGCATTAGTACATGGTTAAAATGATTAGTTTGAGTTGGAATATGAGACATACGTATGGAACCTGGCTAATCTAAGGTTGGTAATTTAAAAGTGGGTTTTTGACTTGTAACTTCGTCAAATTAAATTGGTCCCTAAGTGGTATACAAAATCAATTGGATGCCAAAGTGATGCCTGATTGAGTTGGGATTACACATGTTATCTGTATGAACATGTAGGATTAATAATTGGCATCTAGATAAGATAAAAAGAAAAAAATGGACCGAGTTGGCTGAATCTTTTCGGTTTGCTACGGCAAACCTAATGTGGCTATCTTGATTTGGTTGGGCGTCTAGGCTGGGTCAAGGGGGTTACACTAGAGCCGAGGGTACTGCCCCCAACCCTGGCCAGCCTTGCAGCCGACTATGGCTCCCAAACATTGGGTGCCGATTCATTTGCCAATTTGTGGCAATTTTGGGGGTCCTATTTCAAAGGCTGCCCCATGCCTTTATATAGGCAAGGGGTGGGGGTTGGGGTGAGACGTGGAGCACCCTGCTCCACGCTATTTCCTTTTTTTTTACACTTTAATCAACCTTTTTTTACCTCATTTTTTATTTTAAAATTAATAATATTATTATTAAAACAATACTAAAAATACTAAAACCCGGAGAAAAAAGAGTGATTACAATATATAATCAAACAAATTATAGGAACTTATAATTTGTTATAGATTCCAAATAAATGTTTAAAGAAGAACGATGGAAAACCTTAAGACCAGCCAAGAAAACAAACGTCTAGAAGCAATAATGAGCTTACTTGGATGGTTGTCACTGATGTCATCACACCATTGGAATCCGACCAACTAACCACACTTGAATCAGGATAGAATCTGTGTGCATAATTGGGATTGTGGTAGAGAATGCAGTAATACTGCTGAACGAAGCATTTCCAACATCTTGGGGCGCTCGGAGTTGCCGGGCGTGCTGCCGTTTCCAATGCTATCTGCTGGAAGAAAATACCACAAATAAACCACCAGCATAAATATCTTCAAGCTTAAATGACAAGGGACTGTCCCTTAAACTACCAAAACTAGGTTAAGTTGCACTGTACAAATTAATGTTGAAATAACAAAAAGTAAAAAAGCAAATTAAAAAGCATTGCCATTACAAATCGAGAAAATAAAAAAAATCCTAAATACCAACATTTTCTATTAAAACTTGAAAGTATAAAGAACAATAAAAATAAAAGGGCTTACATTAAGCTTATTTATCTACATTCTGTAAGAATACAGTGCTATATTCTCATGAAAAATCCTAAAATTAAAGTCATTAAGCCAAGGTAAAGGTTCATGTATAAAAAATAAAAAAATAAAAAATCTATATCTTTAAACAAAAAGTAGCACATTCCTTGGAAAAATATCCATTGTAGAAAGGAAGCAGCTTATAATGAGTTAACCAACAATTTTATTTTATAGGAAACATTAAGGATATAATGAAAATACAATATAAAAACTCAATAAATAAAGCACAAGTTTTCAATTTAAAAAAATTGAACTTTACAATGACTGATCAAAGAAGTGGCTATAAAAAATAAAACTTTAAACAGATATCCACCAAGTAAAAATACAAAACATATATATATATATAATATTTTCCTTTGAAGATTAAAAGAAAGGATGGGAAAAAGTGAAGAAAACAATAAGTTCGGAGGAAAAAGGAATGAAAAGGGTAGCTGAAAATTGGGAATGTCGAGGGTTTAGAGAGAACACGAGAGGTTTTAGTTGCAGGAAGAAGAAAGTGAGTGAGAGCTACCTTATGACCTTTGAAGGTACGACAAATTTTACAGTACAAGGTGAAGTCGCTATTTGCAGATGGCGACTTCATCTTGCACTGTAGAATTTTATCTTGAAATCAATAAGGAAAAATATTAAACTATTACAAATTAAGGGAGAAGTCGCTACCTGCAGATGGCGTATACGGAATTAAAATTATGAAGTTTTTATTTAATTGTAAATTATATCTTTTAAATTTGAAAAATTAAATGCAAAAGGTTTTAATTTGACAAATATTGATGATTAAATAATTATGACGTGTTTCGGAAAAGAAAAACACTTATAGTTGTTATATTTATTAAAGGTGTACGATTCGCTGACACAGTGTAAAATTTAAAAGTTTTAATTTGAATAAAAAACAAAATTCATGTACCTAATAAAAAAACTTTAAGTATCAATTAAACTTTAAAACTCATGTATCAAAATGTATATTTACTTTTTTTTAAATGGGCAAGCTTTTGAATTTATCTATTTGAACTCGATTTATTTTGTAGTAGCATTATTTTTTTGTTTAACTATTCATATTCGACTCATTGACTGACTAATCTGGATCGAATTTTGCATAGACTTAATATGGAGACGACCCTCCCCACTCAATTTTTTTCATGCACAATATTAAAATTTGAACTTTTAATTTTGTTTAAAAAACTTATCCTACAAAATCAACTGATTGTTGGTACCCGTTTAGTATAAAATATTAAAATTGGGCGTTTCTGGGACAGATGGGCTTGCAAATTGGCCTTCTTCTGACATGAGAACCTATATGGATATCCGTTGGAAAGTAAGAATCTGAAATTTTGTATTTCATTTGTTATGTACACGATAAGAATAAAATACATGTATTATGGAAAAATATTTAGATTTTAATATAATATATATTTGTAATAATCATTTTTTATCCTACCTCAATTCGAATAAATTTTTTTAAATTAGAATCCAAAAATAATCAGTCCAAAAAATTCAAAATCCAAATACAAGCAGTCCAAATACAAACAGTCCATTTAAAAAGCCCATTATCCAAACCATTACCCAAAATCAAACGAGCCCAAACTACCTAATTACCCATAACCCGTTACATATTAGCCCAAATCAACCAGCCCAATATCCAAATCTGCCTCAACCAAACCTAAACCCATGGCCCGATCCGGTTCACTGACCCGAATATCCAAAAAAACTAAACCTAATTTCCTAAACTCTTCAAATACTAGCCGCCGCCGCCTCTTCAGCTGCCATTTCAAAAGCTTCCCAGACCGTTCAGGCCACTTCAATGGCCACATCAGAGCCGCGTCAGCAGTTGTGCCACGCATGAATCCCTCTATACCCGGCCAAGGAAACCAGTACTGGCTCCCCTCACCACCGTACAAGTCTCTGTCGCAATTGCTAATGCGGCAAAACCATTAGCCCAAATCAACCAACCCGAAACAGATGCATGTATTTCGGCTATAAAGCCAGATCCAGATGCATGTAAAAACCCTAGATGGGTTGTTTCGAAAAAATCAATGCAAAATAAAATTCTAAACTGCCTTTATTTTTTTTCCTTTTCGAATAACAAAGCAGAAAGTAGATTAGGATTTTCTTCTTACCTTTGGGAAGCGGTTACCCGTCGCCGCCTTCGCTTCTTCTCCGTTAGAGCTTCTGGTTGCCTTAATCCTTCAAAGGTTTCGAATCGGCTTTCAAAAAGGATTTAGGGTTTTGTTTTTTGGAAAATAAAAAAATAATTTGTTTATTTTTTTTAAAAAGAGGTTTTGCACAGCTGCCGGCCACTACGCATGGAGGCGATATTGCTGGTTTCTGAAAAACAGGAGGGAAGGGAGGAGTAATCCAGAGTGTTTAGAAACCCTTGTTTTTTCCCTCACTTAGTTTTTTAAAACAAAATGGGCGGATAGGCAAAATTTTGCCCTTGATTTTGGTATATAAGCGCTCTCTAATACGACGTCGTTTTGGCCCTCTAAACCCGCACGTTGACCCAGATCCGGGATGGATCCGCGCATTAGATTGAGGGGAAAATTACATGTCTAGTCTCTCAAACTTCTTCCCGCCTTCAAATTGGCCTCGGGTTAATCCCGTTTTTAACCCTTCCCATTTCATTTTAAAATCTATTTCACCCTTTTTAAGTTTCGTTCTATTTTAATTCCCCCTTTTTTGTTTTTCTTCATTTTGGTCCTTTAAAAATTATAGTACATTATATGTATATTATACAATTACTATATAGTATATATATGCTACAATATCATATTATCTATATTAATCATACTATAGTATATATCTTATATATTACAATATTACATTATATTGATTTTTTATCTATTATTTTTATATATCATATATTATTTATCTTATATCATATTCTATATATATTATTATAATATATAGCTACGTTATAGATATTATATTATATAATATATTTTTATATATTATTTAATATATATACATTATATTACATATTGTACATAATACATAATGTTTGATTCGGCCTTAAGGTGACCCGCAACGGGGATGATCCGTATTATTCATGGCATGTTTGATTAAACTAACACCTAAAATCTAACTTCTATCGTTTACTTTCTGCAATTTAATTTTTCTGCAATTTTATTTTCTCGCAATTTAATTTTTTGTGTTTATTTTTATTGTATTTAATTTTTCGCTATTTATTTTACGTCCTTTTTATTTCTATTCGATCCGGTCCTTTTCCAGATTTGTTTTATTCAATCCGATCCCTTTTCCGGATTCCTTAATTTCCGTATTAATTTACTTTTTTGCATTTAAATTCCCGCTCTTTTATTCTATTTGGTCCTTTTTTCAGATTCCTTTGTTCGACCTGGTCCTTTTTCTGAATTTTTTATTTCATGCTATTTAATTTCCGTATTCATTTATTTTGTTCATATTTATTTTCCGCTTCATTCTTTATCGTCTTTGTTTTATTTATTTATTTATTCGTTTTTTGTGACATACTTTAATTTGTCATTCATTCCACCTCACACTTAATTTATCTAATCCCACATTGTTGATTAATCAAACCTAATCATAAAAAGGAAGTATTTATTAATTCTGATATTTGTGTCGTAACAGTCTTGGCTCATTGGATGTTGACCAAATATTCGAATTAATTTTCACCGTCTGAAGGTAAATTTTAATTTGGAATAAAAATGGACAAGCCATAACATCATTTTCACTGCTTGCATCATGCATAATGGTGACGTACTCGAGTCGAACTGTAAATTAACACGATAGTCGAGCTTATTTGATGTCGGCTTAATCTACAGTCTGATGTACAATCAGCCTTATTAATTAAATGAATAATTAATTCGAGCCCCCTAAATTGTTAAAGCCCGTTCAAATTAGAACATATATTCGATTAAGAACAGTCAATTAAATTCAATTTTGAATTCCAGTAATTTCTATCGATTAAAAGCAACGTCTATTTTGGTACCGATTTTCGGGGTAACCAACTCCCAAACCCATTTTTAAAGAATCTTTGGTTTTATGGTGTCCGACCTACCTTAGTGGCCGGTGGCGACTCCAACTCTTTATTTTAAAAAAACATTTTTAAAACCAAATCCCCAAAAATCCAATTTTCACCAATCTTCAAAAAAAAAATTCAAAAAAAATTAAAATCTGCAAAAACACTTATTTCCTTTTTTAGCGATTTTCGAAAGGTCGTTACAGCTGGCGACCCAGCTGGGGACATTTTTGACAGTTAAGCCAAAAAAAACTGATGTTGCTTTTATCAATGGAAATTTTGAAATTCAAATTGACTTTAATTAATTTGTTCTTTTTCGAAGATACATTTTAATTCAACGGGCTTTGATAATTAGAGGCTTTGCATTAATTGTTCATTTAATTTTGAAGGCATCTCGACATGTGTTGCATCATACTCATCAAGCTCTATACCCGAGCTTTGTCCCTTAAGTGGGAGTGAAATGTCACATACCCACGTGAGCAGCCCTCCACGGGTTGGTAATTCACTCCCGAAATCCACGCCTTTTTACACGTGATCAGCCCTCTAGGTCACTAGGTCGTGCTTTCCCTCGAACCGAATCTGATTCACAAGCCTGTCATGGGCCAGAATTGAGGTTCTTGTTACCTTAGTAGATAATAAGATAGGTTCGAGCACCCCTCTCTAGAACCCAAATGACAAGTGTGAGAATCTAGGAAGCCCACCCCTTAGAGCCTTGCGGACAACCATAGAAATCTAGAATACATGTTGTTAGACCACTTTGTTGTATTTATTGTATATTTGTCACTAATACACTCTTCTTGTCTGATTATTTTTGTACATATTCATGACATTTTGCATAAAGCGTTAATTCGAGAACAGTTCAAAATTGAGGGCTTTCATAACGGAAGAAAGAGTATATAATGATGAGTTAAAGAATTTTGAAGCCCGAGTGAGGCAAATGCTAATCTAAATGCACCATATATGGCAGTCATTCGCTTTTCTCGTTATAATGAGACTCGATCTTCATTACAGAAAGTCGTTCAATGAGAATGTTCGTCGATCAACACTTTTTGCATCCATTTGTACATTATCAACTATTTCTCTCCACTCATCATAATTACACTCAACATTAAATTCACTCATTCGCATCACACATTAATTTCATTCATTTGTACGATAGTTGCATTGTACATAGATCTCATTCACTTGCACGGTAGTTGCATCATATGAGCATTTAGCATAAATTTTATTCACCCACACGATAGTCGCATTCGACATTAATTTAATTCATTCGCAAGCTAAATGCATTCAATATGAATTTTGCTCATTGGCACAATACTTGCATCGTACAAGCATCTTCATGGTAATTGCATCATATGAGCTTTTAACAAACAATCTCATTTACTTAGTCGCATCACATCATTTTTAAATATTAGTTATTCATCCACTTGCATCAACATGTGTACATTTATACATTAACATTGCATTTAGATGCATGCATTTTCTCATTCACCATCACATCTGTTCAAAATAAAAAATTCTGTCAGTTCCAACATAGACAATGCCCCAACCGGCGAGAAGGGGGAAAGCTTCATCACCCACGTTTGTAATTCAGACAGTGTAAGTGAGTCTGTATTGGGGGCACCCGAGCACCACCTCGGTAAGTTTCATCCAAAAATAAAAAAGGCACAAATGTGATTTCAATTTTTGTAATGGCCTAAGGCCACATATTTAAAATTTCAATAAAAAGATGCAATCTATTTTCAATTCTCTTCAGTCTGTAAATATATCTGTTTATTGAACCCCCCGTATATAAATTACACAAGGAACATTAATTTTGACTCGAAGGTTGAGCCAGAGCAACCTGTGTCTAATTGAAATCCTAAGCTGCGGAGATTACGAATGTGTGACTCGCATTTCACATTAAAGACCACAAATAATAACAAATCATTGCAATTCAATGTTCAAAGCCTGGTAATAGGCATTTTTCAAAAAAATAATTTAATGATTCAAAGCCTGGTAATAGGTCTTTTCCAAAAAACATTTCAAAGCCTGGTAATAGGCATTTTTCAAAATTAATCAAAAAAGCACTCCAATGTTCGAAACCTGGTAATAGGCATTTTCGGATAAGAGTGTAGAATTTTTGAGGCACTCCGTTGAAGCCATTTCTAATCGAGACTGTAACACTTATGTTAAAAAAAGGAGGAAGGAAAAATATGGTTTTGAAGGGGAATGCAGGTTGTGGGATTTGAACCCACAACCTAAGCCCCTCTAGCCGGTCATCCAATCATCTGAGCTAGAAGCTCTTAGTGAAAGGGTTTCCAAAAAATTAGTTTGAGTGATGTTTTGGGCTGGGTTAACAAAAAATAAATAAAACCAAATTTGACCTTTCAGCTTCCCATTGTTTTTTTTCTTTCGAACAGAATATCCAAAAAATTCCCCCAAAATACTTTCACTTGTTCTTAACCGGCCACCGTTCGAACCACGCTCACTGCCGCCCTGTGGCCGCCACTGTCACCACCGTTTTGTTCCCTGTCTCCGTCCGACCAAAGCCGCATTAACTTTTTGCCAACCAGTCTTGCCGTTCGCCAGCAATTTAAGTTCAAAGGTTCGACGTAACCTAGGGTTTGAATCCCTTTAAACCGTCATCGATTTCAGTCTATTTGGACGTTCGTTGGAGAAGGCAGTGACATCACGATTATCCTCTCGTCGTGACGGTCCTGACACTACCATTTGACCATCCAACGGTACCGTTTAAGCCTCCGTCATAGTTTGGCCGAATAGGTAAGTTCGGTAAGTTTAAACTGAAATTTTGGTCGTTTTTGAATGTTTCTGTGTTAATGGATTATGGCAAGTCATAGATCCGGCCAAAACATGCATTTTGAGCCATTTTTCAGCCAGTTTTGGTAGCGCATAGAGTGCACGCGCCGTCTGGGACAATTTTCAGCCGCCCTAGACGATAGCCCTTGAGCCGGACCGGTTCAATAGTGAATCGGCCTGGCCAGGCCCGGTTAGGTCTCTGAACCGAACCAGTAAACTGACCCGTTTGACCTAACCTGATCCGTCTGACCTGACCCGACCCGGCCCGAGTCAACTCGTTCAAGTCAACTCAGTTGTCTTTGACCCGTTGACTTTAACTAGTTGACTTTGACCCATTGACCAATGGCGTCAATGTTAACTTTGACTGTTGACGTCATCATTGATTTTGACCCAAAAAGTCAAATTTTTTGAAAACTCTTATTTTATGTTTTCCGATGTCCTGAGTCCCTTTATGAAGCCCGTTTCGCGAAATTCTAACCCAAAAGCCTCTGAAATTGACCTCAAATTTGATCATGCATACTATTTTAATTATTTAATTTAAGAACAAAGATTTGGATTAAGGGTTCTGACATTAAATATTATTTGTTTAAGGTACCCAAGATACGTTCGATCGCTTGTCAGCTCAGCCCAGCTCATCCTAACCTGCTCAGACGCGTAAGCCCATCGTGACTCGTACAGACCCTTGATATAGTAATTTATCCCGGTATAAATATAATATCTTTAGTAACCCGAATATTTGTCGATATAGGTTCCGACACCATAGCAGAGCGTGGTCCCAGTGCCAGTAGATTCAGACCTTGACTTTTGAGGTGTGTTCCTTGTATGCTGCATGGCTATTTTATATACTAATTTACATGCCATATATGTTTTTATCAAACTATTCATGTGCACATAATTTACGAGCTTGAACTTGCATAAACATAACATGTTTTTTTGAAAATGAGCATGATCATACTGTATGTTTGAAGTATGCCTAGTACCCGATATGATAAGCATGCTCTATGGTTACTGTATATTATTGCCTATTGTGATACTGTTTAGACGGATTAGTTGGGGTGTTTGGTTTATGATATGAAGTGTTAAAGGTTTAGCCTTGATCCGGCTGGTAATTTTGCCCGTATAAGGTTCCCATGCTTTGGCTGGGGTAATTCTACCCGTGACCTAAGGTATTCCCTTAAGATGGTACCCTTGCCTAATGGCTAGGGTTAACGCCCGTATTCGGATCCTCAGCTATGGCTAGAGTGACTCTGTCAGTATTTGGTTCCCATGCTTTTACTGGGGTAATTCTGCCCGTGACCTAAGATATCTCTTAGGATGGTACCCTTGCCCAATGGGCTCGGGTTAATGCTTGTATGTGATATTGTCTTGGGGGACTGTATCCTAGAGTTGGGTTGGAGGGTAGATAGGTTGCATGAAAACTATGGTTGCACTTATAACGTGTTTTATGAAATATTTCATGTTTTTTTTAAATTATATTTATTTATACTATTTTTCTGGCACCATTGGAGCACACTGAGCTTCCAATCTCACACCCCAAATCTTTTCCCTTTCAGATTTTGGATAGGCTTCCGGACTTGGCACTTGGAGGATCGACACATTTGATATACATCAGTTATTGTAATGTTTCTATCTTCTGGATTGTTCTGTTATAGTGACATAGGCCTATATTTTGTTACTTTATATTTTATACTTGATGATGTTGCCATATATGGCTTGTGACGTATTTTCATATTTTGGATATGGTTTAATTTGGTTAACTTAAATCGTTTATGTTGGAATCTCTTATACTTTGACTTTGATTTTCAATTCATTAAATAGTTCTATAAAAAGATTTTTAGTAACAATGTGATCTCCTAGATTTGGATATGCATAGACCGGTCTAGGGGGTTACATTTAGTTAGTATCAGAGCTTTTGGTTTTACAAACCTCGAACTGTGAATGGGTTTTAAATAAAACATTTTTGTAAAACGTTTTGCAAATATGTTTTTAATATGTCATCGAGTTTTATATGTTTATCTGTGTGCGATTCTCCAGTACCAGTTTTGACCCTAAATGTTACCTTTTGTAGAGATTTTTCGATATGAGTACCCGTAGAGGACGTCAACCTGCCCGCAGATGGGGTCGTGTTGCTAGGTTCATCGACCCGATAGATGAACCGACGAGTGATCCTCCAATTCCAGTAAATCCTCTCGCCCCTGGTAGTTCTACTGCACCGACTGATTTACCACCTGCTACTAGTATAGATATGACGACTCCAGTCAGAGGACCAAGAGTTTTTGGACTTGCACCTATGACAGGAATTGCTGATGAGACCCTGAGTAGACAGTTGCTCTAGTTGATTCAGGGTGCAGTGAGAGCGAAGGCCATTGTACCAGAAGTTCCTATCTCTCAGACTCTTATTGCTAACGGGGTCATGATCTTTTCTGGATCCCTTGGTGGGGCACCGAAGGAGGCATGAAGTTGGCTTCATGATATCGAGAGGCGTATGGAACAGTTGGGTTTGGAGCCAGCCAAGAAATAACATGGAGCTATATCTATGTTGGATGGAAATGCCCACTCTTGGCGGGAATCAGTTGTGAGCAGCGTGCCGTCTGAGCGGTTGACTTAGGATTTCTTTAAGGAAAGGTTTAAGAATCGCTTTTTGGGTAAGGAGTTCTTGAGAGAGATGTGACAGGCTTTTAAATACTTGGTGCAAGGTTCCATGACCATGGCTGAGTCTGAGTTGCAGTTTCTGAATCTGTTGAGATATGGCACTGGTATTGTATCTACCGAGAAATTCGGATGTAATAAGTTTTTAGAGGGACTTCGTATTGGTATTTGTAATCGTATTGCTACACATCATGATGAGTTATTTGAAGACTTAGTGAATCGAGCCAAGACTGCAGAAGAGATGGAAATTTTAGCAGCCAAACAGAATGGCATAGATCAAGATAGAGACAAAGATCGGGGACGAAACCGAGATCGATCTGGGAGACATTCTGGTCAGAGTGAGTCTCGTACATGCCCAGATAAGAGGGCTCGTACTACTATTTATCAGAGAGATGGATTGAGTTTCAGGCCTGTGGCACCTCAGGATTTAGCCTTTAGTCGGGGTGGTTCGTCAGGATTCTCTTCGGTACCACTATGTGAGCATTGTGGTAAATTACATCGAGGAGAATGTAGGAAGTTATCGGGTGCTTGCTTCAAATGTGATTCTACTGAACATTTTTAGAGGATCATGCATAGTATTATAATTATTTAATTTAAGAACAAAGATTTGGATTAAGGGTTCTGGCATTAAATATTATTTGTTTAAGGTACCCAAGATACGTTCGATAGCTCATCAGCTCAGCCCGACTCATCCTGACCTGCTCAGCCACGTAAGCCCATTGTGACTCGTACAGACCCTTGACATAGTAATTTATCCCGGTATAAATATAATATCTTTAGTAACCCGAATATATGTCGATATAGGTTCCAACATCACAGCAGAGCGTGGTCTCGGTGCCCAGTAGATTCAGACCTTGACTTTTGAGGTGTGTTTCTTGTGTTCTGCCTGGCTATTTTATATACTAATTTACATGCCATATATGTTTTATCAAACTATTCACGTGCACATGATTTACGAGCTTGAACTTGCATAAACATAACATGTTTTCTGAAAATGAGCATGATCATACTATATGTTTGAAGTATGCCTAGTACCCAACATGATAAGCATGCTCTATGGTTATTGTATATTATTGCCTACTATTTAGACGGATTAGTTGGGGTGCTTGGGTTATGATATGAAGTGTTAAAGGTTCAACCCTGATCCGACTGGTAATTCTGCTCGTATAAGGTTCCTATACTTCGGCTGAGGTAATTTTTCCCGTGACCTAAGGTATTCCCTTAGGATGGTACCCTCGCCTAATAGCCAGGGTTAACGCCCATATTTAGATCCTTAGCTACGGCTAGAGTGACTTCGCCCGTATTCGGTTCCCATGCTCCGGCTGGGGTAATTCCGCCCGTGACCTAAGGTATCCCTTAGGATGATACCCTTTCCTAATGGGCTCGAGTTAATTCATGTATGTGATACTGTCTTGGGGGACTGTATCCTAGAGTTTGGCTGGAGGGTAGATAGGTTGCATGAAAAGTATAGTTGCACTTATAACATGTTTTATGAAATATTTCATGTTTTTCTGAATTATATTTAGTTATACTATTTTCTGGCACTATTGGAGCACACTGAGCTTCCAAGCTCACACCCCAAATCTTTTCCCTTTCAGATTTTGGATAGGCTTCCGGACTTACCACTTGGAGGATCGACACATTTGATATACATCAGTTATTGTAATGTTTCTATCTTTTGGATTGTTCTATTACGGTGACATAGGCCTATATTTTGTTACTTTATATTTTATACTTGATGATGTTGCCATATATGGCTTGTGACGTATTTTCATATTTTGGATATGGTTTAATTTGGTTAACTTAAATCATTTATGTTGGAATCTCTTATCTTTCGACTTTGATTTTCAATTCATTAAATAGTTCTATAAAAAGATTTTTAGTAACAATGTGATCTCCTAGATTTGGATATGCATAGACCGGTCTAGGGGGTTACAGAGACCCTTCGCTTCATGAGTGATGGTAATATTTTCAAAATCATGACAATACCGAGTAGCTCAGGAATTTTTTGTTTGCTCCATCATTTATTTCGAGCCAAAGGAATGTGATGAATTGAATTCCCCAAACAAGAATAAGAAAAAACTGAATGAATCTGCCAAAGTAAGTTGGTCAAGCTTTGAAGTAGCTCAAAATACACTTCACATCTTCAACATCAATTCAGCTTTCGGGGTCTCCTAGACACATGATTCGTTTTGGTAATCCTCGGTAAGTCATTTCAGCGTTTCTCATGCACTTGATATTTAGGGAATTCAATATTGTTTGATATATTCACAATTTGAGAAAACCCCAATTTTTTTCTAATAAGCATCTCACATTAAAATCATAATATGTAGCCTGAGATTTGAAATAAAAGATTTCTCTACATTACTTGCAACGAAGCTCAAAAGTGTAGGGACCAATAGCAAATGTGCCCTCAGATCGTTGCCTTAGCTCAAGAAGGCTTTCACCAGTTGACCTTCGCCTAGAAAGGTGACATTCTAGAAGAAGATGGTCAAACCCATAAGAGGTTGGCGCATCAACGACGACAGCCATCCATCGAGTCTGCAAGACATAGCTTGGGTGAAAACAAGATCGAGCTACCAACATGACCAGAAAGTCATGGGGTATCCCCTTTGAAGTCAACATCATGGCCAACTGCATTACATGCCATTCATGTCAACATCATGCCATTCAACTCATTCGCATCATGCATACATTACACATCAAGTTAGATGCATTCATGCTAAGTGCATTCACTTCACTTATACATAACAAACAGGTTCATG
Source organism: Hibiscus mutabilis (assembly GCA_019671005.1). Lineage (NCBI taxonomy): Eukaryota > Viridiplantae > Streptophyta > Magnoliopsida > Malvales > Malvaceae > Hibiscus > Hibiscus mutabilis. Next base: position 32,936,173 of record CM033741.1, read on the forward strand.
ACGAAAAAGAAGTTGAAACCTCAAAGAGGGAGTTTAACAACACCCACCACGAAATGGCGAATCCTCTAAGCAAAGAAAGCCAAATTAAAAGTTCAAAACTCTAAGTGAACATTCACTAACTATTGTTTACTTCTATTTTTCAGGTCTTGCCCCCATTGACAGTGGTGTAGCAGATCTACCACTTTCATCCTCAGATCTCGACTCGCCGTTAGTGGTGTTTTAGATCAAACTTTTCTTTAGATCTTGCCTCATCGTCAGTGGTGTAGCGGATCACCTTTTTTCTTTAGATCTTGCCTTATTGTCAGTGGTATAACAGATCATCATTTTTCTTTAGATCTTGACTCATCGTCAGTGGTTTATTAGATCATCTATCCACCAAATTATGCCTCTTCGTCAGAGTTGTAGCTTGATCCAATCTATTCTTCAGATCTTAATTCATCGTCAGTGGTGTAGTGGATCAACAAATCTTTCAAATCATTCCTCTTTGTTAGAGTTATAGCCGGATCAAATCTATCTTCAGATCTCGACTCATCGTTAATGTAATACCTCGAATTTTACTAAGTTGATTAAGGATCATTTAGTACTAAGATAATAGCTTAAAAGCTCTCTTAGTGACTAAAACGACAAAAATGCAAAAGTTACGATTTATTTGATTATGGGTTATGGAAAAGGAATTTTTGAGAATTAAAAGCATCAGATGATAGTGGGAAAGCTAATTAGGGTACTTGCAAAGTTTGGTTGAAATCTGAGGAAAATTTGAAATGGGAATTGAAGTTTAAAATTTAGTGACCAAAATGATAAGCGGTCAGAACTTGTGTGGTACAAGACTAAATATGAAAAGTTGAAGGACTAAAGTTGTAAATTTCCAAAAGTTAGGGGTTTTTATTTTATAAACAGATAGAGCACCTTAGGGTGTGGATCGAATATGGAATAACTGGTTTGATCTGATATTTTGATTATTGGGAAATAGTAGTCAAACTTTAAGTAGAATTCGGGTATCCGGATTGAACTAGAAAATTATGAAATTTTTCTATATGATAGAAGAAGGATATAAAAATCATTCCCAAGTTTTGGAGATATTTTTAGTTCGATTCATGATGAATCCTATGATTTATTTTGATTAAGGAATTTATTTAGTAACTGATAAAATTCTCAATAATTATCGGTAAATCGGATCGAGCTAAAATTTCAGAAATGATTCCATGGACCCTGGAAGAGTTATAACATATTATTTTATGAATATTTGGAGAGTTAAATAGTAGGGTTAAATTTATTTGACTGAAATGGCAATTTTGTGAAAAAGTTGATTAGTAAAGGGTATTTTGGTCTTTTCACCCAAAAAAGGGAAATGGAAGGAATTTTGAGATCTTTTTAGTGGATGAATAGTTTCTGGTTGGGATCCAACTAATTATAGTTGGAATGTTATAATATGACAAACTAGTAAATATGAATTCAGATGTGGGCCATTTTGGTAAATTGGAATAAAATGAATTTTAAATTCATTTTTAATTATACAAGTTGCATTTATATATGAAATATGAAAGATTTATCAATGAAATTCATCTCCAAAACCGTGGAGAAAGCGGAGAAAGAATAAGGAAAATTTCCAAGCTCGATTTAAGCCCTGAATCTCGGTTTTAAGTTACGAGGGAGACTGAGGGAGACACAAGTATTAGAGGAAAAGAAAAGTTTACCGAATAAGCTTAGTGAGGCTACTTTTGCATCGCTACAGGTGAGTGCATTTTATCTATTATATATATATAAGATGAGGAAGACTTGCGATAAGTCGACCTTGATATTAATGAAAAAGTATGCTGATCAAAGTTATGCAAATGACATGAAATATTAAATGGTATATGTGATACATTGATATGGCATAAAGATTTATCTAAGATAAATCAGATTTTAGATATTGGGTATGAACTGCCTAATATCGACTTATATGATTTATATTGATACAAAATACAATAATGACAAGTACATATGAAAAGTTATGATGAAATATAGAATGTGTATTGCCCGTTTACATGAATGATGATGATTGATTAATATTGAAATGAAATGCCCAAGTATTTATTTATGAGAGTCCATGTTATAGTTGGCATGCTATAGAGTCCTTAGCAGCTACATCACACAAGTTATGATATGATTACATGTTTTGTGACTACTACGGTGTCACACCCACCTTGGGGACCCAAGCCCTTGGTATTGCACCTTGGGGATCTAAGCCCTTGGTGCCAAGTGCACTAAAGAGGTGCTTTTATGAGGAGTAAAGAGCGTCCTCGATGTACGTACTCATCTATCATGTTTAAGTTAGGCACTACTGTGTCATTTTTCACCTTGGGGACCCAAGCCCTTGGTGTGCACCCTGGGGATCCAAGCCCATAGTGCTAATGGCACTAACGAGGTGTTTAATGAAGGGCAAAGAACATCCTCGAGTACGTACTCATTTACAAGTACAAGTTAGACACTTAGGTGTCTTATTCATGTGCCTCGAGTACCGTGATCGCATAATTATATACTTTGGGATACCTTTAAAAGAAGGTTATATTGCAAATGATTACATGATGACTGATAAATACTGAAAACATGATATTTATAATTGTTTTATGATATGATATAATTTATACTGGAATCATTTGCCATTTTGTAGGAAATGTATTGAACTGTTATATGATAGAGGAATGACTTGATAAGTCTATTTTATATGATTCTATACTTTAAAATGATTTATTTTAAATTATAGTTGCCTCACTAAGTGAATACTTAGCGTGTGCTGTTTCACACGTAGGTTATGGGAAACTTACTGGAAGAGGAATCAAGCATGTTAATCGGGCTACAATCTGTCAAACATCAGTAAGCCATTCTAATTTATGATATTCTCTAGTGGGCATGTATCAATTTATTCGTTGGTTGTTTTAAAGGTAATTTTTTTAATTATCGTATATCACGTAACAGTTTGAGATTCAAGAAAGGGCCTAGGCAGTGTACCTAATTTTCACCATGAGTTACATACTTATTTTAATAACTGATTAATATATTTTATAAACCAATTCAGGGTCACACCTAGTAATATGTGAATAGGCTATGAATACTTCAAAAGTTGAGAAATGGTTATTTTATAAACTAGTTTTATGTTAAATGTTTAAAAAATTTTCAAGTTAGGAAATCAGTAAAATAATTTAGTAACATCTTCAATGTGTATTTAATCATCGAATATACGTTGAGGGTGTTACATTTAGTGGTATCAGTGCAATAGGTTTAGCCGGTTCTGGATGCTAAACTAAGTTTGTTAGTAAATACATGCCCCTAGAATGTCATATTACTGATGTGTTGATTGTATGACTTGAAGCTACTCCTCATTAGTATAAGATAGAATAAGATTATAGTAAGAAAAGTAAGACGCTACCGGATTTCGCCTATCGACGAATCTCAGAGGTCAAGAAAGGACTCACAACGAGTGCAATGATGTAAAATAGGTATTGTAATCAACTTCAAATTGAGTTGAGTTACCTGTATTGTAAGGAGTTGATGCAGAAATTATATGCTGTTAGTCCTTAACATTTATACATGCTCTTATGTTTATAACGACATAGATTACAAAAAAAGTTTAGATAGTAAGGGCTCACATTTCAAGGTAAAAAGGCAGTCATAGAATTGTAAGTTTGTGATTAAATGACATTAAGATATTCAGATATGAAAAAGTAAGAAGAAGAAGAAGTATCTTTACTTGAAAAATATAAATGCTTGGGGGTCAGAAAGAGATATGCAGTAGTATAAATGAAGTAAAGTATGTACTGTTCTCGACTTCTGACTTGGCTGAGCTACTTGTGTAGTAGGGAGCTCAAGCACAAGAGTAGAGAATACTATTTTAGATACTAGAAGAAATACACGAGAGGTTTTAACCTCCAGTGTCTGTATTTGTTAGGTCATTAATTGTTAAAAGTTTAAGTTTTTGAGTGCCCTAAATTTCATAGTAAAGGTGAATTGATGACTACTTATCTGAAGTTAAAGGATGATAAAAATCATATTGGAAGGTCTGAAAGATATGAATATTGAAAAGTCAGAAGAAGTAATATTGTTACTAAGGGAATATGTTTGTATTTGGGTGGACTAATGCGACATAATAGTACTTACAATAGAAGTGATCTAGAAAATTTTCTAGAAGGAGTTAAAAGAGCTGAAAGCTCAGCTGTAAGAATTGTTAGACTTGAGTTATAATCATCTAGTGTGCTATTGTGAGAAGCTCCAGAATTATTCGTAAAGAAGGAAAATAGTTATTTACGACTGTGTAGTGATTATAAAAAAGAAATAAGAAAAAGGTAATAATATATTTTCTATCAGGATTATCAGTTAACCTGAACTATAAATACTTGATGTGAGTTTTAGTTATTAAAAGTGGCTTTCTTAGGTCATATTACTTCAACTATAGGGATCCGAGTAGATCCTAAAAATATACAGTCTATGGAGTGGGAAATTTCCCAAAAATATTACAGAGGTTCGTAGTTTCTTAAGACTTATTGGTTATGATCGAAGGTCTGTGAAAGTTTTCTTGAGGATATGTTATGAGCTTGTATAATTGAGTTTGAGATCACGGAAAAGATATATGTTGTTAGTAGAAATTTTCTTATAATAATAGTTATCAAGAAAGTATACAGATGGCACACTATGATCTCTCTGGTCGAAAGTGTAAATCACTATTAAATTTGTTTGAGTTGAAGATCGTGAATTAATTAAGTCAGATCTATTACAAGAAATGGAAGAAAAAGTAAAGATTATACAAGATAATCTTAAAAAGACTGATGACCGACAGAAGTCTTTTGCAGACTTGAAAGGAAAAAATATTCAATTCGAAGATAAAGGAAGAACATGATGCTTATCTTCACATTGTTCTTCAGACTCTTCGAGAAAAGAAGCTTTATGCTAAGCTATCAAAATGTAAATCTTGGTTGCCAGAAGTTGCTTTTCTTGGCCATGTGGTTTTGGTAGAAGAGATAAGAGTAAATCCCAATAAAGTACCAACTATAGTTGAATGGAAACCTCTAAAGAATGTTTCCAAGTTTCTAAGTTTCTTGGGACTTGCTAGTTATTATCGAAAGTTTGTAAAGAATTTCTCGATGATTGCCTCCCCACTGACCAAGCTATTGAGGAAAGATATGCCATTCAGATGGACAGATAAATGCCAATAAAGCTTTGAAACATTAAAGAAGATATTAACGAAGCCTCGATATTAATACAACCAGAATCGGGCAAAGATTATGTGGTTTATAACGATGCTTCTCATAAAGGTTTGAGAAGTGTACTTAAGCAAGAAGGAAAAGTAATGGCTTATGCTTCGAGATAACTTAAGACGCATGAAAGGAATTATCATACTCATGATCTGGAGCTGGAAATGGTTGTAATTGCTTCAAAGATATATCGTCATTATTTATATGGTGAACGATGTTATATTTACACAGATTATAGAAGTTTAAAGCATCTGTTAATTAAAAAGGTATTGAACTGAGGCAAAGAAGGTGGATCGAGCTTCTTAAGGATTATTATGTGATCATTGACTATCATCCAGGAAAGCTAATGTAGTAGCAAACGCTCTTAGTCGAAAGACATTTGTTGCCTTAAGAGCTATGAATGGGAGACTGGCATTAAAAGGAGATGGTGCATTGATTTTCGAGTTAAGAATAAAGTCTACTTTATTAGATTGAATAAAAGATCTTTAGAGAAAAGATGATAAGTGTTTGTTAAGCTTCAAACAGGTGGAAGAAGGTAAAATCGAAGACTTTGAAGTTAAGCTGATGGATGTTTGTATTATCGAGGAAAAATATATTTTTTCAAACAATGAAAAATTGAAAAAAAAACTTATCTTTGAGGTACGCTATAGTCCTTTGATTGTACATCCAGGTGGAAACTAGATGTATCAAGATTTAAAGAATCGATATTGATAGCCAAGCATGAAAAGAGCTATAACCGAGCTTGTTTCTAAATATCTGACATGACAACAAGTGAAAACAGAACTTCAGGTATCTACTGAATTGTCGTAACTGATTTCCATTTCTCAGTGGAAATGAGAACTAGTGACGATGAATTTTGTATTCGGACTATCTTTGACACCGAATAAGAAGGATTTAATTTGGGTTATTGTTGATATATTGACTAAGTTAGCACACTTTATCCCTATTCGAACAAATTACCCTAGGGATAAGTATGCTTAGTTGTATATTAAGGAAATAAGTCAATTTTGCTTGTTAAAGTTCTTTGACGAAATTGTAAAATTGAGAAAACGACTTGGGAAAGAAATGAAGATGTGAGAAAGTAGTTTCCTCACCTTTTTAAACCAGTACGTGTTGAAAATTCGAGGACGAATTTTCCTAAGGGGGAGAGAATTGTAATACCCTGAATTTTACTAAGTTGATTAAGGATCATTTAGTACTAAGATAATAGCTTAAAAGCTATCTTAGTGACTAAAATGACAAAATGCAAAAGAAAAGATTTCTTTGATTATGGGTTATGGAAAAGGAATTTCTGAGATTTGAAAGCATCGGGTGATAGTGGGCAAGCTAATTAGGGTACTTGCAAAGTTTGGTTGAAATCTGAGGAAAATTTGAAATGGGAATTGAAGTTTAAAATTTAGTGACCAAAATGATAATCAGTCAAAACTTGGTGGTACAAGACTAAATATGAAAAGTTGAAGGACTAAAGTTGTAAATTTCCAAAAGTTAGGGGTTTTTATTTCATAAATAGATAGAGCACCTTAGGGCGTGGATCGAATGTGGAATAACTGGTTTGATCCGATATTTTGATTATTGGGAAATAGAAGTCAAACTTTAAGTAGAATTCGGGTATTCAGATCGAGCTGGAAAATTATGAAAATTTTCTATATGGTAGAAGAAGGATATAAAAATCATTTCCAAGTTTTGGAAATATTTTTAGTTCGATTCAGGATGAATCCTATGGTTTATTTTGATTAAGGAATTTATTTATTAACCGATAAAATTCTCGATAATTATCGGTAAATCGGATCAAGCTAAAATTTCAAAAATGATTCCATAGACCTTGGAAGAGTTATAACATATTATTTTATGGATATTTGGAGAGTTAAATAGTTGGGTTAAATTTATTTGACTGAAATGGCCTAGAATGGCAATTTTATGAAAAAGTTGATTAGTAAAGGGTATTTTAGTCTTTTCACCAAAAAAGGGACATGGAAGGAATTTTGAGATCTTTTTAGTGGATGAATAGTGTCTGGTTGGGATCCAACTAATTCTAGTTGGAATGTTACAATATGGCAAAGTAGTAAATATGAATTCAGTTGAGGGACATTTTGGTAAATTAGAAGAAAATGAATTTTAAATTCATTTTTAATTATACAAGTGGCATATATATATGAAATATGAAAGATTTATCAATGAAATTCATCTCCAAAACCGTGGAGAAAGAGGAGAAAGAAGAAGGAAATTTTCTAAGCTCGATTTAAGCCCTGAATCTCAGTTTTAAGTTCTGAGGGAGACTAAGGGAGACACAAATATTAGAGGAAAAGAAAAGTTTATCGAATAAGCTTAGTGAGGCTACTTTTGCATCGCTATAGGTGAGTGCATTTTACCTATTATATATATATATATATATATGAGATGAGGAAGACTTGCGGTAAGTCGACCTTGATATTAATGAAAAAGTATGTTGATCAAAGTTATACAAATGGCATGAAATATTAAATGGTATATGTGATACATTGATATGGCATAAAGATTTATCTAAGATAAATTGAATTTTAGATATTGGGTATGAACTGCCTAATATTGACTTATATGATTTATATTGATGCAAAATACAATAATGACAAGTACATATGAAACATTATGATGAAATATGGGATGCAAATTGCCCGTTTACATGAATGATGATGATTGATTGATAATGAAATGAAATGCCCAAGTATTTATTTATGAGAGTCCATAGTATAGTTGGCATGCCATAGAGTCTTTAGCAGCTGCATCACACAAGTTATGATATGATTACATGTTTTGTGTCTACTACGGTGTCACACCCACCTTGGGGACCCAAGCCCTTGGTGTTGCAACCTGGGGATCCAAGCCCATGGTGCTAAGTACACTAAAGAGGTGATTTTATGAGGAGCAAAGAGCGTCCTCGATTTACGTACTCATCTATCATGTTCAAGTTAGGCACTACGGTGTCATTTTTCACCTTGAGGACCCAAGCCCTTGGTGTGCTCCCTGGAGATCCAAGCCCATAGTGCTAATGACACTAATGAGGTGCTTTAATGAGGAGCAAAGAGCGTCCTCGTGTACATACTCATTTACAAGTACAAGTTAGACACTTAGGTGTCTTATTCATGTGACTCGAGTACCGTGATCTCATAATTATATACTTTGGTCTATCTTTAAAAGAAGGTTATATTGCAAATGACTACATGATGATTGATAAATACTGAAAACATGATATTTATACTTGTTTTATGATATGATATAAGTTGTACTGAAATCATTTGCCATTTTGCAGGAAATGTATTGCACTGTTATATGACAAAGGAATGACTTGATAAGTCTATTTTATATGATTCTATACTTTAAAACTATTTATTTTAAATCATAGTTGCCTCACTAAGTGAATACTTAGCGTGTGCTGTTTCACACGTATGTTATGGGAAACTTACTGGAAGAGGAATCAAGCATGTTAATCGAGCTACAATCTACTGAACATCAATAAGACATTCTAATTTATGATTTTCTCTAGTGGGCATGTATCAATTTATTCGTTGGTTGTTTTAAAGGTAAATTTTTTTAATTATCATATATCACGTAACAGTTTGAAATTCAAGAAATGGCCTAGGTAGTATACCTAGTTTTCACCCTGAGTTACATACTTATTTTAATAACTGATTAATAAGTTTTATAAACCAATTCAGGGTCAAATCTAGTAATATGCGAATAGGCTATGAATACTTCGAAAGTTGAGAAATGGTTATTTTATAAACTAGTTTTACGTTAAAAAAATTCAAGTCATGAAATCAGTTAAATAATTTAGTAACATCTTCAATGTGTATTTAATCATCGAATAAATGTTGAGGGTGTTACAGTTAGTGGTGTAGCGGAACAAAATCTCTTTCGATCATGCCTCTTCGTCAGAGTTGTAGCTTGATTGCCTAACCAACTTCCCAGATCATGCCTCTTCGTCAGAGTCGTAGCTTGATCGCCCCTAACTCTTTAGATCATACCACTTCTTCAGAGTCGTAGCCTGATCGCCACTAACACTTCAGATCATGCCTCTTCGTCAGAGTCGTAGCTTGATTACCACTAACTCTTCAGATCATGCCTCTTCTTTAGAGTCGTAGCTTGATCGCCCAACTAACTCAGATCATGCCTTTTTGGCAGAGTCATTGCTTGATCGCCAACAATACCTCAGATCATGCCTCTTCGTCAGAGTCGTAGCTTGATCACCACTAACTCTCCAGATCATGCCTTTTCGTCAGAGTCGTAGCTTGATCGCCATCACCTAACTCAGATCATGCCTCTTCGTCAGAGTTATAGCTTGATCACAATCTAATCACCGATTCCTCTTCGTCAGAGTCGTAGTTTGATCCAATCTCCCAAATTTGTCTCATCGTCGGTGGTGTAGCAAGATCACCCTCATTCAAACATCTCTTTATCTCATCTCTTTTAATTTTATAAGTTTTAAATAAAATATGTAGATACTTAGTCTGAAGCGAGTTTCTTTTTACTTTTCCAGGTTTTTCTTCCAAAAAATGACGAAGTAAATTAGTTGACCAGATCTTGACTCTCCGCCGGTGGTGTAGCGGATCAACAGATGAGTTATATTTTTCTAGAAGTCGGAAGATGAATCAATTAGGGTTGAAGGAAGAGTTGTGCCAGAAGGGGTGATCCAGCCAGGCCGAACAAAAATGGTTATCTTTTAGTCTTTGCTCTATTGCTGTTTCACAACAATAAGCAAAAAAGGGGCAGCTGTAGTAACCATTTTTTTATCCGGCCTCAATTCGAATAAATTTTTTTAAATTAAAATAAAAAAATAAGCAGTCCAAAAAATTCAAAATCCAAAAACAGTCCAAATATCCAACATTCCATTTACAAAGCCCATTATCCAAACCATTACCCAAAACCAAATAAGCCCAAACTACCTAATTACCCATAACCTGTTACATCCCAAAACCATTAGGCCAAATCAACCAGCCCAATATCCAAATCTGCGTAAACTAAACCTAAACCCATGACCTGATCCGGTTCACTGACGTAGATATCCAAAAAAACTAAACCTAATTTCCTAAACTCTTCAAACCCTAGCCGCTGCCGCCTCTTCAGCTGCCATTCCAGAAGCTTCCCAGACCGTTCAGGCCATGTCATCGGCCACTTCAATGGCTACATCGGAGCCGCATCAGCAATTGTGCCACACATGAATCCCTCTATACCCGGCCAAGAAAACCAGTACTGGCTACCCTCACCACCGTACAAGTCTATGCCGCACCTACAAACAAAGACAAAAAATCAGCAGCAAACAACTCATAAAATCAGAGGCAACAACAACCATTGTTTTTTTTTGTTTTTATCCATGTACTTCAGCTATAAAGCCAGATCCAAATGCATGTACAAACTCTAGACGGGTTGTTTCGAAAAAATCAATGCAAAACAAAATTCTAAACTGCCTTTATTTTTTTTCCTTTTCGAATAACAAAGCAGAAAGTAGATTAGGGTTTTTTTCTTACCTTTGGGAGGCGGTTACCCGTCGCCGCCTTTGCTTCTTTGCTGTTAGGGCTTTTGGCTGCCTTAATCCTTCAAAGGTTTCGAATCGATTTTCAAAAAGGATTTAGGGTTTTGTTTTTTGGAAAATCAAAAAAGGATTTGTTTGTTTTTTTTAAAAGGGTTTTGCACGGCTGCCGGTCACCGCTAGCGGCGATATCGCCGGTTTTTGGTAAACAGAAGGGAAGGGAGGAGTAATCTAGAGCGTTTAGAAACCCTTATTTTTTCCCCACTCAGTTTTTTTGAAACAAAATAGGTTGTTAGGCAAAATTTTGCCCTTGATTTTGGTATATAAGCGCTCTCTAATACGGTGTCATTTTGGCCCCTCTAGACCCCCTCGTTGACCCGGATTTGAGAAGGATCCGCGCATTAGGTCAGGGGCAAATTACCTATCCAGTCCCTCAATTCTTCCCGGCTTCAAATTGGCATAGGGTTAATCCCATTTTAGTCCCTCCCATTTCATTTTAAAATCGATTTCACCCCTTTTAAGTTCCATTCTATTTTAATTCTTCTTTTTTTTGTTTTTCTTCATTTTGGTCCTTTAAACATTATAGTACATTATATGTATATTATACAGTTACTATATAGTATATATATGCTACAGTATCATACTATCTATATTAATTATACTATAGTATATATTTTATATATTATAATATTACATTATATTGATTTTTTATATATTATTTTTATATATCATATATTATTTATCTTATATCATATTCTATATATATTATTATAATATATAGCTACGTTATAGATATTATATTATATAATATAGTTTTTATATATTATTTAATATATATATATATATTATATTACATATTGTACATAATACATAATGTACATATTATATATTATATTTATTCTTTATTTATATTCCTTTTTATTGTTCGATTCGGTCTTACGATAACCTGCAACGGGGATGATCCGTACTATTTATGGCACGTTTGGTTAAACTAACACCTAATATCTAACTTCTAACTTTTACTTTCCGCAATTTTATTTTCCCGCAATTTAATTTCTCGCATTTACTTTTTTTGTATTTAATTTTCCGCTATTTATTTTTCGTCCTTTTTACTTCTATTCGATCCGGTCCTTTTCTGGATTTCTTTTATTCGATCCGGTCCCTTTTCCGGATTCCTTAATTTCCGTATTAATTTACTTTTGTGCATTTCAATTTCCGCTCTTTTATTCGATTCGGTCTTTTTTCCGAATTCCTTTGTTCGATCCGGTCCCTTTTCCGAAATTTTTATTTCCCGCTATTTAATTTCCGTATTCATTTATTTTGTTCATATTTATTTTCCGCTTCATTCTTTATCGTCTTTGTTTTATTTATTTATTCGCTTTTTTGTGGCATACTTTAATTTGTCATTCATTCCACCTCACACTTAATTTATCTAATCCCACATTGTTGATTAATCAATCCTAATCATAAAAGGAGGTATTTATTAATTCTGATATTTGTGTCATAACAGTCATGGGTCATTGCATGTCGAACAAATATTCTAATTAATTTTCATCGTCTGAAGGTAAATTTTAATTTGGAATAAAATTGGACAAGCCATAACATCATTTTCGCTGCTTGCATCATGCATAAAGGTGACTAGTCGAGTCGAACTGTAAATTAACATGACAGTCGACCTTATTCGATGTCGGTTTAATCTATAGTCCGATGTACAATCAGCCTTATTAATTAAACGAATAATTAATTCGAACCCCCTAAATTGTTAAAGTTCGTTCAAATTAAAACCTATATTCGATTAAGAACAGTCAATTAAATTCAATTTTGAATTTCAACAATTTCCATCGATTAAAAGAAACGTCTGTTTTGGTACCGATTTCCAGGCGTGATAAGGGTGCTAATCCTTCCCCACACGTAACCAACTCCCGAACATGTTTTTAAAGAATCTCTAGTTTTATGGTGTCCGGCCTACCTTAGTGGCTGGTGGCGACTCCAACTCTTTATTTTCAAAATAAAAACCTGTTTTTAAAATCAAATCCCAAAAAATCCAATTTTCACCAATTTTCAAAAAAAAAAAATCAAAAACTAAAAAAAGTTAAAATATACAAAAACACTTATTTCTTTTTTAGCGATTTTTGAATGGTTATTACAATATTTTAAAGTACAAAAAATTAGAAGGAAAATATCTTATGTACTAACGATGAAAACGAAAAATTTCCACAAGCGTCTTAATTCTTGGGTTCAGAGACTCTATTACAAATACCAGAGACGTTTTGAAATAATAATTTTCTATGTGGAAGAAAGAACATTAAATTAATTCATGTTGCTGAAAAAACATTAAATTAATCCATGTCAACAGAAAAATGGATGAGTGATCAAATATATTCAATGTTTAAAGTTAAGTGAGTAAATTGTACGTTTGAAAGTTGAGTGACAAAAATAAGTTTGAGAGCAAAGTTGAGTGATGATTTATGTAGTTTACCCTTACTAGAATATGTTCGAAAAATCATAGTAACTTAAACATGTCCCGAAACACTACAAATTTTCAAATAATTTCAAAATTTTCAAACAATTCCTCCCCTACAATCAAACTCAAACACCCAAATGCGGATATTCAAATATCCACTTCTCATGTAAGATTTTTAAAAATGGCTTTTCTCAATTTTCAAAACAAAACTCAAACCAAACTCGCTTTTAGTCAATAATTTAAAAATTCAATTTTCCCCTTATCAATGCCAAAATTTCAATTCGATCCTAAAACAAAATTTAAATTAGTCCTAAAATTGAATAACTTCTTTTTAATCTAGTCCAAAATCAAGCTCAACCATCCTTCTTTTGATCAATTCAGAGGCTAACTATTGCAAAATTCATACTCTCTCTCTCTCTTAACAGTCCCTTGTTTCTTCTCATGATTGATCTTCCAAGACTTTAAAAATGTAATTAATGGGTACAATCTTCTGATTGTCACAACAAATGAATGTCTTATGTTTGGAACAAATACTATTTTTTTAATTACCGATATCTGATTTATAGGTAGATTAATTCGGATCGAGTTTTATATAAGCTCAATATGAGGACGGCCCTATCAACTCAGTTTTCTCCATTCATAAAGTCAGAATTCGGACCTCTAACCTTGCTGAAAAGACTCAACGCTCATGCGCTACTTCCACCCCTCTTACAAATTATTCTCAAAAGAGAAGTTGACCGTTGTGATCTCATACTCTCATGTGCCACTTTCGTCACCCTCTTAAAAATTATTCTCAAATTAGGAGTAGACTCATGTAGTCTTATGTGTAACGGTCCAAGTTTCGTGCCGGTATCAAAAATTTGAATATTATCATTAGATAATTCGAATTAGAGGACATTCGATTGGGTGAATTCACATCCATCTTCCATTCGTTTTAGGCCAAAAAAGACGGTCTAATCCGCTCTCATTTTTTAAAACTGGCCTAATCTGCTCTTAATTAATAGATAACACGCATCAAGAAATGAATGGATCACTTATTCTCAATTCAGATCTAATTTTAACGATAATGATCATAATAAAAATCATACAATTAAAATAAAAATACTAAAAATAAAAGAGGAAGAGCCTTCTTAATTCTTATGCCACTTTAGAGTTAAGAGCTCTGGCGGAGTTATTGGATTTGCAAACTGCCCACTTGTCTGATTTCCTCTTTTTCACCTTTAGGGTTTTTCTTTTTCTTTACCACTTTTATTTTTTGTTATATGATCAATTGTTTTCTTGATGTTTTAGTGATTGCTGCCGGTATATATCCACATGAGATTGGATCGAGTCTTAGGCTTAGTCTGGCATTGCTTTTAAAAAGTACGGTGAAAAAAGTGATTTTAAAAGTGTGGTAGAAAAGTTGTTTTGAAAAGCTGGGTTAGTGTTTGTCATTGATGTCAAAAAGTGTGTTTGAGAAGACAATGTCTATTTTAGACATAATATTGTAAAGTAAAATAAGTGAACTTGGGTGATGTTTAAATTCATTAATATTATGATGTATGAAATAAATCAACTTAAATTATAATAAAAAATTTAATTTAAAAATATAAACTATATAAAATAATTTATTGTAATTACTGATGTTTTTATTTATGTATATACACGTAAATAAGTAAATAATTTTTTATGGGGTTTCTTTATAAGGATGGACATGGTAGAAAATGATAAATTGTGGGGGCTAAAAATTATTTTTCCCTTCAAATGTAAATCACAAACGGGAAAGCTGGAAATTCTCACTTTTGCTTTTGGCACTGTTTAGTGCTATCTATAATCAATTTTCCTTTCATTTTAAAGTCGTTTGGCAACAAAATCACTTAAAAAAGTGATTTTTAGTTGCTAAACTCAACCAAAAACAGGCTCTTAGTTCAGTTAACACTTTCTAAATGCTGTATATTCGAATGTGTTAAAGGGGAATTGTTTTCAATTTATAGATTTGGAAGGTTATGGCTAATTTAAGTATTGTATATGTAAGGACAAGGGAGATAACGACGAGTAGACGAAAGAGATAAAAAAAAAAACACATATACATAGATTTACACGAAAAACCCTGATTGACAAAAATCACAAACGAAGGAGAAGAATTTTACCATGTCAACGACAAATTATAAGAGGATTGTGAGAAGTACGTCAAAGTCTCAAACTTTAAAACCCTATATACATATACATATATATATATGTGCTCTAGAATACAATTCGTCATGAAAGCCTTAATCCACATACATCACTGATCTCTATTTTCTCTTAATTTTATTTCTTTACCAAATAAGTCACATTGTAAACTTTTTGAATCAAATCAAATAAAATTTGGATCACAAACTCTAACAGAATATTACAATTATATCATTATACAATTTTTATTACATTGAACATGTATGTTTATTTATCATAAACATTTATGATTAAAGTTGTTAGGAATATACAAGCGGAAAATAATCAAAGCTAGATAAAAAAATAAAAAATGTACAAAAGACAAAATTTAACATGGTTCATGTTATATTTTGACTCACATTCTAATGAGTAATTAAGTTGAGTTTTATTGTAATTCTAGTGGTTGAAAATTACTTGGTAATTAGGATTTACTTTAATGAGTAAATATCTATTTTAGGTGGAGATATTATTAAATAAGGTTTCTTGGTGACCAAGTAGCTGGGTCTATAAATATAGACTAGGTTTAACCTTTTGAATTATGAGAGAACAAGAGAATAAGAGAGAGGGGGAATTACTCTGGAAAGATGTAACCATTTTTAGGTTCTCTACAACTATTGAGCCTACGTTGTAGAGATGGGTATTGTAGGGATGTTGAGAAGAGTGTTTTGGTTCACCGGGTCATGGGATTTGTACACCGGGTTTTGGGATTACATGGGTTATAATGTATTTGTACTCTTCGGGTTATCTACGTTATTAGTGGATTGTTCGTTTCTCTCGTCCGTGGAGGTAGGCTATGCTGAACTACGTTAAATCTTATCTTCTGTGCATGTCTTGGTCTATTTTGTTATCGCTTTGGTTATTTTGCCGTATACCAAATTCCTAACAAATGGTATCATGAGCTATGGTTCGAGCTGCGCGATTGTGGAGGAATTTTTGCTGCAAATTTTTCGGTGCAATATTGGAGACATGCCAGAGGAGTATTGCTTCAACGAGCTTTCAGTTGCAGGGGGAGTAATTCTCAAAATTCAACGGTACTTCAACAGATACTACGTAAGAATTAGAGTTGTTGAAGACTTGGTGGCGGTGCTTCAACGGATATTTGGCTTACGTAAAGATTAAAGTTGTTGAAGACTTGAAAACCAATGCTCGAATGGAATTTGTGTCAAGGGGGAGATTTGTTATATTTTGACTCAAATTCTAATTGGTAATTAAGTTGGGTTTTATTGTAATTCTAGTGGTTAAAATTACTTGGTAATTAGGATTTACTTTAATGAGTAAATATCTATTTTAGGTAGGAGATCTTATTGAATAAGGTTTCTTGGTGACCGAGTATTTGGGTCTATAAATATAGACTAGGTTTAACCTTTTGAATTATGAGAGAACAAGAGAATGAGAGAGAGGGGGAATTACCTTGGAGAGATGTAACCACTTTTAGGATCTCTACAACTATTGTGCCTACGTTGTAGAGATGGGTATTGTAGGGATGTTGAGAAGAGTGTTTTGGTTCCACCGGGTCATGGGATTTGTACACCGGGTTTTGGGATTACATGGGTTATCATGTATTTGTACTCTTCGGGTTCTCTACGTTATTAATAGATTGTTCATTTTTCTTGTACGTAGAGGTAGGCTATGCTGAACCACGTTAAATTTTGTCTCATATGCATGTCTTGGTCTATGTCGTTATCGCTTTGGTTATTTTGCTGCATACCAAATTCCTAACAGTTCAACCATACCTAAATCCACATATTAGAGAAGAAATCCACTATAATAGAGATTACAAAGAGTATATCACAAGTAATTCTCCATATATCAAATCCACGATATATTTTCCAAATTCGGTATATCTCACAAACCTAATGTTTTTATCAAACACTCTTCTCAAATCCCGACAAAACTCATCTCACAAATAGAGATCTCCAATGATTACATGTATGGCAATAATTTTCACTCCTAATTCTAAGACTCCCTACAAGACAAATATTTAGTCATCAACAAACTTTATTCCATAAGAATTATTATGTAACACCCCTTCTCATTCTGGGAGGAAACCAGGTCAGAGATGCTATTGGTGAACGATAACGGTGATCGGTACAGTAATTTTGATGATTCAATGACAATTCGATGATACGATGCAATGATTCAGTGTCACTACATAATGAAACAATGGTCTTAAATTGATTCTGTAATATCTCAAAATTTAGGTTAGTGACCAAAAAGTAAAACTTGAAAAGTTGGTGACCAAAATGAAAATTTTGAAAAGTTTGGTGCCAAAGTGTAAATTTTGAAAAGTTTAGGGACTAAGTTGTAATTTTCAAAAGTTATGTAATTTAGTCCCGTAAATGAATAGTTCACCCCCCAAGAGTGGCATTTTCGTGTTACCCGAATTTTTCATACGGAGTTTGTATTAAGAGCTATAAAGCTTTAAAGTTCGGGAAAAATCCGGATAATCGAATTTAATCGAATAAATGAGAAATCTCTTGTGAGATATTTTAGGATATATTTTGTTAAAATAAGGCAAGGGTAAAAGGGTCATTTTCATGCCTTATTTTAATGGAAATTAATATGGATCATTGGATCAAAGATTACTTTTCCATGTTTAATCTTAGCCATTGGATGAAAAATGGCAAGATGGTAATTTTTGAAGATGGCAAGGGAAAAGTTGGTAATCACTAACTCCTTGGATTAATTTGGGCCATTGGATGATTAAAGTGACATGTGGCAATTTATGGAACCTTGGATTAAAGGGGCAAGATAGTCATTTTGCCATAAAAAGAATTTTTTTTATTTAAGATACTTTAAATAATGGACAAATGGCTTAAATTAAGTCAAAAGAAAAATCAAGAAATCTCTTCATCTTTCTCTAGATTGGCCGAAACACCCTATTCAAGGTATAGGAAATTTTATTTTGATTTTTCAAGCTTATTTCTTTGGATTTTGGATGAAAGGATGAAACAATGAATTAATCTGTATGAAATTCTCTATCTCTTGGTACCATTTGTTCATTTTTTCCTTACTTAAAACCTTAGTTTTGAGGAATTCATGGATGAAAGGGATGTTGAATTAGGTTGAAATAAGGTTAGCTTTTGATGAATATGATGTTGTAGAATCATATTAAAGCTTATGTGATAATTGAAACTACATGGAAATAGCTAAACCCTAAATTGTTCAAAGTTAGGGTTTTAGTAGAAAAGTTGATTTTGGATTGATTTTGATTTGGGAATGATTGTGAAGCTTGGAAATGATGTTTAAGTGTTAAGTGGACCAATTTGGAAACTTGGAAAGTTACAAGGATGATTTCGGCAATTTGAAAGAATTAGGGGAAATTATGGAAAATTTTCCATAAATTTGTAAATGTTGAAATTATGATTTTACAAGCTTTAAAATTTCATATGGGCCATTCTGGAAGTTTGTAAATCTATAAGGACCAATTTAGAAATTTTGAAAAGATTGGGGACCAATTCAACAATTTGGAAGAATTCAAAGACTAAAGTGAAAAATTATTTTCATGAAAGTATTATGCTGGAATAAATGTTAGAATGAGTTATAAATCATTCTTTGAGTAAATGTTTGAAGAAATATAAAGTATTGAGGATGAAATGACTTATGTCATGAAACTAATATTTGGAAAATATTTGGAAAATATTTGGGTGTTTATAGGAAAATTATCCCTATATTGTTTATGTGTTAGTAAGATACTAACATACAATTTAGAATGTACTTATGGTATTTTTAATATACTTGTAGACTGCGAACAAAATCGAGATCGAATTAGTAATCGAGGAAAGGAACATGACCAAAGTTGATCTTAGTGAGGCTAGTTGGACTTTGACAAAGTATAAAGTGTCAAGGTGAGTGCATTTTCATGCATGGATAATATTGTGATTATTATTCGAAAGACTTGTGATAAGTCTACCTTATTAATAATTGCTTGATAGTTATATCATGAACTTATATTTAACATGTTGAGAATTGTCAAAGGTAGAACTTTGATGCATTTGATCACTAGATATATCATGTATGTATGTATGTTATGTTATATTTAGGGTATGAACTGCCCAGTATTTAATTATATTGCCATGGATGAATCGAATATGGAATTGGAAAGTATGCCCAAATAAGTAATTGAGGTATAGAGTATAGTTGGCATGCCATAGGGTCCAGCGGTTTAGCACTTCGGTGTGGTTTATTAACGCTTAGGTGTGGTTCTTTAGCACTTATGTGCGGTCTCTTAGCACTTCGGTGCGGTTTATTAGCACTTTGATGCAGTTTTGACTCGTGTACTCAAGTCCTCAAACTATGTTGGGCAATAATTTATTTGATAATAAATGGTTAATAAATTAGAGAGTAGGTAAACTCTCGGATATTGGCAAGGTTATTAATAGGATTTATGAATCCGGAATACATTATGTTAATATTTTATTAACACAAGGAAATAAATGAATAGTGATCAAATTGCATGTTTATTTTATTATTGTTATAATTCAATCATGTTGATTATGTTAAACAATTATAATGCCTCACTAAGTATGCACTTAGCGTGTGATGGTTTTTCACGCGTAGGTAGAAATTTCGGACAGGAGTAAGGAGAGTTGGCATCATCATCCAGAGGGATAATAATTGTATTGGTAACTTACATCTTTGATGTATTTTGATTATCTCTAGTTGGCATGTATAAAATAATAGTAGCTCGCTTTAACTAGTCTAGATATGGTTTGTATTATTAATATCTAGATAAGTGGTTACTTTATAATGTGGTTTATATTAGTTTAAAGAAATTACTAGTAATGGAAATCGTGTAAAATTTTAAATTGGATTTTTAGAGTAATCAAGATCATTTATAATTTAGGCAGTTTTTAGGCAATTTTCTTAATTACGATGTGTAGTTATAAACTGCCAAGTTGCTACCTGAAAAGGGAAGTTATTTGACGGGTTAAAAATTAGTAATTGATTTTATGCGATAAACTAATTTCTTTTTGTAAATTGTTATTCTTGATTAATTTGAGTAGCATAAAAATGAGGTTAATCATATGTGACACTCTATACTAGTATTGGATAATAAATACGAGTAAGGGTGTTACATTTATTGATATCAAAGCTGCAGGTTTAGCCGATTTTGGATAGTAAATGAGTCTCTGTAGAAAGTCAGAGTTATATACATGCCACTAGAATATTAAAAATTACTGATATTGCATAGGATTATGATGATTCCTGATATTGGGTAGATTACTCCTTACTTATTTTAGATAATCGTGACATGAACAGATGTCAGATTATCGAGAATCCCGACAGGCTGTTGAGCAGGATGTGCCTGCTCAAAGCGGAAGTAATGAGGTGAATCAGAATCTACCTCAGGTTCAGTAGAATGTAGAGCAACCAGCTCAACAGAATGTAGAGCAACAGGCTCGGGAACAAAGAAATATGCCGGTGCAAGATCAGGGCTTATTTATGCAATCATTGGATGAAATCATAAATCGGCGAGCACCAGTATCAGTCCCTAAGGAGTTAAGGAAAATCGAAGCACCAGAATTCTGAGGTGATACTGATGCAAGTTCGATGGATGCTGATTACAGGTTAAACGATGTTAAGATTATGTTAAGCAGAATCCCTTGTGATAATCAAGGAAAACAACAATTTCTGCAGCTAAAACAGCATAGCAGATCGGTTTATAAATACGAATGTGAATTTAATAGGTTGAGCCGATTTGCAACAGAATTTCTCTCAACCGAAAGGTCTAGAATCTATAGATTTATTGCTGGCTTTGATTTGCAATATAAGAGGATATTGGTTTCCAGTAATTTCACTACTTTTCAAGAAATGGTGAATCGAGCCAAGGCTATAGAAAGAGTGGACCTCGAGGAGAAGGCCAAAAAGCAGATTCAGACCAAGAAAAGGTCTGGAGGTTTATTTGCTGCATCATCGTTTAAATGCAGCAAAGGAATGTCGCAGCAGCATCCTGCAACATCAGCTTCTTCAGTTAAAAAGGGGTATGCAGGAGGAAAACTGAAGCAGTCTTAGATGAATACTGCAGGTACTCAAGGTTCTAAAATTCGCTCGGTTACAGAATGTGAGCATTGTGGCAAGAGGCATCATGGTCAATGCTGGTTGATCGGGGCATGTTTTTATTGTGGACAAGCTGGGCATTTCAAGAAAAATTGTCCAGAGCTTCATCCGCATCAGTTTGCTGCAGTGCCTTAGAGGGGCAAGGGAAACAAAGATGGAAAACCGGGAACATCTGCGTCAACACCCAATCAAGAAAGTAGAGCTGCAACTCGGGTATACAACATCAAAACTGTTGATGATCGAGATAATGCAGAGTGTTGCAGGTATGATCAAACTCTTTGGCAGACCTATTTTTACTTTGATTGATCCAGGCTCTACTCATTCATACATTAGTTCTAAAGTAATGCTTGAAAGAAACATCCCAGTAGAACTAATTTCGAGTGAGATAGTTGTTGTCAACCCAATAGGACAAAGTGCTAGAGTGAGTAGAATATGCAGAAAATGTCTTTTAAAAATTTAAGTAGTAGAATTTTCTGCTGATCTTATGGAATTACCATTCCAAGAATTTGAAATTATTCTTGGAATGGATTGGTTATCGGCATATGATGCTGTGGTTGAATGCCGATTAAAAAAGGTAGTTTTAAAAGGACTAGAGGGTTCAAAAATAGTATTTGAAGGAGAAAGGCAGAATTATTTGAGCCATGAGATTGCAGCTGTAGCTGCTGGAAAGTTGTTTCATGTGAACATGAAGCTTATTTAGCTCATGAGTTAAGTGCTCCAGAGACAAATATAGATATAGAAAATATACCAGCGGTATGAGAATTTCCAGGTGTTTTTTCGGATGAATTACCAGGATTACCTCCAGACCGAGAGCTAGAATTTGGTATTTATGTGCTTACTGGAACAACACCAATATCAATAGCACCTTATAGGATGGCTCCTATCGGGCTTAGAGAGTTAAAAGCTCAATTGAAAGAATTATTAGATCGAGGTTTTATACGGCCTATTATATCACCTTGGGGAGCTCCAGTCTTGTTTGTAAAGAAGAAAGACGGATCAATGAGACTATGTGTGGATTATCGTCAACTTAATAAGGTGACGATAAAGAATAAATATCCTTTACCGAGGATTGACAGTCTTTTTGATCAACTTAAGGGAGCTACGGTGTTCTCTAAGATTGATCTTCGATCGGGGTATCATCAATTAAAAATCAATGAAGCGGATATACCAAAGATAGCTTTTAGAACTAGATATGGGCATTACAAGTTTGTAGTAATGCCATTCGGACTTACAAATGCACCAACGTCGTTTCTGTATTTAATGAATCGAATCTTCCACCCATATTTGGATCGATTCGTAGTAGTATTTAATGATGACATATTGGTTTACTCTAAAACCAAGGATGAGCATGATGCTCATCTTCGAGTTGTTCTCCAGATCTTACGAGAAAAGAAGTTGTATGCAATGCTGTCAAAGTGTGAATTCTGGTGAAGTAAATTTCCTTGGGCATATAGTTTCAACCGAAGGAATTCGAGTTGATCCTAAGAAGGTTCAAGCAATCCTTGAATGGAAAGTTCCTAAGAATATCTATAAAGTGAGAAGCTTTTTGGGATTAGCTGGTTACTATCGGCGGTTTGTGAAAGATTTTTCAATGATTGCCTCTTCGATAACCAAGCTGTTAAGAAAAGATGTATCGTTCGTTTGGACGAAAAAATGTCAAGAAAGCTTTGATCAATGAAAGAAGGTTCTGACAGAAGCTCATGTTTTAGTGCAACTAGAACTTGGAAAAGAATTTATAATATATAGCGATGCCTCCCATAATGGTTTGGGATGTGTACAGATGCAAGAAGTAAAGGTGGTAGCTTATGTTTTACGGCAACTCAAAACTCATGAGAGAAACTATCCCACTCATGATTTAGAGTTGGTTGCAGTGGTGTTTGCTCTAAAAATTTGGCGACACTACTTATATGGTGAAAAATGTTATATTTTCACTGACCATAAAAGTTTGAAGTACTTGTTATCCCAAAAGGAGCTCAATTTGAGGCGGAGAAGATGGATAGAATTAATCAACGATTATGATGTAATTATTGATTATCATCCGGGAAAGGCTAATGTGGTTGCAGACGCACTTAGCGGGAAAATATTTTCTGCCTTGAGAGCCCTGAATGCTCAGTTGAAAATGCAGGAAAATGGTGCATTAGTGGCGGAATTTCAAGTCAAGCAAACTTTGATAGAATGAATTAAAGAGTTACAAGCCAAAGATGAAAGGTGCTTGGAAAGAATAAAACAAATAGAAAGTGGTGAATCTAAAAACTTTGAAATAAAGTCTAATGGGTGCTTATTTTATAAAGGACGTTTATACGTTCCTAAGGATGATGAGCTGAAGAAAAAAATACTTTCTGAAGCCAATTACAGTCCTTTAACTATGCATCCAGGTGGTAACAAAATGTATCAAAACGTGAAAAGTTGTTTTTGGTGGCCTGGCATGAAGCGAGCCATTATAGAATTTGTTGCCAAGTGTTTGACTTGTCAACAAGTAAAAGTAGAACATCAGGTACCATCCGGATTACTTCAACCAATTTCCATTCCATAGTGGAAATGGGAAATAATTACTATGGATTTTGTAACAGGCTTGCCTTTGACACCAAGTAAAAAGGATGCAATCTGGGTGATCTCAGATCGATTGACTAAATCAGCACACTTCATACCAGTTCGCACAGATTATTCCTTAAACAAGCTGGTAGAATTATATATCAAGGAGATTGTTATATTGCATGGTGTTCCTATGTCTATTATATCGGACAGGGATCCCAGGTTCACTTCAAGATTTTGGAGTGCTTTACACGAGGCATTGGGAACTAAATTACATTTTAGTACTTCTTCTAATCCCCAAACGGATGGGCAGTCGAAGAGAACTATCCAAGTATTGGAGGATATGCTTAGAGCATGTGTAATAAATTTTGTGGGTTCTTCAGAAAAGTATCTCCCATTGGCAGAATTCACATATAATAATAATAGTTATCAATCAAGCATAAAGATGGCTCCTTACGAAGCATTATATGGGAGGAAATGCATAACTCCATTAAATTGGTTCGAACTTGAGGATCGAAAGGTTATTGGACCAGACCTTGTTCAAGAGGCGGAAGATAAGGTAAGAACCATTCAAAACAATTTCAAAGCTGCCTCTAACAGACAAAAATCTTATTCAGATCTAAAAAGAAAGGATATTCAGTTTGAAGTCGGAGATAAGGTATTTTTAAAAGTATCACCCTGGAAAAAAGTGTTACGCTTTGGACGAAAAGGTAAGCTTAGCCCAAGATTTATCGGCCCTTATTAGATTCTAAAAAGGGTTGGTCCAGTGGCATATTAGTTAGCATTGCCACCCGAGATGAGTAAGATCCATGATGTTTTTCATGTATCCATGCTGAGGAAGTATTGATCAAATCCTTCACATTTCATTACACCAGAAGAAATTGAGATTCAACATGATCTGACATACGAGGAGGAACCTGTGAGGATATTAGCTCGCAGAGAAAAACAACCAAGAAATAAAAAGATTCCTCTAGTCAAAGTGTTATGGAGAAATCATAAAGTAGAGGAAGCTACTTGGGAACTTGAGGAATCAATGAAAAAGCAGTATCCTCATCTTTTTCAACCTAGTGGAGAATTGTAATATCTCAAAATTTTGGTTAGTGACCAAAAAGTAAAGCTTGAAAAGTTGGTGAACAAAATGAAAAATTCAAAAAGTTTGGTGCCAAAGTGTAAATTTTGAAAAGTCCAGGGACTACGATGTAATTTTCAAAAGTTATGTAATTTAGTCCTATAAATGAATAGTTCACCCCCAAGAGTGGCATTTTCGTGTTACCCAAAATTTTGATACGAAGTTTGTATTAAGAGCTATAAAGCTTTAAAGTTCGGGAAAAATCTGGATAATCGGATTTAATCGAATAAATGAGAAATCTCTTGTGAGATATTTTAGGAGATATTTTATTAAAATAAGGAAAGGGTAAAATGGTCATTTTCATGCCTTATTTTAATGGAAATTAATATGGATCATTGGATCAAAGATAACTTTTCCATGTTTAATCATAGCCATTGGATGAAAAATGGCAAGATGGTAATTTTTGAAGATGGCAAGGGCAAAGTTGGTAATCACTAACTCCATGGATTAATTTGGGCCATTGGATGATTAAAGTGACATGTAGAAATTTACGGAACCTTGGATTAAAGGGGCAAGATAGTCATTTTGCCATACAAAGATTTTTTTTATTTAAGATACTTTAAATAATGGACAAATGGCTTAAATTAAGTTAAAAGAAAAATCAAGAAATCTCTTAATCTTTCTCTAGCTTGGCCGAAACACCCTATTCAAGGTATGGGGAATTTTATTTTGATTTTTCAAGCTTATTTCTTTGGATTTTGGATGAAAGCATGAAACAAAGAATTAATCTACATAAAAGTCTCTATCTCTTGGTACCATTTGTTCATGCTTTCCTTACTTAAAACCTTAGTTTTGAGGAATTAATTGATGAAGGGGATGTTGAATTAGGTTGAAATAAGGTTAGTTTTAAATGAATATGATGTTGTAGAATCATATTAAAGCTTATATAATGATTGAAACTACATGGAAATAGTTAAACCCTAAATTGTTCAAAGTTAGGGTTTTAGTAGAAAAGTTGAATTTGGATTGATTTTGATTTGGGAATGATTTTGAAGCTTGGAAATGATGTTTAAGTGTTAAGTGGACCAATTTGGAAACTTGGAAAGTTACAAGGATGATTTCGGCAATTTGTAAGAATTAGGGGAAATTATGGAAAAAATTCCATAAATTTGGAAATGTTGAAATTATGATTTTAAAAGCTTTAAAATGTCATTTGGCCATTTTGGAAGTTTGAAAAACTATAAGGACCAATTCAGAAATTTTGAAAAGATTGGGGACCAATTTGGAAGAATTCAAGGACTAAAGTGAAAAAATATTTTCATGAAAGTATTATGCTGGAATAAATGTTAGAATGATTTATATATCATTCTTTGAGTAAATGCTTGAAGAAATATAAAGTATCGAGGATGAAATGACTTATGTCATGAAACTAATATTTGGAAAATATTAGGGTGTTTATACGAAAATTATTCATATATTGTTTATGTGTTAGTAAGATACTAACTTACAATTTAGAATGTACTTATGGTATTTTTTATTTCCTGTTAGACTGTGAACAAAATCGAGATCGAATTAGTAATCGAGAAAGGAACGACAAAGTTGATCTTAGTGAGGCTAGTTGCACATTGACAAAGTATAAAGTTCAAGGTGAGTTCATTTTCATGCATGGATAATATTGTGATTATTATTCGAAAGACTTGTGATAAGTCTACCTTATTAATAATTGCTTGATAGTTATATCATGAACTTATATTTGACATGTTGAGAATTGTCAAAGGTAGAAATTTGATGCATTTGATCACTAGATATATCATGTATGTATGTTATTTTATATTTAGGGTATGAACTGCCCAGTATTTAATTATAATGCCATGGATGAATCAAATATGGAATTGGAAAGTATGCCCAAAAAAGTAATTGAGGTATAGAGTATAGTTGGCATGCCATAGAGTCCAGCGGTTTAGCACTTCGGTGCGATTTATTAACACTTAAGTGTGATTCTTTAGCACTTATGTGCGGTCTCTTAGCACTTTAGTGCGGTTTATTAGCACTTTGATGCAGTTTTGACTCGTGTACTCAAGTCCTCAAACTATGTTGGGTAATAATTTATTTGATAATAAATGGTTAATAAATTAGAGAGTAGGTAAACTCTCCGATATTGACAAGGTTATTAATAGGATTTATGAATTCAGAATATATTATGTTAATATTTAATTAACATATGGAAATAAATGAATAGTGATCAAATTGCATGTTTATTTTATTATTGTTATAATTCAAGCATGTTGATTTATGTTAAACAATTATAATGCCTCACTAAGTATACACTTAGCGTGTGATGGTTTTTCACACGTAAGTAGAAATTCCGGGCAGGAGTAAGGAGAGTTGGCATCATCATCCAGAGGGATAATAATTGTATCGGTAATTTACATCTTTGATGTATTTTGATTATCTCTAGTTGGCATGTATAAAATAATAGTAGCTCACTTTAAATAGTCTAGATATGGTTTGTAATATTAATATCTATATAAGTGGTTACTTTATAATGTGGTTTATATTAGTTTAATGAAATTACTAGTAATGGAAATCGGGTAAAATTTTAAATTGGATTTTTAGAGTAATCAAGATCATTTATAATTTAGGCAGCTTTTAGGCAATTTTCTTAATTAATATGTGTAGTTATAAACTGTGAAGTTGCTGCCTGAAAAGGGAAGCTATTTGACGGGTTAAAAATTAGTAATTGATTTTACGCTATAAACTATTTTCTTGTAAATTTTTATTCTTGATTAATTTGAGTAGCATAAAAATGCGGTTAATCATATGCGACACTATATACTAGTATTGGATAATAAATACTAGTAAAGGTGTTATAGATTCAATTCAATATTTTTCCTTTTAGGGACCAAACTATAATTGTTATAAATTTGAGGTCCTTTTTAGAAATTAAACTTATTAGTACGAAATTCAACTTATAAATAGTGAGCATATAAATTTTCATTCTAATCGGAGGTCATTTACCTGGCCAATTAAGCCATTTAATAAACAGTGACCATTTCATAATTTACTAAACTCATTTCTATAACTTTTAATTGATTTACCTGAATCAATATCGGTACTCGAAAAGGTCGTACTGATACTCCTATGCCATGGTCGTTATTACCGTTACAATGAAGGGTCCGTACCGGTACGGGAACAATCTGTATTGGTACGCTATGCATGATAGAACTTAGACAAATTCCAGTAATATTTAATCGTACCGAAACAGGCCAAGCCGTATTGGTATGGGGGTGCAACGTAATAAGGGGGATCAATATAGTATAACTTAGTTTTGGTATGCCAACCCTAATTCCCAAATTGGTCGATCATCGATACCGGTACAGTCCCACATGTACCGATACGATGCTACAGTAAAATTCTAGTGTGAATTCCCATATCGATACGCACAAGGTAGTATCGATATGACATGTTGACCAGGTCCCAAAATGCATACTCGTACCGATATGCCTTTATCCATATCGGTACGGCATGGTTTGAAATAACAATTTATGTCTATTTTTATCCATTTTGGCCTATCAAAACATGTCCAAATTTCATGAAACTTTACCAGGAACCTTGTTTAGTCCCAATCTAATAACATGTAAGATTTCAAGGTATTCCGGAGCGACTTTGGCATTTCAGGTAAATTCTTGCTCGATTCTAGCTTGTTTCAAGATGTATTTGTATGGGTTGAATTGTGTGTTTGATACTCTCTATTTTTTCGCCAGAATTAGTGCATCTGGGTCTTTTGACGACCTTTTTTGGCTACCTGCCGACAGTTGTGTATTAAGGGAAAGTGGGCCGTCCTTTTTGGCCCAATGCTTGAACTGGTTTAAACTGGTCTAGGCCTAAACCGATTAGCCCAATTTTGATCAACCTGAGTCCATATTTGACTCGACCTAACCTGATTAGCCCAGTTTTGATCAACCTGACCTGATCTGACTCGAGTTCGAGTCTAAGTCTGACCCATCCGCCCTGTCTGTCTTAGTCTGAGTCAGCCCGAATCGAGTAAACTCGTCTAAGTCAACTTAGTTGACTTTGACTATTAACTTTGAACATTGACTTTGACCAAAAACTCAAATTTTCCAAAAGCCCTTATTTTATGTTTTTTTGACGTCATGAATCCATTTTGCTAAATTCTAACTCGAAAGTCTTTGAATCTGACCTTGCACCTGAGCTTGCGTATGTGTTTAATTTCAATTAAGAGCAATGTGAATAAGGACTGATCTTGAAATTTATGTAATTGAAGGTAGTCATATATCTTCGTATCTGAGATGTTGATAGACGTCGAATTTAGGTTCGAGAGTGATTGAAAGGCGTTTCAAGGGTCGACCGTTGTAGTAAGGATTCAAGATAGTACTCTACTACCTCTTGTATTCTTTATGAATCATGATGGTATCTGGGTAATACATGCGTGATTATGATTAATCATACTGTTAGCTCGACTTAACTCAAATCTATTATGAAAAATAACAAGGGTATCCTGGACAAGATTGAATATTCAAATAAGAAGCTTGATGATCAAGAGGGTCTCTGAGTTAAGTAAATAATTAATAATCAATAAATCTCCAATTCTGATTGTTTTAATGTCTAAAATAATTGGTTATAAAATGACCAAATTACTCTTGAGATGTAATAATAACAAATATACCCCAACTAAGGAAATGATCTAGATTCTACACTTAATCTGATAAAACAACTACGTTATCTGAAATCCTTAAACTGTTGGGAAAGATCTCGGTATCATGATGCTAGTATGTGAGATAATAAAATACTTTAATTTATTTCGAATTCTGGATAAAACTTTGAAGATAAAATCTCTGGAAGTACTTCAGAATTCTGAGTTGATCTAAATAACAAAAAGACTGAATTGATTAGAATGATTGTAATGACCAAAATTTTATAAAACACCGAATTTGATAAATTAACCAAAATGACAGATATACCCTTGAGTTCTAAAATGAATAAATTCTTTGGAAGGACTAAAAGGACAATAATGACTGGAATGATCAAGATGATCAGAATATATTCGAGCGGTAAAACTTTTAAAATGAATAAGATATCCATGAACTCTAGAATGATTACATTACTTTTATGTTTCGGCATAAGTGAATAACCTTGATAAATCTTAATTCATATAAAATCCATATAACTGTATTGTCCCTAAGGATTGAGAACCTGACCTAGATATGTCGGCCACCTCAAGTACTTCTGTTAGTGGTTAAAGAATATACCAAGACATATTCGACTATATGGAGAAAGATCTAATAAATATGAGGGTGACCAGATCAACTATATGATGCTACCATTACTAAGGAATGAAAACTCGTGAGGCGTATGTCATGGGGCTAGACTCAGACTAGCGGAACTGTGCGGACTTAGACGATTGCTTCAGTCAAAATCGGGTAAGTCAGCCTCTTTGCAAAGCTAGAATACTTTGTAGCTTGCGGAAACGAACAAAGGCAAAAGGGCAAAGAACAAGAGAGAGTGGGTGAGTACTTCTACTTTGTATTACTCTGAGGTAAGATGAGAAATGAGGTGGGGATAGCCTCTATTTATAGTTGGCCCCAATACATCCAACATCTTATAATGATTCTAATCAACGGATAAGATCAAACCTAATCAAGCTATACATGGAAAGTACATCAAGTAAAATGATACATGCCATAAGTGTGGAGACATATCCCTTAAATCATGGGATTAGGTGGGAATATTCCATGGAATGGTCTTTATTTCTATATGTGGCTTGAATGGGTCCTCTAGCATTATCCAAGGATAGGGTCAGCTCTGGTGGGTTTGACAGGCCCAAGATTCTTTGGATGGCTTCTTGGGCAGCTTGGATTGCAGCAACCTCGGTCATGGGCTCTCGATCTGTGACACTCTCCCCCACTGAATCTGGCGACGTCCTTGTCGGGTATTGGGAGTGAAACTTAGCAATCTTGTCTCTGAATTGCCATAGGGCCTCGGCTGGTTCCCAGCTCCCCTCACTATCGGGAAGCCCCTTCCACAGGATAAAGTACTCTTGCCTTGGCCGATGGTTCTTTCATCGAACAATCTGGTCTGCTTGGATGTCTCGTACCTCCTTCTCATATAAGACCTTTACTTCTATCGTTGCTCGGTGTGACTTGCCTCGATCTGGATCCTCAGTATCTGAATGGAATGGTTTGAGCATGCTCACATGGAAAATGGGGTGAACTCGAAGCTTTGGCGGTAACTCTAGTTTGTAGGCCACAACACCTACTCGCTTGATGATCTTGAATGGTCCCTCGTACCGTCGCACAAGTGCCTTGTGCACTTCATGTTTCCTCAACACTAAGTGTAGCTTGGCAAGGACTAGGCCACCAACTTGAAACACATCGTCCCTACGCCTACGAGTAGCCCACTTCTTGGTTCGCTTTCCAGCCTTGTGTAAGCAAGCTCGGGATAGGTCATGGTGCTCTTGCCATGCCTTGGCAACGTGGTACACTGCTGGATTTGGACCCTCGTAACTGAGCACAACAGCGCTAGGTGTGAGTGGTTGTTGTCCCGTCACAATCTCAAAAGGACTTTGGTTGGTAGCCTATGTCTGCTGTAAGTTATAGGAAAATTGGGCCACGTCTAGCAGCTTCAGCCAGTCACGCTGAGTTTCACTTGCATAGTGCATGAGATAAATCTCTAACAAAGCATTAACTCATTCAGTTTGCCCATCAATTTATGGATGAACACTCGTGGACATGTTCAAGTCTGCTCCCATCAGCTTGAACAACTCGGTCCAAAATCTGCCTGTGATGCGGGGGTCTCGATCACTCACAATAGTCCGTGGTACCCCTCAGTACTTTACCACGTGCTTGAGGAAAAGTCTGGCAGCTTTCTCAGCTGGGCACTCCTTCCTGGCAGGAATAAAAGTGGCATACTTCGAGAACTGTCGACAACGACAACAATACTGGTAAACCCATCAGTATTTGACAAATTGACAATAAAGTCCATGGATACGCTCTCCCATGGTCTCTCTGGGATTGGCAATGGATGCAACAATCCTGCTGGCTTCTTGGCCTCAACCTTGTCTTGCTGGAAAATGAGACAAGTCTTCACATAGGCTTCGATATCATTCTCCATGTGTGGCCAATAGTACCGATCCGCTAACAACGCCATCGTGCGATGCACCCCTGGATGGCTAGCCCACTTGGAATCATGGCATTCCTTCATGAGCTCCTTTCGTAACTTCATGTGGACTTGTCTTCCTCGAGCCAAAACCATATGGACTTGTCTTCCTTGGTATAATCGATCAAAGACTTGCCTTCCTCGAGCCAAAACCATCTGGACTCACCTTCCTTGATGCGCGATAACAGCGGTCCTTCGGGTCTGTTGATGAACTCCATATTGTACCTTTGGCTTAATGCATCGACCACCAAGTTGGCCTTCCCCGGCTTGTACTCCATGGCAAAGTCGAACTCGGCTAAGAACATTTGCCATCGAGCCTGTTTGGGAGACAATTTCTTTTGGGTTAGAAAATAAATGTTGGCAATGTTGTCAGTGAATACCTGAAATCTCAAACCCAACAAGTAATGTCTACAAATCCGTAAACAGTACACACCGCGATCATCTCCTTCTCTTGAACTGTGTACCGCCTCTCTGTCTCATTGAACTTTCGACTCTCAAAAGTAACTGGGTGTCTCTCTTGCATCAGAACTCCCCCAATAGCTACATCGAATGCATCAGTATGGACGTCGAACTGCTTGGCATGGCCAGGTAACTTCAACACGGGCTCGCTCATCATGGCTTTCTTTAGTTTCTCAAAGGCACTTTGACACTCATGGCTCTAATCCCACTCCTTGTCATTCTTCAACAAATCGGTCAACGGGGTGGCGATCTTGGATTAGCCTTTGACGAAAAGTTGGTAGTAGTTGGCTAGCCCAAGGAACGATCTCAACTCAGTCACCTTGGTTGGTGGTTCCCACTCATTAATGGCCCGTATCTTGTCCATGTCCATTCGAATCTGGCCACCTCAAATGATGCGGCCTAGGAAAGGCATTTGTTTCTGGGCGAACGAGCACTTCTCCCACTTGACAAGCAGCTCATTCTCTCAGAGAACTTGGAAAACTTGTCTTAAGTGCTCCACATGCTCCTCCAAAGTGTTGCTATACACCACAAAGTCATTAAGGTAAACAACTACAAAACGATCCAAAAATGGATGTAGTACCTTGTTCATAAGGGTACAGAATGTGACAGGAGCGTTGGTGAGGCCAAATGGCATGACAAGGAACTCGTAAGAGCAATAGCGGGTCACAAATGCTGTCTTTGGCTCGTCTCCCTCGGCAATCCTCACCTGGAGTACCCCGATCGAAGATCTAACTTGGTGAATCACCTTGCACTCCCAAGCTGATTGAACAAATCTGTAATGAGGAGGATCAGATACTTGTTCTTCACCGTGAGCTTGTTCAAAGCCCGGTATTCGATGCGCATGCAAAGAGAGCCATTATGCTTCTTCTGGAATAGAACAGGTGCACCATAAGGCGCCTTGGATGGTCTAATGAACCCAGCATCCAAAAGCTCATTTAGTTGTCTCCGCAACTCCTCCAACTCAGGTGGGGCCATACGGTATAGAGCCTTAGCTGGAGGCTCTATATTGGAGACTAACTCGATCTCGTGATCCACCTCTCTCTTGGGTGGTAATTGCTTCGGCAACTCAGAAGGCATCGTGTCCTGAAACTCATCCAAAATCTGTCCCACCTCTTTAGGGACTTCGGATGGCTTCATCGACTCGTCATATTTCAAGGTAGCCAAATAGGTTGTTTCCTCCTTGCGCACAACCGCTTTGGCAAACTGGATGGCAGAAATCATCTTGGCCCCAACTCCTACCTCTCGGCTTACGGGCACAACACATTGGTGTCGCGGGTCAAGTATGCATAAACAATTGGGAAATGGGACAAGAAGTGCGTTAATCCAGACAACGAAATCTAAGCCCAACACACAATTAAAATCATCAAGTGGTATTACCTTGATGGATTCCTTACCAGACCAACTCCCGATCTCAAGCTTGGCCCCTTTTGTCACCCCCACAATCGGTACTTCCTTGGAATTGATAGTCTTGATCCACCCACTTGCCTTCTCCACAAGAAGGCCAAGTCGCTTGGCAGCTTCAACATGAATAGTTCTGAGGCACATGTGTCCACTAGTGCACCCAACTTGTTACCTTCGATGGTGATGTCAAAGAACATCAGCCCCTTCTGCTTATGGCCCTTCTTGACTTGGACATAGCTCATAATCGAGCTGAGCTTGATGGTCTCACCTTCGGTCTACCCATCTCCCTTGATGGCGTAAACCTTGTTTTTCTCGGGGTAGTTCCGCTAGAGGTGCGGTCCCCCACAACTATAGCACTTCACAGACCCTTCATCCTTCTTCTCATAGGACTTGTTGGTTCTTTGGGACCAGTCATTTGGCCTGTTATTGCCACTAGAATGCTTCTCTGTTGCATTCTTGGAAGGCCTCTCCTTGTATGCCCCACCATTGCTCCTCGGCTTTGGCTTTGACTTGGAAGAATCAGACCTCTTTTGACCCACCTCGAACAAGGACTCTACGACGTATAAGGCTTTGGAAATCTCTGTGATTCCTCGGTGCTCCAACTCAGTTCTGACCCATCGCTGCAGCCCATCCATAAAGTTGATAAAGGCATCTGAGTCGCTCAAGTCCAGAATCTCGAGCATGAGTTCTGCGAACTCCTTGACATACTCTTTGGTTGAACCCTCTTGCTTGATGTGCCTCAATCGAATGCGAGCCTCCATGCCCGCGTTGGCTGGACAGTACTATGCCTTGAACTCGATTTGGAACTCTTCCTAAGTTCCAATTGCGGTACCTCCTTTATTCTCTTTGGAGCACATACGTCGCCACCACAGAAGAGCGGCATCAATATGATAATTGGAAGCAGCGGTTACCTTTTCAGACTCATCTTCAAAGCCAATGGCTCGAAAGTACTGCTCTATGCCCCATAAGAAGTTCTCCACTTCTTGGTCGTTCTTGTTACCCTTGAACTCCTTGGGTTTCAGGACGTCAACACGACTCTTGGGTTCCTTAGTCCCTGCACCATGGGTGAAGGCAGCTTTGCACACATCGAGCTTCATCTTGAGCTTCGTAATCTTGGCTTGCATCTCTTCCCGTGGAGCAGCAAGTGCAACTTGAAAGGCATCCCCTTTCTTGTTGATGTTCATCATCACCTCGTTGATAGCAAGGTTGATGTCTTCCTTGACTTCGTCCCCTTGCTCTCCAGCTCGTCAAGGCGAGTTTCCACAACATCGAGCTTCACATCAGCTTTTCTCATGATGTCCTCGAGGCATTCGACCTTGTCCTCAAACGTAGTCAACCTGTCCCTCGAGTTTGCCCTCTTTGCCTTCACGGCCCTAGTCTCACGTTGGTTCTCAGCTACCTCAATGTTCTCGCTGCCAATGGGTGCCATCTCGGATGAGTTGCTTGAAATACCAGCTCTGATACCAACTGTTACGGGGCTAGACTCGGACTAGTAGAACCGTGCGGCCTTAGACGATTGCTTCAGTCAAAATCGACTAAGTCAGCCTCTTCGCAAAGCTAGAATGCTTTGCAGCTTGCAGAAACGAACAAAGGCAAAAAGGCAAAGAACAAGAGAAAGTAAGTGAATACTTCTGCTTTGTATTACTCTGAGGTGAGATGAGAAATGAGGTGGGGAGAGCCTCTATTTATAGTTGGCCCTCAATACATCCAACTGCTTACAATGATTCTAATCGATGGATGAGATCAAACCTAATCAAGCTATACATGGAAAGTACATCAAGTAAAATGATACATGCCATAAGTGTGGAGACACATCCCTTAAATCATGGGATTAGGTGGGAATATTCCATGTAATGGTCTTCCTTTCCATATGTGGCTTGAATGGGTCTTCTAGCATTCTCCAAGGATAGGGCCAGCTTTGGTGGGTTTGACAGGCCCAAGATCCTATAGATAGCTTCTTGGGTAGATTGGATTGCAGCAACCTCAGTCATGGGCTCTCGGTCTGTGACATGTACCTGTTTGAATGCTGGATACCACAATATTATGGATTACTGTTAAAGAAAATGGATTTGAAAGGCTGATTAGCAGCTAAAATTAGGAATATTTCGAGTTTCAACCTTACCCTTATTGGGATAAATTACCATGGGAGTCAAAATGGTCGAATTGCCCCTAGGAGTCAAAATAACAAAAATGCCCATATAAGCAAAAATTGACTCGAACACTCTTAATATATTTGAAATCTTGAATAAGCATGATATATTTGATACTCTGAATGATATTGATGTACCGATCTTCAGAATATTTGTTAGAGCCTCAGTTAATGAATCCTTTCTATAAGAATTCCAATTCTGAAATTTGTTCGATGTTGACAAATACCATTGTTCTCCTACTGGTAATTATCAAGTACCTCCAAGAGATAATTGTACCATCTAGTGTGTCCCATGTACGCTTGAATATTCTCTCTGATTTGAAATCAAGATTGTCCCTCTAATTTGAATCATGAATTCTATATGTCTGAAAATCTATATATCTCTGTCTAATCTGAAAAGCATGCTCTATGGTTTTTGATACTCTGGAAATATATGAATGATTATTGTTTTTCTCATTTCGTCTTTCTTCACTAAACTATTTAATTTAGGGTACTCATGGGCTATGATTGAAGATCTGTAGGCTCATCGCTGGTAAGTCCTTCTGGACCTAAGACATTCCCCTACGCCCAATGGGCCTAGGGTAAGTCTTTCGCTAAGCTCTTACGCCCAATGGGCCTAGGGTAAGTCTTTCTAGATGTAGCGGCCTAAATTTTTTGAAATCACTAGAAAAAATTCAAGTTCTTCAAAGAAATCTTTGAAAAGTTAGGGTTTTAAAAGATCTCGACGTGTTTTGAAAATAATAAGACTTGGAGTCGCCACCGGCCACTAGAGTAGGTCAGACACCATAAAAAACCAGAGATTCATTCAAAAGATGAGTTCGAGAGTTGGTTACGTGTGGGGAAGGATTAACACCCCTATCACACCCGAAAATCGATACCAAAACATATGTTGCTTTTAATTGATGGAAGTTATTGAAATTTAAATCGAACTTAATTAAATTGTTCTCGATTGAATCCAGATTTTAATTAGACGGGCTTTCTCAAATTGGTAACTTTGAATTAATTAAACATTTAATTAATAAGGGTGACGATACCTCGGACCATAGATTAAACTGACATCGAATAAGCCCGATTGCCGTGTTAATTTATGGTTCAAACTCCGTTCATCACCTTTATGCATGATGCAAGCAATTAAGGATGATGTCATGACTTGTCAAAATTTTATTTCAAATTAGTTTTACCTTCAGACGGTAAGAATTAATTCGAATATTTGGTCAACATCCAATGAGCCAGGACTGTTGCAAAACAAATATTAGAATTAATAACTACCTCCTTTTTATAATTTAAGTTGATTAATCATATGCATGTCCATTAAAGTATTAGAGCCATATGGATGACAATTAAAATGCATGGCATAGAAAAGCTTGGAATTAAAGCCCTGGGCCCGTTAAAGTTCTAACCTAAAATGGTCCAAATTATGACAATTCAATTAGTGATCTAATTATTAACTAGGTTAGTCTAATATTAACCCTAAATTAAATAAATCCTAAAAACTAGAAAACCCTAACATTTTATGGATTATCTTGAATCACAATAATTAATTTGATTAATTTTAAACTAGTATCCCAATAAGCCAAGGATTCTATTTAAAACGAATCAAATTAATTAATTATGATTTAAACTAGGTGATCTAAGTCAAATATCAATTTTATCCTAAAGGGTAATTAAGAGACGTTCAACTAATTTAATGAATTTAACATTTATCCCAATGAGCCAACGATAAATTTAAATTAATTAAATTAATTCGAACCTTAAATTTAACTATGGCTCTAAAAAATATAATCCTAAATTTAATTTAACTAATTTGAATATTGTGCCCCAATAAACCGAGCGCATAACTTAAATTAGCTAAACTAACCTAAAGGCCTAACCTAAAAAAAAAACACTAAAAAACGAACAAAGAATTAAACCCGGACAAGAAATTAACATATACACATATATGAAAAAACACCCGAAACTTTATATATATAAGATATAGAAAACAAACGTACCACCTATATATTTACTTCACATTAACCGGCACACTATACTTTATACCTAATATACCATATAACACATAAACTAGGCATACAATATAAATACCAAATATATATCTTATCACATATTAACGTACATAACATATCATATGTTATGCCTTATGCCAAATATATATACCAAACGTAAATTACGCAACATTTGCGGTACAAGGAGAAATAAGAATAAAAGAAACAAAAATAAATATGCAATGCAAGGGTTAAAATAAAAAGAAAATAATAAAAAGGGCCCAAGGGTAATTTTAAGACTGGAACATGGACCGAATTAAATAGAAATAAAAAAAACAGGGGGTCAAAAGGGTATTTTTACCATTTAAAAAACATTTTAATCAAATATAAGGAAAAAGTTGAAACAAGAAGTACTACCAGGGACCGCAGAAGCAATTACAAAAGACGGAATGGCTAATAAGGAAACTCAGAAGTGCGGAGGGACCATATGATAAAATACCCACTTTTGAAAATTGAATCAGTCTTGATTGGGGGCGAGATTGAAAGTAATAAAAAATGTTCACGGACCCAAAGTGTAATTTAAAAACACGGAAACCCTTTCGCGCGTAAATGCCCAGACGCGAAAGGGTCTATGTGGTTATAAATCCTTTTTCTAAAAAGTAAATAGTATATAAAGCGTATTTCGGGTAAAAAAATCGACCCTAAATTCCTTTTTTATAACATTTTCCTTTTGGGTATTAAAACCTCTGAAACATTTCTCCCAGCCTTTAAACGCAGATGAACAC
Source organism: Hibiscus mutabilis (assembly GCA_019671005.1). Taxonomy (NCBI): domain Eukaryota; kingdom Viridiplantae; phylum Streptophyta; class Magnoliopsida; order Malvales; family Malvaceae; genus Hibiscus; species Hibiscus mutabilis. Next base: position 32,975,171 of record CM033741.1, read on the forward strand.
CTCCGTGTGTTCATTTGCAAACCCAAAAACCATCGGCTCTTCCAGAAAACGGTGAGTGCGCCGCCGTACCGGCCGCCGCCGCCGGCGTCGGTGATTTTTTAAAAAGATTTTTTCAAATCTTTTTCTCAACTTGAATCTTAAAACCAAACCACGAAAGCCAAAACAAACAAAAACCCTCAATTTTAAAAAAAATTGAAGCATAAAACCTTTTACCCTATTTTTTACACCGGTTCACCATTACCATTTCCAGAGGAAATCAGTGTGGGCTTGTCATCGGAGGAGACCTCTTTCAACGGGCCAAGCCCTCAGATGATCGCAAGACGAAACGACGGGGTAAAGCCCTTTCCTTCTCCGTCTCTTTTTGTTATTGTTTTTTATATATAACATGCATGCAATAGAGATAGATGATACCTTTCAAAATTTTCTCTTTTCTTTTTTGTATTGCTTTTCTGAATGCCCCCAGAATGGGTTTACATTGTTTTTGTATATGCAATACAACCATCCAAACTCAAGCAAATTGCACAATAATCGTGAGACCAAAACAAAAAAGAATCGCTCCATTTTTTTCTTTTTAACTTGCAAACATCCAATAACCGGATGAAATTAACCAAGGAAAGGCAACCAATTGAATCGATACATTTTAGGGACAAAAACGTAAAATTGTTTAAAGGACCGCTGAATTTGGCCAATTTTCAAAACCCATGTTAATTTTCTCAGTACAGCCATCCAAACTCAAGCAATTGCATTCACAACTAGGGACAAAATGAAAGAATTAGAAACTTGAAACCTCCGTAATCATAACGCTCAACCAAAATCAAAATGCCTTACCCAATTTTCAAAACCAGTATCAAAACACAAAATGCTTAACCATAATACCCTTGTCGTATCAAAAATCAGATCGAAATGCTATGCCTGTAAAGGCTTACCATATCGAAACACTTCCTCGTGTATCGAAACGCTAAGCCTAAAATGGCCTAGCCTTATCGGTGCGAGGGGATGTGTTCCAATACGACTGGACCCAAAATGTCATTTTTAACTGGTTTTTCAGTCCAATTTAGATGCATTTAGATCCTAACACTCATATTCATGTATATAACCAACCATCCAATCATATTTCAACAATAATCCACAGATTTAGCAACCACAACATAACATAATCTTCCCAATGATCAACCTATTGGCATGCTCCCTAAGCCACTTTACCAAACATACCAAAACACTCATTTGAACATTTACTAGCACATGCCACATACTCGCATAACCATTGCATCAAAAGCAACATGCTAGAATCATCAAAACATGGCATTCAACCAAGGCTAACTAGATGCTTGCCTAGGCAACTACTTAGCAACAACCAAAAGCAAGAATCAACTACATACTTGTCAACCACAATCCACTCCAAAACTAAGCATTAAACATGCTCAAAACCTAAGGAAAATAGAATTACAAATCCCAAAACATGGGGAACACATTGCCTTATTAACCAAAAACTTAAACCGAGTTCATACTCAAAATAGTTTTTGCTTTTGGATCACTTTAACCTTGCCTTTGCTGCCCCAAACTTTAATGTTCTGCATCATTAGGAGAAGAGAGCGTAAGCAAACATGCTTATTGAGAATGCTCATAAAACAATGATGCATTAAAAACCTTTGAAAACTAAACACTTGTTTTCAAACCATGCTTACGACCAAAGCATTTCCATTGAATCCAAATCAAAACATGCATATCAACCATATGCAAATCATTTATAACCCGCCTACTTAAATTCCAAAGCATTAATTCACCTCATGCTTAAATCCCAAAGCATTAAAAATAGGTTCAACACATAAACTTTCATATATTGGCAATTATAGTGACCCCGGATAGATGACCTCCATCCTTGGATGAACAATCTTCCATCCATACATTGGATACACGGATAACTCATACCATGCCTAGTTAAAATGCATGATATCCCAAACCTTGCCTAGTTAAACTGCAAGATTTATCTTTCAAAAAAATAAACTGCAAGATTTGACAGCCTCACCAAGTTAAACCGCGGGCTTTACCGACATTGCCTAGTTAAACCGCAAGATCACCATCATCTTGGGATGGCTAGTTAAACCGCATACCCCAAGAGATGTCCCAATAGTTCGAGTGGCCTAGTTAAACCGCCATACCTTAAGGACTCATGGCCACAAACAATTTTTATATATATTATAGTGCACTTAATCCTATGGCATGCCAACTATATCTGAATGTTTTCTCATCATGTCACATAGCCAATATAACATTTACAAAACCATTTACACACTGTTTTACAATACATTATACAAATCACCACATATGCAAACCACATTGCCAAAGCAATACCATATTCCCAACCGAAATGAAAACCAACACTCATTAGCATTTCATATACTTTAAAACCATTGCATATGTATTCAAAACCATGTATTTACAGTAAGTAAATCAAACCAAGTTTAAAACCAATACATGTAATCAACCATGCTCATGTCCAATCATATATTAAAGAGCAAAAGAGGGAAACTTACTTCCGAGCTTAGATAAGTGTTTCAAACTTAACCTAAACTCTAATAACCACTTTCAACCCTTTGAAAGACTTTTAAACCCGTTTCTACTCACCGATTTTTCCTCTCTTAGCTCGCCAACGCAAATCGAGCTCCCGACAAGCAATGATCCACCTTAAGCTAATTCGCCTTGATTATCCCCTATTTTGCCCACACAAAACCATAGGAAACATGCATCAAAATGCATCCAAACCACTGCCTCAGAGCAATTACCTGCAACTCACAAACCATTCTAAACTTATCGAAATCACCCTCAAACACCTTCCAATCTTAACCCAGCCACAAAATAATGATTCGATACATCAAACCTCAACAATTAACATCTAAAATCACTTTTTCAACATCCTTTTACTTCCAGCAATGATTAAACTCCACTGACATCACAAAAACCCTTAACTAGCTACCACGAACATTAGGGATTCAACTTGTTTCGGGATTGTATTGATAAAACCAAGCCTTCAATATTATTATACACTAAAATCATGATCTAACCTGATAAATAACCCAACAAAATAGACCCAATTCAAAAATATATCAGTTTCATCAATTAAAACACAATTAATCCAATTTTCCTTAATTAGAGGAGAAGAGCGAACCTTACCTCTAATGGATGCTTTCTCCCTTAATTGGATGATTTACATGAGAAAAATGTTAAACAATAAGGTTTTGATAAACAATCAACAAGAAATCCTTTAAAATCAAAGGATTTAAGAAAAAAAAGATTTACCTAAAGATTTAGAAGAAAAGAGTGATGTTTGGCTTGAGAGATTTTGAGAGAAAGTTAGTTACATGATTTTTGTTTTAAAGATTTAATTATCAAATTAATTCTCCCCAACCTATTTATATTTTCCAAACACTTTTAAAATAGCCAATTAAGGGATAAAGTCTGAGATTAGACTTTTAGACAATTAGCTCCTTAAAGATTCAAATCTTTGACTCTTTACAAAACAGTCATTAAAAACAGTTTACAATTTGGTCACTAGTCCAAAATGTCCGATTTCCAAAACTCCTTTTATAAAATTGACTTCACCACAATCATTAATATATTAAATAATGATTTTAGAATATTTTTCTATTTTTTATCACGTTCAAAAATATTTAATCTGATTTAATCTCAAAACTAACTCAAATCCCTAATATTGGTCCACTGAACCATTAAAACGAACCCCAAAAGATCTAGACCCAAAACTGGGGCGTTACAACTCTCCCACACTTAAGAAATTTTGTCCCCAAAATTTACGGAGGAAAAAAATGCGGAAATTGCTCCAACATGTCCGCTTTGCTTTCCCAAGTGGCTTCCTCAACACCATGATGTCACAAAACCTTAACAAGCTCAATCGTCTTGCCACGAAGAAATTTGTTGTTAGAATCAAAGATTTCCATCGGTTCCTTATCAAAGGATAAATCCGGCCTCAACTCTATATGTTCCACGGCATAACATACGAGGGATCCGACCGATACCTCCATAATATAAATACATGGAACACATCATGTATTTTTCCCATTCGGGAGGCAACCTCAACCAATAAGCCACAGGACCAACACGCTCCACAACCTCATATAGTCCAACAAACCTCGGACTAAGCTTTACCCTTACATCCGAACCACATCAACCACGTGGTGACACTTTTTAAGAATACACGATCACCCACTACATATTCAATCTTCTTACGCTTCAAATCTGCGTAAGATTTCTTCCGATATGTAGCCGCTTTCAAGCAATCACATACAAGCTTTACCTTCTCATCCGTGTCGTTCAACACATTCAGTAAGGAAACATGCTTCTTCCCAACCTCATCCCAACACAAAGGCGTACGACACTTCCGGCTATATAAAGCCTTATACGGTGCCATTTGTTTACTCGCTTGATACTATTGTTATACATAAACTCAACCAAAGGTAAACTTTTCCGTGGTTCCTTGAAACTCAGTAATGCAACATCTCAACATATCCTCCAAAACACGGATACTAACCATTTGACTGAGGATGATACGTGGTGCTGAAACTTAACCTTGTACCCAAAGCCCGATGCAAACATTCCCAAAACCTTGTTGTAAACCTCGGATCTCTATCGAAACAATAAACTTAGGTATCCCGTACAAACGCACAATCTCAGCAATATATAAGTTTGCCAACTTATCCAATGTATACGTCGTACTGGCAGAAAATGTGCACACTTCGTAAACTAATCAACAATTACCCAATTGGAATCTTTTTAGCCAGTGTCAGTGGCAACCCAAACACGAAAACCATGGTGATTCTCTCCTATTTCCATTTCGAAATCCTTAACAGTTGCAACAACCCGGACGAAAATTGATGTTCAACCTTAACCCGCTGACACACCATGCACTTAGAAACAAATTTCGCTACATCCTTCTTCAAACCAACCTAATAGTACACCTTTTTCAACCCACGATACATTTTTGTACTACCAGGATGCATGAAAAAAGGACTAGAATGTGCCTCTATCAAGATAGTATGTGTTAACTCTGAATCATCCGGCATAACTATTTAACCCTTGAAACACAAAACCCTATCATCATCAAAATAAAATTCCATCGAATTTCCATTCGATATGTCATTAACATGCGAAACAAGAGAATCATCAAACAATTGCTTTGCTTTAATCAATTGTGACATCGCCGGTTTAACCTACAACTCAGCCAACAACCCACCTTCTCGTATAACACTTAACCTCGCAAACATGGCCCTAAGCTCAACCACCACCATACGACTTAACGTATCCGCAACCACATTAGCTTTCCTAGGATGATACTCAATCGTCAAGTCGTAATCCTTAAGCAACTCCAACCATTTATGTTGCCTAAGATTCAAATCCTTTTGAGACATCAAAAATTTCAAACTCTTGCGATTCGTAAAAAGAACACACTTCTCTCCATAGAGATAATGTCTCCAAATCTTCAAAGCAAACACCACAGCTGCAAGCTCTAAATCATGAGTCGGATAATTGTGCTCATGAACTTTCAACTGTTTTGATGCATAGGCCACAACCTTGCCACTTTGCATCAGCACACAACCCAAACTAACGCACGACGCATCACTATAAACCATAAACTCATTCTCTGACTCGGGTTGAACCAACACAGGAGCATGTGTCAAAACTTCCTTCAACTTCTCGAAACTATGTTGTTGCTTCTCTGTCCACACATAAGGAATATTCTTTTGCAACAACTTCGTCAACGGTGCCTCAATACTAGAAAACCCATCTACAAAATGACGATAATAACTAGCCAACCCAAGGAAAATAAGCACCTCCGACCCGAGCTTAGGTTGCTTGCAATTGGGAATAGCCTCAATTTTCTGTGGACCAACACGAATACCCTCCGCGAAAACCATATGAACAAGGAACATCAGTCCCTTCAACCAAAACTCACATTTACTCAATTTGGCATACAACTGATTATCATTCAAGGCTTGCAAAATAATCCGCAAATACTGATCATGTTCTTCCTCGGTACAAGAGTACACAAGGATATCAACAATAAACACCACCATGAGCTGATCAAGATATTCATGGAACACCTTATTCATCATGTCCATGAACATATCTGGGCATTTTTCAAACCAAACATCATTACCAAGAACTCATAATTCATGTACCTTGTATTAAATGCGGTCTTATGTACATCCACCTCCTTAACCTTCAACTGATAATACCCCGATCTCAAATCAATCTTATAAAACACCGCTGCCCCTCTAATTGATCAAACAAATCATCAATCCTCAACAAAGGATACTTATTCTTCACCGTCAACTTATTCAACTATCGGTAATCAATGCACATACGCGTCGTGCTATCCTTATTTTTCACAAAGAGAACATGAGCACCCCATTGAGAAATACTCGGTCAAATGAACCCATGATCTAACAACTCTTGAAGCTTCGTCTTCAACTCCTTCGACTCCTTCGGTGCCATTCGATAAGGAGCAATGGACACCAGAGTCGTACCCGCATACATCTCAATATCGAATTTAACACTCTATCCAGAGGTAAACTCGGCAAATCTTCAGGAAAAACTTTCGAATAATTACAAACAGCCCAGATGTCCTGCATACGAACACCCTTGGCATCCGGATTCCTCACGATAGCCAATAAGCTTGGCAACCTCCTTGCATCATCTTTTCTGCTCGAGTAGCCGAAACAACATTGGACAAGAATTTCACATTCTCGCCAACCACCACAACTTCATAATCATTGGCTAACCTCAAGGAAATCCTTTTGGATTCACAATCCACAACCGCTTTGTGCTCACTTAACCAATCCATGCCCAAAATGACATCAAAGCCATGGAATGGCAACTCCATCAGATCTGCGGCAAATTCATGAACTTGAACCACAAAAGGACACCGCCTAAACAACTTCCTAGTCGTATATGTCTCACCAAAGTGTAGCGATGTCCCCGATTCGCTAAAACCGAGGTTTTCGAAGTGTTGGTTGTCTTTCGGATATAAAAATATTTATCCGTGGGGTTTTGAAAATATCGTATTTTATGTAAAGAAAGGGAGTCGCCACCGGCCACTGAGGTAGGCCGGACACCATAAAACCAGAGATTCAAAAACTTTAGGTTCGGGAGTCTGTTACGGATGGGGAAGGATTAGCACCCCCATACCGCCCAAAATTGGTACTTTAATAATTACCCCTTTATTAATATTAAACTTCCCGGATTAAAGTGACGATTAAATTAAAATTTGATTATAAGTACGAGTAAATTTTAAAAGCCCCGTTATCCGAGAGTAAACGCCCAACCACTATCACTACGCCTGATACTGGCCCCGTTTACGCTCGGATAAAAGGGCACCGCATTGACATTATATATTCCATTATGCAAACTTAGTGAGCAAAATATAAAATATGACAAATATTTTAAACACAATGCAAATAAATATTAACATAATATAATATTAATCTAACATAAATAAAATACTAATCTAAAACATACATACATAAATATTAATCTTACTCATAAATAAAAACAAATTATAAATAAAATGCTAACATTCATAAATATTAATTTAAAACACAAATAAATATTAATCTAACACGTAAATAAAAACGAATCTAACATAAATAAAATATTAATATAAAACATAAATTTAAAACATATTAAATACTAACCTAAAACATAAACATACAAACTAAAAAATAAGAATACAATTTTAAAATAATTAATACTTTATTAAATTATAAAAATTACAACACAAATAAAAAAGGAAGAAAATATACCTAACTAAGAGCTCGAATAACGAACCCCGACTGAACCCCACCGAGATCTACCGCAACCTCTCCAAAAATATTAACTAGATCGAACCTAAAATAGGATCCCGATTGAACCGACCAGGACCGAGGGCACTACCCTGGTCCTTGGCTAGCCGGGAGCTAATGCCCTTTATTAGGCCTTGCCATGGCCAATTCTTCTTTTTTCAAATTGCTTCAATCTTATGCCTATTTATAGGCGATTTCAGGGGTGGAGGGGGATTTGAGTGACGTGGAGCTTTAGGCTCCACAATAATTCCTTTTTTTATAATATATTTATTATTATTATTATTATTTTTACCTTTTTTATTAATTTTTATATTAATAATACTACCATTAAAATAATACTAATAACACTAAAACCCGGTCAAAAATGAGTGATTACAGTTGCCCCTCTTTTCTTGTTCTTGTGAAACGAGAACAAAGCAAAGATCAAAAGCACTCATTTTTGACCTACTTCCTAGTCTTTGGCTTCGGAATCACGTGTTCTTCTGGAACTCTCCGCTCTTCCTTAGCTGAGTCTTCAAGCTTGTAAGTTCTTCCTATATAGAACGTCTTCACCTTCTGATCTTGGAACTATAGGTCCTCCCTATATAGAACCTTTCATTCTGAAGTCTTGAGTTACGAGTCCCTCCTATATAGAACTTTTCACTCTAAGACGGTAAAGCTTTGAGTCCCTCCTATATAGAACTCTTCGCCTTCAAAACTGGTTTCTCCTATATAAAACCTTCTGCGTCACAGACGGATTCTTTCGATTGGGAGTTCCTCCTGTATAAAACTGCTAGTCTTCAAGCCCTGGAGCCGCCAGTCCTTCCTATATTGAACTTTTAGCTTCTGAAATCTCGGAGCTACGAGTTCTTCCTATATAAAACCTCTCACTCTAAGACAGTAAAGCTCGGAGCCCTTCCTATATAGGACTCTTCACCTTCAATGCTGGTTTCTCCTATATAAAACCTTTTGCGCCACTGATGGATTCTTCCGACTACGAGTTCCTCCTGTATAGAATTGCTAGTCTTCAAACCCTGGAGCCGTCAGTCCTTCCTATATAGAACTTTTAGCTTATGAAATCTCAGAGCTACAGGTTCTTCCTATATAGAACCTTTCACTCTAAGACAGTAAAGCTCGGATAAGACTCTTTGCCTTCAACATAACGGGTTTTCCCTATATAAAACCTTATGTGTCATGGGTGAATTCCTTCGGGTGGGAGTTCTTCCTATATAGAACTGCTAGTCTTCACCCTGGAGCTGCAAGCCCTTCCTATATAAAACTTTTAGCTCCTGAAGCCTCGGAGCGGCGGATTCTTCCTACATAGAACCTCTTGCTACGGGAGCTTAAAAATATAGGCCCTTCCTATATAGAACCTTTATCTTCGAATATTTCTTTTCTCTTTTTCCTTTTTCCTTTTTTCTTTTTCCTTCTTTTTTGCTTTTTTCTCTTTTCATTTTTCTCTTCTCTTTTTTCTATCTCATTTTCATTCTTTTTTTACAAGGTTGTTGATATCTTTGGACTTACGCTACTAAGGCTGCCGAAATCTTTCTTCAAATTTTGGGATTCACGCCAAAAATGGCTACCGACCTTCTTCAGATTTGGGGATTCATGCCAAAAATGGTTACCGATCTTCTAGGACTCACACTACTATAGCTGCCGAAATTTTTCTTCAATTTAGGGATTCACGCCGAGAATGGCTACCGATCTTTCTTCAGATTCGGGGATTCACGCTGAAAATGGCTACCGATCTTCTAGGACTCACGCTACTATAGCTGCCGAAATCTTTCTTCAAATTTTGGGGACTCACGCCGAAGGTGGCTGCCAATTTTTTTTTTCAAATTTTGGGGACTCACGCCGAAGGTGGCTGCCAAACTTTCTTTAAATTTGGGGACTCACGCCGAAAATGGCTGCCAAAACTTTCTTTAAATTTGGGGACTCACGCTGAAAATGGCTGCCAAAACTTTCTTTAAATTTGGGGACTCACGCCGAAAATGGCTGCCAAAACTTTCTTTAAATTTGATGAAATCCACTTCTTAATACTCTTTGATAATTCTTCAAGTACCTATCCAAAAAAAGCAAAAATTGCCATGCCCCTATCTATATGATGCATGCAAGGTAATGCTTTCTTTCTCTTCTTTTTCTTTTTTCTCTCTTCTCATTTTCTTTTTCTTTTCTTTTTTTTCTATTTCCTTCAAATTTCTTCTTATTTTTTCTTTTTCTTTTCTTTTTTCTTCTCCCTCTATTTCTTTCTATTTTTTCTTTTTTCTTTCAGCCCCTTTTTCGTTCTAAAGTCTTACACCCTGAAAGGTCGCTCCTCATATTTCTTCATCTCTTTACTTCTTCACTGTATGCTCTTAAATCCTCATTTGAACATGCTTTTAAACCTTTTGTGTGGAAGGATTTTCTTGTTTTCGGGGTTATCACTCATCCTCATAAATGATCTTTTGGTTCTTATATTATTCTTATAAGAACCCTTGTCATCTTCTTCGCTTGGCGTTACCCTATTCAACCACGGGATCCACTGGTTTGAATTTTCTGACCCATCATACAGAGCCTTGATCTATTTCTAGTTACCAGGGTGAGCCAAAATGCTTCTATCCCTTGAGCTCATCATTGATCTTCTCGTAGCATTTCGACGGGAACTAACTCTTAGTCCCTATGCTTTAAATCTCATCATCATTTATTTTTAAAATAATGCAAACGGCAATTTACTTGCGTATATTTCAAAAAATAATGATTGTTTGAAAAGATAACAATCATTTTGAAAATCACAACTTGGAGGGGATACCAAACATTTTGAAAACATTGTTTGGAACAAATGGTAAACATCTTTTTTCTTTTCTTTCTTCTTCTTCTTTTTTTTAAGGACCAAACATTTTTTTAAAAAAATTAATGTTTGGAGAATGGTAAACAAAATTCGAAGTATATTGCCAAACATTTTAAAAACTAATGTTTGGGGAAATGGTAAACATCAAAACTTCAGGAGAAAATGTCAAACCTTTTAAAACATGTTTGCCCCCAAAATATCAAACACCATAGCAAATCTGCTTCAAGTTTCCAGAGATCAACTATAATGAAGCGCATATTTAGAAGATCTTGACCATTGTGGAGATAAACCTACCTAGTTTCTACCCCATTTAAGGTGGCTCTCTTAATCTCACTATCTCACCATGCCCCATCCTTCCCTCATTTGGGTGTCGATCAAGCACTTCGAAGTTTGACGTTCCTTGAAGCAAAGTTAACCCTTATACGCAGAATGAAATCTGAAGACATTTTCATTCAACTTGGATATCTATAGATGACCAGAATGGTCTTTGGGGCTTGTAATGTAGGCCTTTGCTTTATGGTTAAGTGAAACAATATTTCTGTACTTGTGTAACTTGGATATGCCCATTATTCCTTCCTTTTTTTGGATCACTCTAGACTGCCCGTTTTCGGGTTTTCACCCTAGAGTTCATTTCCTTTCTTTTTATTGTAAGATGCCTTGCATTCTGGCTATATACTGATGTTCGTTTTCTGTTCAAGAATGTTTGATCCTCCAAAACTCCTCGAAACTGAGATTTCTTGAATGAAGGACTACGAATACATTTCTGGGAATTCTTGTGATTGGCACGCCCATATGAAATGTTATTCTTTCTTATTTTCTCTTTTTTTCACTTTTTCTCTTGGATCACTCTAGACTGCCCATTTTTAGGTTTTCACCCTAGAGGTCAATTCCTTCTTCTGTATCTTCAGATCAGTGTATTTTGGTTGGATATTGATGCCAGCAGGCTCAGACAGACTACTATTTTTCTTCATTTTCAGATCACTCTAGACTGCCCATTTTTGGGTTTTCACCCTAGAGGTCATTTCCTTTTTCGAAATGGCAATCTTTGGGCCGACTTGTCTTGACTTGGCTTCAATTCGAGCTTCTATACTAATTTTCAAAACTGATATTTACTTGAAATGTGGATTCCTTGTGTCTCGTGCTCATAGTTGAAGTCTCGTTCTTGTATTGTTTGATCTGTGTGTGAAGCATATACAATATTCTTTCTTTCTTTTTCTTTTTTCTTTTTTCTTCTTTTTTATTTTTTATTTTATTTTATTTTTTGTTTTGTTTTGTTTTGTTTTGTTTTCTTTTTCTTTTTTGTTTTAGACTGCTATTTTGGGTTTTTAGCCTTGAATCTCTTTCTTCTTATTCGAGTCTATAATGTATCCTCGAATCAACAAGTATCTATACTGGGTATTGATGATATCTTATGCTCGAAGTTACTTGCCTCTTTGCAGCTCTTCTGATATTTACTCGATCTGGATTGCTTCAGCCTTCTGATTACCATTTCTCTTTTTTTCTTTGGTTTTTCGTTTAGACATATCCTTGTTTTCAACCACTTTCTTCTTATGATTTTTTGATCTTCGTATCCAATTTGTCTGGACTCATCTCTGTCTTCTGGTAACGTAAAAGAATATTATTCGTTGTCAAATTCACAGATGTCCTGAGAATGTCTTCAAGGGGTAGAGGTTTAGGGTCAACTTTCGTTTCAAGGATCTTAAACGACAAGTGCATGAGAAGATAAATTCTTAAAATGGGAACTGCCCATTGTCTAAACACTCGCTTTGTTCCTCTGTTGGCCTAAGTAAACTAGAAGATACTCACATTTACAGTATCCCCACAACATCCAGTCTCTTCTAAATATATGCAACTTAGAGTTGATCTTTGGGTCTGAAGCAAATGTACTGTTGCATTCAAAATTCGAGGACCTGGTATAGAAGTGATATATACATATGTCCATTCAAAAATGCGTGTATATGCATATGAGAGAACAAAAACTACCCCATAAAAATAAAATGTTTAAAGAATCAAGAATGTAAAAATGATTTTCTAAATGGAAATGTGATTTTTAATTCTAAAATATATGTTTGAGAGTTTTTTTTCAAAGCATTGAGAATTTCTTTATGGACTGATGGGAAAACCATAGGGACCTCTGGACTACATCTCGAGTACTAACTCATTCCAGTCCTTTCAAGGTAGTGTAGGCTTGTGCCACTTCTCTTGTTTTTCCACCGCTGGATCAACTCTCTCATCAAGGTCCCACGTCAACTAGCTTTTTGATTTTTTCTATTAACGACCCCAAATTTCTTAGTGTCATGCCCCGACGCCTCAATGTAGAACTCACATATACCTTGACCAGATGAGGCCATATGTCCGAGATGGAATACTCTGAATATCTCTAAATATGTACTTGTTCAAGGAATTTTTCTCGGTGATTCAGAGGAATCTGCCTGTCTTATTCTCTTACGATCACGAGAACCTTCGAAAGTAGTACCCATTTACCTCTTTCTACTCCTAGGCATGTCTGGCCTGTTAAACTTAGGTCCCGGAGTGCATGTTCGATTCTCTCTCTGACTGTCATGAAGTCCTCAAAGCTGGCATTCATTTTCCCGAGCACCTTATCAAAGAAGAAATAAGAAAGGTGGCATGAAAGTCACTCTCCTCTTCATCTACGGGAGGCTGCACCTGGGTCGCTAAACACAGACACCTCAAAGCACATTCCTTGAAGCTTTCATCAGGTTTCATCTTCGTACCCTGGAGATACTGACGACTTGGTGCTGGGTCCAAAGCATATAATATCATGGTAGGTCCTGCTAGACTGTCGGCGAAGTAGTGGATCGGCAATTTTTCAATGCAGCCTCTATCTTTTTGCAGAATATGGTCGAGTGAATCTTGGGGCATCTTGTTCCGTTATCATGCGCAAATCTGGGAATCTTTGGAATCTGGAGGAACGACCAAACCAGGGTTCAAACAGAGTTTTCTTGCATCGAAGGCATCAAACTTCTCTTTTTTCTCTCGAGCCCATCTTTTAACTGCTCGAATATTGATTGTTGAGTGTCTTCAATTCTTTTATCCATGATAGAAACCTAATTGGTCTTTGAATTACTCCTCATAAAGTTTATGCAAGGTAATAATAATGCAAGGTAATGATAATGTCATGTAAAACATATCAGGATCGTGCAATGCAATGCAATGCAATCCTAAAATATAAACATGAATGCAATAAGGTATTGATTCCAAAAGTGATCCCCATAGAACGACGTTCATTGAGGCTAAAAGGTTTCATTATATCAGATATTAGATATTTACAGTTACTGATAAGCTTCAGTGTCTACTTTCTTAACTTCATCCAGTAGTCCGGTCAGCTTGCCTCTGTAGTCCAACACTTGATCCATGTTCTGACAAAGTCTGCCACCTTGTTGAGCCGCCTTACATGCTCGAGTAATATCGATCTTTGGGTCTTTATCTATCCCTTGCTTAGTCTTTCGTAGCTTGGAAGTTGCCCTGTCCAACTGAAGAGTGTTGAATTGTCATTGCTCTGTCGTAAACTTGTTTCTAAAGCTCTTGTTAATGGCTAAGTTATTCTGTAGCTCATCTCTGGAGACTATCGTACCTATTCCCAATTTCCTCAAACGTACCTGATAACATCCTGACTTGATTCTTGCTTGACTAGTTTCTCTTCTTTCAATATTCCGAGTCATCTTTCAACTGGACAACACCGTTCATCTATTCTTTAAAGGTGACCCAATCTGATATTCTTAAACACTCAGGAAAGCTTCTGATGATCATTATGCAAATTCAATTTTATCCAAGTTATCTCTCTCTTATCTAAACTGGCTGAACTCGAAAGAATATCCCTCTCCTGGGATGCCCCTATCTCTGATCTTCAAATTTAACTCGCTTGAGTGACCCACTTCGGTATTACTCGAACTTTGTCCTAGATATCGATTCCTCCTCAACTTTGCCCCTAGGGTAATTGTTAGCTCACTATAGAATTGTGAACTCCGTCTTCGAAACCTAAAATCCTCATCACGGTAAGATCTTGAACTCATTCCTCAGGGCCCCGCAATCCTCAATACCGTGACCCAGACTTCCTAAACGGTAACTGCCTCTAGCACGTGTGTCGTAATCTCTCAGATAAGATGGTCTCTTCGCTAGAGACTTCACCGAGGTAATAAGGCTCTTGTCGATGAACATTAGGAGTAGTTCGGTGTACCTCACAGGAATCAAGATATACTTCTTTTCATTACTTGCTTCTCAAGTTTCTTCTAGACCGAGCTCTATTTTTTGAAAGCCCGACTCAAGCATACCTTCCGCTTGTTTATTGATGCAGATCTCAAAAAGGGTTCAATTTGTCATATTTGGCTGACTTAGAGGTAGAATTCTGACTATCTCGCTCTCTATTCTGATCCTTAATCGGTTCTTCTTTCAGTTTGATGGATCGCTTACCTTTCGTCAAAGTATTCATCTGATTCATCACGTCTTCCCTCTGCTTCTTTCAACTCTTGCACTTTACTTTTCTCATTACCAGTATCGTGTCTCCTTACCGTGTCTGACCTGAAGTCTTCAGATGGTTCCTCTTCTATTGTCTCTGATCTTGTTCTCGGACAAAAACCTGGATCCATGCCCTCTAATATCTGACCAGACGACCCTTTGCCAATTATGAACGATTTCTGAGATTTGAGGAACCACTTCGGGAATCAATACCCTAAAAATGCGAGAATGCATGCAAATGCGATGTTGATTCTCGAACAGACTTTGAAAACTTTCAATAGAGAAAATGTATGTTTGCAAGAAATTAATAATGAATTACAGGCAACAGTTGAATTTATTCTGGAGACCTTGACTTCGGGAAGCAAAACCTGTGCTCCACGTCTCGACGTCGTCTTCAGGATGATGGATGACTCCGTCTTCTCCTCTTATTCTATTCTATGGACTCGTGACGTTATGATCTTTATTTTTGTGGCTTCTGAAAAGGACATCAGACAATATATTTTCTTCTGTAGATCTGGGTATGTCTAAACAGGGATGGATTCTATCGATCCTAGGGGAGTACTTTAAAACTTTTTGGGATTTAAATTAAAATTTTCAAGGATCATTTGGTTTAAAAATTCCCCCTTTTTATTATCAAAAAGTTTTAACTTACTTAAAAAATGAAACTTTTAGGTTTCTTTTTGTTATTATTATTATTCTGAAAGTTTTATGAGGGAAGAAGTTTCAAAGCAAAATAATAATATTTTCAAAGTTTTTTCTTCTTTTTTCTTTTTTTAAATGATTTAACTTAAAATCTGAGATTTTTTTAAAAAAATGGTCAAATGTGAAGATTTAAAATTGGGGTTCTGCGGCCCTGACTAAATCTTCTGCGTCGCACGTGCCTTACTATCGTACTTTCTTCTTTCGTAATTGGTCTTTGCTCGGCCTAACTTGATACTGTAATATTATCGTTTCTGGCAAAGCAGACTTTTTCTATTTTGAAAGCCTTTTAATGAACTGTTCTTGAATCAACACCATGTCATGATATGCAACATGAGTGCAAATAAAGGCGTTGATTCCGCTGGTAATCACCCTTTCGAACGACTTCCATGGGAATTAAAGGGTCCAGATTACAAAAAAAGGTTCATATTACAAAAGGAGTCTCTATTACAAAAAGAGTCTCTATTACAAAAAGTCTTAATTACAAAACAAATTTCTATACATAAGCCCTAGCTTTACCTCATAGCTCCTCGACAGCTCTAAGCAACTTGATAAACCTTGGTGCTTCTTCCATGTCCGGGGTTACGAAAGGTCGGAGAGTCGCGGCTTCGGTAGCTAAGTCATTCACACACCTTGTAGCTTGTTGTATGTCCACCATCAGGGTCTCGTGTGTATACTTTGGCACTACACGCTTGCTCGGCAAATCATTACTTCAGATCTGTTGATTAATCTCTGACCGATGTCGCGCGACTGGATTGATGTCGTCCTTTCCTAAGACACATTTTTCCATGATGAAAGATTTTCTAATCGGGCAAACCACTTGAATCAACGCCTCTATGTAATGTGGATGCAATGATAATGCAACAAAAGTATGTGTAAAATAAAAATAAAACACAAAAAAAACGGGTTAGTACCGGATAAAAATAATACATACATAAATAAAAGGATAAATTAAATAAGGTAAACAAAAAAAATCCTATTTTTCCTGTCTAAAACACCTAAGGTTATCCGCATGGCTCTAAAGGGGTGGGTTTCTATATGTTCTCTACATGCAGTGTTGGTGCTAGGAGGTACCCGAATTGTCCTTGCTGTCCTCTACTAAGAGTAGCAAGGCCCCCGATCATCACCCATTATAGGCTCCTTTCAACCGGGTTCAATTCAGGGGGACCCATTCGCTTATTCCTGCACGAAGGAACGATATCCTTACGAAAGCATAAGGTACTCGAGCCCCGAAGGTACTTGCTAGGCCTACACGGGAGAACGATATCTCCACGAAAGCATTAGCATTTTTCACCCACTTAAAAAAATAGGTTTATATGCCATATTTTAAATGCGTTAAAATAAACGCGCAATTATAACCGAATGTTAATTTAATAATCACTTTAATCCGAAACTTCTAATATTATTAAAGCGGTAATTATTTGCAAAAGCTCGACTCTCTTTTTGTTTTTTTAAAAACAAAAATGTTCCCCAGCGGAGTCGCCATCTGTAGCGATGTCTCCGATTCGCTAAAACCGAGGTTTTTGAAGTGTTGGTTGTCTTTCGGATATAAAAATATTTATCCGTAGGGTTTTTAAAATATCATATTTTATTTAAAGAAAGGGAGTCACCACCGGCCACTGAGGTAGGCCGGACACCATAAAACCAGAGATTCAAAAACTTTGGGTTCGGGAGTCGGTTACGGATGGGGAAGGATTAGCACCCCCATACCGCCCAAAATTGGTACTTTAATAATTACCGCTTTATTAATATTAAACTTCCCAGATTAAAGTGACGATTAAATTAAAATTTGATTATAAGTACGAGTAAATTTTAAAAGCCCCGTTATCCGAGAGTAAACGCCCAACCACTATCACTACGCCTGATACTGGCCCCGTTTACGCTCGGATAAAAAGGCACCGCACTGACATTATATATTCCATTATGCACACTTAGTGAGCAAAATATAAAATATGACAAATATTTTAAACACATTGCAAATAAATATTAACATAATAGAATATTAATCTAACATAAATAAAATACTAATCTAAAACATACATACATAAATATTAATCTTACTCATAAATAAAAACAAATTATAAATAAAACACAAATAAATATTAATCTAACACGTAAATAAAAACGAACCTAACATAAATAAAATATTAATATATAACATAAATTTAAAACATATTAAATACTAACATAAAACATAAACATACAAACTAAAAAATAAGAATACAATTTTAAAATAACTAATACTTCATTAAATTATAAAAATTACAATACAAATAAAAAGGGAAGAAAATATACCTAACTAGGAGCTCGAATAACGAACCCCTACTGAACCCCACCGAGATCTACCGCAACCTCTCTAAAAATATTAACTAGATCGGACCTAAAATAGGACTCCGATCGAACCGACCAGGACCGAGGGCACTACCCCGGTCCTTGGCTAGCCGGGAGCTAATGCCCCTTATTAGACCTTGCCATGGCCGATTCTTCTTTTTTCAAATTGCTTCAATCTTATGCCTATTTATAGGCGATTTCAGGGGTGCAGGGGGGATTTGAGTGACGTGGAGCTTTAGGCTCCACAATAATTCATTTTTTTTGATAATATATTTTTTATTATTATTATTTTTTTTACCTTTATATATATATATATATATTTTTTACCTCTTTTTATTAATTTTTATATTAATAATACTACCATTAAAATAATACTAATAACACTAAAACCTGGTCAAAAATGAGTGATTACACAAAGGAACTAGTTACTAACATTCCAACATCCATGATCTAAACATGAACATTCAACAAAGATGTATGCTTACTCAAGATATAAGAATGAGAAAACAATGACATGAATTGCAAAGTGAAGGTACCTATAATCATATCTGTGTCATTGCAACCCTCACGATAAATATAGATCTGAGCTGGCTCACCATTCTCCGATTGTACAGCAATAGCATGAGCCACAACTCTCTGGCCATTCTCATGCATCTGAAAATTACCCATGCATGGGTCTCGGCCCCTAGTAGGTGCAACAGCCTGAACCGATGCATCTCTCACAACACGAGGACAATACCGCTTTAGGTGATCAGGAGATCCATAAATCCAGCAACCTTCAGCACTTCCCCAACACATACCCGTGTGGCGCCTACCATAACACTCACACTCAGCTACAATACGAGCTCCCTGATTACCCTAGCTAACACCACCACCACGCTTATGATCCGGCCTATGCCTCTTATCCCGAGACCTACTATTCTGCTTCTCAGAATAGCCAAAATCAACCCCTCTCTTATTCAATCCCATGCCCAAAACCTGTCTCGTCACACCTAGGGACTTCTTAATATCCTTGTCATGGTTGACCAACACATCAAAATCTGTGTAATTTGCAGCCAACAAATACGACTTGATGTCCTTCATAAGACCATAACAAAACCTATCACACCTTTGTCCATCATCTGAAACCAATTCTGGGGCATACTCACTTAGGCAAACAAACTTCACCTCATACTCGGCAATAGACATGCCACCTTGTGACAGCGACATAAACTCGCACTTTTTCGCATCCAGATACTTAGAACCAATATACTTCCTCTTGAAATCTCTCCGAAAGAACTCTTAAGTCACATCTGCCTCTAGGACACCCAAAATCATGGTCACCCACCAATGATAAGCATCACCTTACAACAAGGACACGGTGCACCCCAACTTACGCTCTTTGTTGCAACCCATTTGATTCAAGATACATATTATCTTTTCCAGCCATCCCTCGGCTACCTCAGGACTCAGACCCTTGATTTCTTTATCTCCCAGACTACGAAGATGCTCCAAAGGTAAACCTTGATTAACCACCACAGTAGATACTTCATTAATAACCATGTACCTCACTGTTTTTATATGCATCATTTAAAACCATCTTTTTTAAATGCATAAAACCATGCATTAACAAGTATAAATGTATACTTCCATGAACCTTTTTCCAAATTCATTCATCATCAATATATGATCGAAATTAGGATAAATCATACTCAAAACATGCATAAACAGTAGGTACCATGTAATTGAAAAACAAGTGCATAAAACCAATTTTCCCAATCGAAAACGAGGAAGAATTCTCTTTATACTTACTTCAGGGTTTAAACCAGCGTTTCAAGCTTAATTTAAGCTCTCATAACAACCTTTAAACTAATTCAAAGCTGAAGTCTACGTTCTCACTCATCGACAATGCAAAGCTTTATTCGCCGATGCAAATTACTCCTCTAAAGCTTCCGAAACCCTTGTACAAGCTTGATGATCAACTTCTCCTATTTTAACCACAACATAATAGAGAAATTAATGCATCTAAATGCATCCATAATTCCAACAACATCAATTCACACTAATCCTCATCAAACTCTAACCGATTTCCCTCCACAACAACCGAAAACAACATCAAACACCTTCTAAACTGAACCCAGACAAGACCTAAAGGTTTAATCCAACAATTTTCATCAATTAACATCCAAAAACACATTTACAACATCCTTACACCTCCAGCATTCAATAAACATTCACAACTCCTCAAAAACTCATAAATAATAACCTAGGAAATTAGAGATTCACTTAGTTTCGGGATTCCAATGTTAAAACCAACTTATTACAATTATAAAACGTCAAAATTATGATCAAAACCAATCAAGAACTCAGCAAAACAGAATCAATATGTGATCTCAACAATTTTCACAATTAAAGCCCAATTAAAGCAATTTACCTCATTATCACATTAAAACTTATTAGAAAATACATATAAAGGATCAATAACTTGAGAATTTCAATAAAGAACCATTCATTAGAGGAGAATAATGAAGCTCACCTCTAATGTTAACTTTCCCCTTAATTGGATTGATTTACATGAGAAAACAAGATTAAAATAATAAGGTTTTGATAGGAAATCATAGGAAACTCATTTGAAATCAAAAGATTAAAGAAATCAAAATGTTACCTGAAGATTTTGAAGAAGAATAGAGTGTTTGGATGGAGAAAATTTGAGAGAAAACCTTTTAGAGAAAAGTTAGTTACGTAAAATTTGTTTAGGCAATTTATTATAAAATTAATTCTCCAAGCCTATTTATACTCTTTTAAAATAGCCAATTAAGGAGTAAAGACTGATATTAGAATTTAGGAAAAATAGCTCCTTAAAGATTCAAATTTTTGACCTTTTACAATTTAGTCACTAGAAAACAGATTTTCCATTTTTACATTTTGGTCACCTATACAAAATGTCACTTTTCCAAAACTCATATTCCAAAATTGATTCCACCAAAATCTTTTATATAATAAATAAAGATTTTAAAATATTTTCCACATTTTATCCCTTTTAAAATTATTTATTTTGAATTAATCTCAAAACTGACTCGAACCATCTAATCTGGTCCATTGAACCATCTATCTGACTTAGCTAACACCTAGGCCCAAAACCGAGGCGTTACACTCCTGCACCAAAGGAACTAGCTCTTGTGTCTGATACAGTGAGTAATCTTGCTACTGAAGGCAAGGAAGATAAAGAAAGGGATGCTCCTACATATAGTAAACCATACGATGAGCCCAATGTTGGTGTATGTCCAAAGACTAATCATAAGATGATTGTAAAAGACATACTTAATTTTATCTTGTTTATTAATATAAAGCCATCGTTATTATTATTTCAGTCATTATTCTGCGTATATATAAATAAATTGAATTATAATAAAGTCCTTAGAATAATATGGTTATTCTTAAATGTCCTTGGTCGAGTATTATTGTGGGCATGGACAACAATTATGCATTAAGACTAATATGTAGTTGATTGATGACAAAGTGTTGTCATTGACATGGAGATGTCAAAATCAATACATAAGTATGTGTTAGAGAGCGACATATTGGACTGACCCGCTATGAGCATGTTTCTTGGATTATTATGTGACAGTCACAACATTGCTCATAGTGATAAATGTAATACCCCAAAATTTACTAAGTTGATTAAGTGTCATTTAGTACTAAGATAATAGCTTAAAAGCTAACTTATTGACTAAAATGACAAAAATGCGAAAGTTGGGATTTCTTTAATTATGGGTTTTGGAAAGGAAATTTCTAAGGTTTAAAGGTCTCATGTGATAGATAGAGAATTGAATAAGTTATTCTTAAAGTTTGGTTGAATTCCAAGGAAAATTGTAATGGGAATTGAAGTTTAAAAAGGTAGCGACCAAATTGTAAATTTTGAAAATTTTATGCCTAAAGTATAAACTTTGGAAAAGTTTGGGGGACTAAAGTTGTAATTTCCCAAAAGTTAAGGGTTTTTATTTCATAAATAAACAGATCACCTAAGGGTGTGAATCGAATGCGGAATTATTGGTTCGATCTGATACTTTGATTATTGGGAAAATCGCAGTTAAAGTTTAAGTGGAATTTGGATACCCGGACCGAACTGGAAAATTTTGAAATTTTTCCATATGATAGAGAAATGTTATAAAATTCATTTCCAAGTGTTGGAAATATTTTTAGTTCGATTCAAGATGAATCCTACAGTTTATTTCTGAGTAAATGATTATTTATCGGTATATTGGATCGAATAAAAATTTTGGAAACTGATCCAAAAGCTATGAAAAAGTCATAAAATGTTATTTTAAGAATATTTTATTATATTTGGTTGGATTCCAACTAGATTTAGTTGAATTTTTACAAGAATGGCAAACTAGTAAATAAAAACTAGTTGGAGGGAAAATTGGTCATTTGGCCCTAATAGCAATTTTGAAATATTTAAAAAGTTATAAGGGCAATTTTGGAAAGAGAAAATGGAAGATTAAATCTTGGCCCTTGATTGATGATAAAATCAATCTTAACCATTGGATAACGGGCAAAATTGTAATTTCACTATTAAATGAATTTAATATTCATTTAATAGATATATGTCTAAAATAATGGAGCCAAAAACGTGAGGGCTAGGGAAAGAAAGACAAAAAAAATTTCCAAGCTCGATTCAAGCCCCGAAACTCGATTTTCAGGTAATCTCTTCAACTACAAAGTTGTTCTACTCTTCAAGCTCTATCTTTTGATATCAATAATTCGTATAATCCATGCTTGATTTATGAGAATTTACATGAGAAAGAAATTAGGGTTTATGGATCAAATTGGGGTTTTTGAGATTTTATGATTCCATGATTGAATTCAAGTTGAAATCAAGCTAGTATGATGTTAAAATCATGATATTGAGTTGGGATTTAAGTTTTACATGTTTTTATTATTATGAAGAGGATTAGGGTTTATGGATTCAAGTTTAATTTAGGGTTTGTGATGTTGAAATAATGATCTAGTAAGCTTGAATTGTTGTTTGAAAGCAAAACCCTAAGTTAAATTGTGTAGGGACCATTTCAGCAACTTGAAAAGTTGAAGGACCAAATTTGAATATTTAGAATTTGGAGTGTATTTGTGTTATTAATGATGTTAGAGATAAGAAAATGAAGTTAGAATGCCAAATTGATGTTGAATTGAATTAGTGACCATTTTGACAATTTGTCAAAGTTAAGTGACCAAATCGAAATTGAAGTTTTGTATGGGGGTTAAACATGATTTTTAGTTGTAATTATGGAATTAAGGTAGTAACGTTGAATCGAGGACTAAATTGCAAAGTTAAGAAGCATGAATCCTTATCTTTGCATTTTAGTACCTATGTCGGTAAATAAGGAAAATTAGGGAGAATTATTGTGAATAATTATTTGGTGAAGAATGTGATGAGTTGGTGGTTTAAAGCTAGTGATTGGACTAAATTGAAAAGTAGAGAAGTAAGGAGAAGTTAGTATAAAAGTTGAAGTTGTTTATGGAAGTTGTGTAGAAAAACTGGTTTATGGCAGTAACTCTGAAAATTCACCATAAATTCTAAAAAAATGGTTAGAAGGTGAATTTTATACCAATGTGAAGATTTGTTTGTCTAGTTTCGTGTCCAACAAACGGAAACTGATTTCGAGTTTCGAGTAAAAAGATATGAATTTTTAAGTGGTGAAAGGTCAGAAAACAGTATAGCAGGCTGTTCCGAAATTCAATACTAGAAATTGACTTTGAAAATTCTCCATAACTCGTACAAGTTGAATTTGGGATATTAATTTATATGGTTGAAAAGATTATTGAATCTAGTTTCTTTCAGAACAAACAGAATCGAATTCCGAGTTGTAGATTATTTTATAAAAATATTTCTTTGGAGGTACTGCAAACTACCAGAAAATGAGAATTGATACACTTTGTATCTAAGGTTGATTAGTAAGCTTGAAAAGGGTTAGTGGAAGTTCAAATTGGTCACTAAGGACCATAATGAATTTTTGAACAATACAAGGAAGAAAAGAAAATGTTTGGAAATTTTGTATTCGAATGATTATATTGGACAATATGTAACATATTGTTAGATTGGGATCTAACAAATATTTTACTTATTTGAATTATGAAGTTAAGTTCGAATCAATTGAGGTTCAAGGTACAATGAAGGAAAGGATCGAAGAGGACTTAGTGAGGCATACTAATACATGGCCCAGGTGAGTGTAATGCATACATAACATTATACATAGATGTTTTATACATCACCGATAAGACTTGCTATGAGTCTACCTGGTTTATATATTGTCATGATAATTATGTCATTGATCATACATTTGACATACTTTAAATATGTCAAAGGTTGAAAATAAATGCATTGATCACTTAGTTATTGATGATGATTTACTATTAATGTTATTCGGTTATGAATTGCTTCATGTTAATATAAATTGATATACATTGCCATGGATGAAATATTTGATGATATAAAGCCCAAGTATGATATAGAGGTTCAAAGGTATAGTTGGCTAGCCATAGAGTCATAAACAGCTGTATAAAGATTCTAGGCACTTCAGATAAAGTGAAAATTTTATAAATATTCATTGAGTATACTCATGCATGGTTTGAGTATATAGACTTATTACGGGTGCTAAGCACTTCGGAGTAATTTCATAAAAACTCAATGAGGGATATATTGTATACTCCGGTAAGTATACAGAAGTACTTCGGTGCTAAGCACTCCCGGTAGAGTGAAAATAATATACATACTCAAGAAAGGTTGGGTATGGGGGGATGACTAGTTGGCATGTATATTAAAAGGTATGTCTGGTCTGATAGAATTGTGTTTTATTTAGTATCTGGATGGATTTTAAATCATCAGTTTTTAGGCAGTTTTATTAATTATATCAAGATAAATTAAATTGATAAGTTGCTGCCTAAAAATAAACTCAATTTGAAGATGAAAATATTATTTTTTAAATTTTACACGAATAACTAGATTTGTAAATAAAAACTAAATACATTGTAATGTTTTTAAAGAAACAAAATTTTACCAAATTACAAATGTAGAGGGTTTTACGAATGTTTTGTGATACCTCTGAATCGTATTCAGTGTGGATACGGGAAAAAGGGTGTTACAATAACTACATGTATGATCCTCAAACTTGAGATCAGCATTATTTCAACATTGTGAGTGACATATTTTGATACAGTCAAATGTGTGTCGTAACTGACCACACTATAAAGACTGATATTGGATATGTCATAATCTATGTAGTAGGATATGTTTAATCAAGATAGGATTTGTCCCTCCTACATAATAGGAGTAATATCATGGGTCACTTGATTGAGTGAGACTAGGAATGCATGGCCATGCTCGAATGAGTTGATATGAGATATCATAGTTATTTGTTTATAATAGTCTACTCAAGATATCAAGAAAGATTAGATGAACTATACAAGTGTGACTATTCCATGACTTGTGTTCAATCTAGATATAAGGAAAAAAGGATGTAATACATGAAAACAGTTAATCACGAAGAGATTATGTCGAACCACGACTTCCTGTAACTTAGGTAGCAATGATGTTTTGCTAGATGCCACTCACTGCTTGTAATATTAGAATTGCTCTAGATATTACTGCTAACGTTACATGAACCTACAAGGGTCACACCCTATGATTGAAATGAACATATATTGACTAGATAGCATATGAGTAAATTAGTTAATATATATATATATAGATATTTGATTTTACTAAAAACAGAAATGATTATAATTATTGTAATTATATAGATAATTTCGTTTATATATATATATATATTTAATAATAGATAATTATTATAATTATCAAACACCATTAATATATATATTCCTAAAGAAACCTAATTGATATATAATTAGATTCTATATATTTAATTATATTTGATTAAATGTATTGTATATTTAATAAAACTGAATTTAAGTAGGACTAGGTTTTTGAATGCTATATAAAGGCATACGGTCTAGCAGCCATAGATATGCCTATTACTAAAAACCTCTCTAACAGTTAGAGAAGTAAAATATTGTTCATTTCATTCGAGTGGACTACGTAGAGGTCATAACGCTATTGTGACGACTAGGATTCAATATCGTGCTAAAAGAACTAGATTCTCCTACTTCTGTGCGGTTATCAGATTTAATTAAGGTAACATCTCATCCCCTTTTCACCCCAGATTCGTTCCTCGTACATGGATCACTGGAGGAATTTACCGGATAATTTTTCCACTACGCCATGAGGTGTACCGACGTTTCCCTACACCTAGACCACCACATTCATTCCCACAACGATTGAAAGCTCAGAAAAAATATGTACAGTACCAGAAATTCTTAGAGATGCTCAAGTAGTTGCACATCAATGTCCCACTACTAGAGGCCATTGATCATATGCCATCTACGCAAAGTTTTTGAAGGAGATCGTGACAAAGATGAGGAAGGTAAATAAAGTTGAAACTGTCACTACTACGAGCGAGTATGCCGCTGTGCTGGGTGATTTACCACCCAAGATGAAAGACCCTGCAGCTTCATCATTCCATGCTCAATAGGCCACAACTACTCTAGCCTTGCCTTATGTAATATCAGTGCTAGTGTAAATTTGATGCCAAAATTTGTGTTTAAAAAATTAGGGATAGGACAAGCAAGGAAGACATCAATGATCCTTCAATTAGCCGATCAATCTCAAATATGACCCGAGGGAAGAATTGAAGACGTGTTAGTCAAGGTAGATAGGTTTGTATTTCCAGTAAACTTTATCATCCTTGATTGTGAAGCTGATGAGAATGCTCTCATCATTCTGGGAAGAGCATTCTTGGCCACTGGGCGCATTGTGATCGATTGTGAGAAAGGTGAATTCACTCTGAAGATGAACAACCAAAAGATCATATTCAACATCTTTAGTACACGAATGACCATAAATAATGCCAGCTCGTGGACACTGAAGAAACGATAATAAAAGAAAGTTTGCCAATGAATGCAGTTAAAGAAGAAGGGAACTCTATAGGTTGGCATTTGGTTAAATCAAAAGTGCCAGTTCACATTTGCGCATATATAAAGCACTGTTAGCCAATGAATTCAACAACTCGATCAACCAAGACTAAATCTAACCATGAAGACATGCTGATGAAGAAGGTTATCAACTGAAGTGTAGCTGGGATTCTCACTTCTATCCCAGATTGGGCTGACTCTATTTCTAACCTAATTTATTTAAGAAGACAGAATTACATCAGAGTTTTGAACGATGCCAAAAAACTTATCTCCACCCAACTTATAAGCATGGCATCAATTTTAGCCGTACTAAAATGGTGCTAAAATGGTTACTAATGTATAATGGAGCACCAGTCCTTTGCGATAAAGCTATTGCACCACCATTAGAGGATTAAAATACTCGATCTCCATTCATTTTTAATTTTCCATATTTTTTCACTTTCAACATTTAGCTTCACGCAAATTTAATAGTTTAGGTTTCATGTTTTAATTTGGCAGATATCAAGACAACAAGGTAGTAGGGAAGGGTCTTTCCATATTTTGGATAAATAATGATTGACAAAAAGAGGTTTACTTTTATGAAAACACGTTTGTGATTAGTACGGAGACATGAGAAGATTTAGGCTTAAATCTCTCTTCATTATAACCGTTACACTTCCTAATCGCACCCTCGATGTGTTCCTCACATGATATCCTAATCACACCCTTATTTCTTCATATCGAAAATCCTTTTCATTGCTTACAAAATAGACTAGCTCTTTGACTTCCAATAATCACTATTATTCTCGGTGACAAAAGAAGTATTTCACTACTCTCTTTCAAGATTCAAGAACTCAAGAGTCTTTTGCTACTCCCAATGGCATCTAGTTCCTCAACTTCTAACTCTATCTCAAATGAGGCTTACACTAACAACCCAGCTACCACCCGAGAACCCTTAACTATGTCATCTGATGATTTTGCTTGTCTTTTTTTGAACCCCTACAACTAAGGTATGAGTTAGTCTGCAAATAGGGGATCCTTGAAGAGTAAGGTCTGGAATTCACTACCAAATACAAGCACCAATTTGATCCTCATGTTCTCTATGTGATTCGAAAGTAGAAGTGAGGCACATTTATTCAACAGTCAGGCTACACCAATGTCTCTTGGGTTCAAGAATTTTACACCTATGTGGGGTACGAATGAAAGAAATAGGTGCTAGTTCATGGAAAGTGTGTTAATTTCTCGTATGAAACCATAGAGCAACACTATCAAATTTTGATCATCATGCAAAACTCCACACAACAAGCCAGGCCACTACAGACTACACTACAATTCTCAATGGTATTTATGCCCCTAAAACAAAATAGACTGGTGAGGGCCATGATAGAAGGGTGCAATGGCGGAAATTAAAGCCTGATTCAAGATTTTGGGCCCACATATTCAACAACTACATCTTGCCCACTCGTAATCGAGAAACTTTCTCTCAGACATATGCTACTATTAGACTTCTTTGTTCAAGGGTGCAACTTATTTTTGGCACAATTGATATGAGCTGTCATAATAGAAGGAAGTGCTACCATTAGTAAATCCAATGGGTTACATTTCCAAACTTGGTCACTACTCTATGTGCCTAAGCAGGAGTCCCAACTTGGAAAGGGACATAACTGTAGAAGCCATCCACGGTCTGCTTTCATCACAAGTACAGGAGTTGAAAGGCCATGCCCACATTACACCATCAGCTATTCTCGCTATGACCTCTCCATATATCCACGATATGGTGACAGACATTTTCCGCACATTTCTCTATTCGCATTTCTTAATTGCACAACGAAGGGAAGCAAGACTTTAAACTATATTTAAAAGGCTATTGCCTGACGAGCTGATCGAATTTTTGTTGTTTCTCTAACAACTTTCACACAAACTCTCACCCACCACCACTCGTCGGAGAAAACGTCCAGCTACTGAAGCTGGTATATCCACCCGCCCTGCCAAGCAACCAGCGTTCGCCCGGGACAAAGGCAAGGCATAATCATCCGAGAACCACTATCCCAGTAACTCCCTGGGTTTGTTTCTATTTTTCTTTTTCTTTTTAGTTTAGTTTAGTTTCTCATATTTTGCATATGCATATTTTATTTTTCCTTGATTTGTTTTGCTTTTTATTTTATTTTTTTGCATTAGGGACAATGCTCTTCTCAAGTTTAGGGGAGTACATACTCATATATATATATATATATTAGGTTAAATTTAGGTAAAAATTAAAAAAATAGAACTATAATTATCATAATATTTCCGATAGGTTCCCTTTACTATGATTCCTTTGATTATGAAATTGTTGTTGCGTTGATTATGACTTCCTATGATGAATCTATGTTGATGCTTTGCAAGGTATTTAGGTTTTGAACTTAGTGATAAATCTGTTGTAGTCCTTAAAACCATATGTTGCATGCAATCTGAACATTTAAGAAACCTTAGTGATGCTCTAGGTCAACTTTCTGATGCCCAAGCATGAATCAAAGTGATGAACTTAATGCTCAATGTAGCAAAAAAAGGTTTAAAAACTCTCTAAAAATCAAGAAATTAAATTAAGACTTGTTAATTCAAACAAAACTATTGAGGGACACTCTTCTATGCATCTTGCTATTTTAGTACACTAAATGAGTTGTGTTTGCTCCATTTAACTTTCCTTAGTAGGAATGATAGTACTGGCAAAGGGTGAATGAAAGTCTTCACGTCATGGCACTAGTTTTAGGGCTCGAGGATGGGTTGTTTGCTCCAATCCATATTTAGGTACTAAAGAGTTAGTGTGATAAGCTGAAGTCTCAAGGATACAGTTTTCAAACTTAAAAAAAAAATTAGTAAAAATGTGCTGAAAAAGACAAGCAACAATTTAAGTTTGGGTGTATTTGACGAGTGCATAATTGATCTATTTTATATGCCCTTATTCCTTATGTTTTGCATGTTTTCAAGCTCATATAGTTTCCATTTAGGTTAGATTGTACATATTTGCATGGAGATAGGGAGTTACACTGCTTGTGCTTTAAATGTCAAATATATTGCTGCTTTTCATGGGAAAGGTGGTATTTTGTGGTGTATGTAGAGGATACTGGTGGATGCTAGAGGATTGCTGGAGCGAAAGAGGAGCATATCTCATGGTTGGAGCTGACGAGGCATAAAGAGTTGGAGATGAATCTGGTTTTGCCCATGTGAACTTTCTCTCAAATATGCAACATTAAATAAAACGAGAAACCAATGCCTTTCTTTTATGAAGCCACGCACACTTTAGGGTACTGAAACCCTAGTTTCACCGCCTATATAAAAGAGACTTGTATGCGACTTCAAGGGAGGCGTGATTATAGGCAAAGTTGTGTAATCACTCATTTTTGTTCGGGTTGTAAATATTATAGTATATTAATTAATTATGGAAACTATTATATGTGTGAGTCTATGTGCATGTATACGTTAGTATACGTACGTGGTATATAAATATGTTTATCAATATTATTTATATATGTTGTGCTCATGTGTTTAAAGTGCATGCATGTATGTATGTGTGATTGTATGAATGCGTGTTGTATGTGGGCATAGTAATATATTACGTATGCATCCGTATATGAATAGGTATGTTTGTATATGTATGCTATTAAAATATTATGTGTATGTGCATATATGTGTGTCTAGTGTGTATGTGTTATTAAGGTTTGATAATATTTATTAGAGATATTAATATATTATATGTGTGTTTTATATTGCATGAATGTTTTGTATTATGCATGTACGAATGTGCGTGTACGTGTTGGATATATATATATGCATTAGTATCATACTTATGTGTATGTGTAATTATATTCCATATATTATCATTATTATTATGTATATGCATTAATATTGTATGTGTTATAGTATACGTATATGCATGTGTGTATTACTTATGTGCGTGTTTAATTATATATGTGTGTAAGTATATAATATTATGTTTGTGTATACTATTATTATTTTGGGTTGTACATAAAATAGATCCAATATAAAATATAAAAACCCAAGTATTATTAGGGTCTAATCCACATACAACTTAAAACCCAAAAATTAACTAATGTTTACACAAGGCCCAACCGGCCAAAACCCAAACCCATCCAATTAACCAAAAAACCCTAGAATCTTATCTAACATTCCTTCATCTTTTGCAGCCGTTACGATCCTAGCCGTTGGATTAAATATTATCCAACAGCCCAGATTAGAAGGAGCCTATATAGCTGGCGCGCGTGTGATATACCCGAGGGGGCTCTTCACCACGCGCGAGACCGTTCACTTTCTCACTTGCCACGCGTCAAGATTAGAGGCCACCACGTCACCGTCCAGATCCAATCTCGAGAAATCCTAGTCGTTGGATCGAATCTGATCCAACAGCCAAGAATAAAGCAGACCGGGAGATCATCTGTCCTCTCCAACCACCCTCTACTGCCGTACACACCACCTCTCATCGGCCGTACCGTCTAGACATGCAAAAATAAAAAAAACTCAGAAGCCAGATCCAAAATCAACCACTGTAATAGCATTTATTTTGACAAATCTTGTAAGCAAATGGAGGTCAGAAAAAAAACATATATACCATGTAAATCAACCATTATGGGGAAGAATGAAAAAATCAATAAAAAGAAAAGGAGAGTTTCTAGTGGTAATCGTTTTATCTTTCTCATTTTTCTTGTGCATGCATATTCGAAAACAAAGAAAATAACAAAAAAATAAGAGGGAAGGAGGTATACCTGAACCGTTTGGTTCTTTCTCCGATAACACACCCTCATCGGGGTGAATCGGAGTAGAACATAGGTTTTATGGAAGTGGGTATCTCATTTTTAAAAAGGGTGGTTTTGCTTCGGGTTTTTTAGATCCATTAAGGGATGGGGTTTTCTCTTAAATCTAAGGCTAGATGTGGGTTTAAAGTAAGATGGGTGTTTTAGGGCTGGGTTTGAGGTTCACTGGAACCGAAGAGCGGCGGCCGGCGATGGGTTGAAACGGCCGGTACGGCGGCATGTGGCCGGATTCTGGGTTTGAACCCAGACGGTTTTTCTTAGTGAACTATTTCAGAGCAATTTTGGAGGGGGTTGTTTATAATCGGTAGAAGAAAATGAGAAAGGTTTTAAAAGTTGGCTTTTGGGTGTAATTTATAGAGTCTTAATTTTTTTTAAAAATGGTATAATTGTCTTATAAGGACTTCTGCGTTTTCAACTTTTCACTCTAGGCTTGCCGCAGGGTTTATTTGCACCCTCAGTCCGCCTCTGTTTTTTAAAATTCTCAATTTAGTCACTAAATTAAACCGAAATCAGTTTTTGAAGGGGAAATTACCCACCAAGCCACCCCGAGTTTTTGAATTTTTCACTTCGAGCTTGCCCCTTGGTTATATTGCATATTTGGTCCTTTTAAGTTTGTTTCAGATTATAATTCGGTCCCGGAATATCTTTTTCTTTATTTTAATTTATGCTTTCTATTTTCATTCCATTTTAGTCCCTTGGCATGATTCGAATAATTATGTTTTCTTGTTTTTATTAGTGTGTTTATATTTCCCTTTTTATTTCATATTTTTTATATGTCTTTCTTGTACTTCATGTATTTATGTTTTTTTCGTGATATCATGTTTTTTCGTGTTTTAATTTCTCTGTTCATGTTTATTTTATATAGTATGTTTTGGTTTAGTTGGCATATTATGTTTATGCAGTGGCATGAGTCTTATGATCGTGTTTTTTTTTGCATTTTAGGGTATATGTTAGTATTTTTTTGTTACATGTTGTAATGTTTTTTATTTTTACTAGTGTGTTTATATTTCCCTTTTTTATTTCATGTTTTTTATATGTCTTTCTTATACTTCATGTATTTATGTTTTTTCGTGATATCATGTTTTTTTCGTGTTTTAATTTCTTTGTTATAGTATGTTTTGGTTTGGTTGGCATATTATGTTTATGCAGTAGCATGAGTCTTGTGATCATGTTTTTTTTTTTGCATTTTAGGGTATATGTTAGTATTTTTTTTGTTACATGATGTAATGTTTTTTTTATTTCGATGTATGCATGAAGTGCACCATATTATAAGTTTTAATGTAGTATCATGGTATTGGTGTTTTATTGATTTAGTATCGTATTATATGTATGTCTTGTACATGTTACATTTGTGGTATTTTTTTATATGTGTTTAGGCATGTTATATTTAGTTAAGTTAACCTTGAATCATGTTCTTTTTTACCATATTTATGTGTCTACGTTTATGTCTAGGTTTATTTTTTTATTCCTGAGACATGTTTTTATTTATGATCATGCTTTTTTTTAATATCATGTTAAGTTACATATGTATGTTGATATTGTGTGTTTTTTAAGATTGCATAAACGGAATATTTTTTCAATGCGATGCCCTTTTATTCAAGCATAAACGTGGCCAGTATCAAGTGTAGTGATAGTGGTTTATCAGTTTACTCTCGAATAACAGGGCTCTTAAAATTTACTCACGCTTATAACTGAATTTTAATTTAATCGTCACTTTAATCCGAAAAGTTTAATATTAATAAAGCAGTAATTATTAAAGTACCAATTTTGGGCGGTGTGGGGGTGCTAATCCTTCCTTATCCATAACCGACTCCCAAACCCAACGTTTTTGAAATCTCTGGTTTTATGGTGCCTGACCTACCTTAGTAGCCGGTGGCTACTCTATTTTTAAGATAAAACACGGATTTTTCTAAAACCCCACAAAAGATGTTTTCAAATACCTAAAAGACCCCTAAACACAGTAAAACCCAGTTTTTAGCAAAAAGCTTCGTCGGAAAGGAGGAGATCGCTACAAGTTGATGCTTGTTGAATAGTGATGCACTTTAGAGCAAGTACACTCTTCGTATCAAGTAATAAAGTGATGAGTAGAGTGTCGAACCCACGAGGATTGGATCAATAATCTGAAGTCATTATGCTTAAGAATGTGTTTGCAAGTATTGGTGATTTTTGGTTTAAATAAAACTAAATTAAATAATCTAAAGATAGCTATGATTAAGACAAACAGCTGCAATGACTAACAGATAATTATGGAGGTTGGGATTATTGCTAAGGATATATGCTTGATTACTCATATCAATGCTATAGCAACTAGCAATACATGTCTTCGTAAACCATTAGATTTTTTATCTACTCGACATGATTTTCTAGTGAACTTCTAACTCTCTGAGTGTTAAAATGACCAAATGCCTTTATGAGCAAAATTGACTGGAACCCTCTAATATATCTGAAATCTTGATTGATCTTGATCTACCCAACTTCTCAAAATCTACCCCGATATATCGAAATTCTTATATAATCATGATATACCAAAAATTCTAAATGATCTTGAGGTATAATTCTTAAATACCTGGGTAAAGTCGATATCTGTCAAATTCCTTCAAATAAGATTCTTGATTCTAAAATTAGTCTAGAATGGACTATAGTTTAGTGTATCCTTTTTGTGTTTATCAAGGACCTCTGAGTAATAAATTGTTCCATCTAGTGTGTTCCAAGTGCGCATGAATATTCTCTAAGATTGAACCCATGAATGTCTCTTGTCCTGAATCATGACTTTTATCTGTCTAAAATATACCTCTATATCCGATCTAAAAAAACATGCTATATGGTTACTGTTTCACTAAAAATAATTGTCTTGCTTTATATCTATTGCTCCCACTGCTTACTACTAATTATTGTTATTACTACCTAGACTATTTTACTGGGGTACTTGGGATATGATTTGAAGTCTCTACAGGTTCAACCCTGATCAGGCTGTTAAATCCTATTGTATCAGGTTTCTATGCTTCGGCTAGGGTGATTCCTACTGTATCAAGTTTCTATACTTCGGCCAGGCTGATTCTTACTGGACCTAAAGTATCCTCTTAGGATGGAACCTACGCCCAATGGGCCTGGGTTAAATGCCTTTATAGATGCAATTATGGGGAACTGCATACTGAAGTTTGTTTGGAGGGTAGTTAGGTGATTTAAAATATAACTATCTCATTCATTTTAAAAAATCTACCATACTGAATTGATTTACCAAATTCTAAAACTTTTTGTATGCTTCCAATCTACACTTAATGGAAAACACTAAACTCTTTGGTTTAATTTCCTTAATCCATCATTCTTCTGATTCTCTGGTCTATAGGATTCTTGCCTGAGACTCAATGATTGAATAAAGAATAATTTTTTATCTTTAAATATAACGTTTATTTGAAATATTGAACCATAATTGGAACCTGTTGTTACCCAAAATACCATGACAGGTTTATGCTCCGCCTTTTACCTGCTTGTGCCTTTAGCATCTCTTGGTAGTTCTGTATTACTGAGCTTTTTCAAGCTCACGTTGTTCTTTACCATCGCAGGTTAAAAGAGATTTATCATAGTACGGTAACAGACATAAGTGTTAGAAGTCCATCGATGTTGCTTGCAAAATACGGTATTAGTACAGTTAGGGGCATGTATGTCACGTCTTTGTTTCTATATTAGAGTATGAAACTTGTATCTGTAACTTGTATCATGATTTCTGTTTCATTGATTGAATGAGTTTCGAACTTGAATTTTTAATCTATAACTTGTTTTATGGTTTTAAATGGCTTGACAATTTGGTTTATCTAAAATTTTAATGTGGGTCGCTCTGGTGGCCCAAATGTGACACCTCAGATTGGATCAGGCAACCCGTACCAATCGGTCTAGGTGTTACAATGCGGCTTCATTAAAGAGAGTCAATTGTTTCTCGCTTCATTAAATGTCGCGTAACTGGAGAAAGTCCACGTAAGCAGAAGCATATTCATCTCTAACTATTCATGCCTTGTCAGCTCTATCCATTCGATTTGCTCATTCTCTGCCCCAGCAATCCTTTAGCATCTTGCACATGCAGCACAAAACACCACATTTCCTGTGAAAAGAACCAACATATATGACATTTAAAGCAAAAGAGGTGTAACTCTCTATCTACATGCAAATATGTACAATCTAACATAAATGCAAACTATATGAGCTTGAAAACATGAAAAAAACAAGGAATAAGGGCAGATAAAATAGGTCATTTATGCATTCGTCAAATACCCCAAACTTGAATTGTTGCTTGTCCTCAAGCGATGCAAAATGAAAGCAAGAAAAATAAAAACAGAAAGTAAGAACAGTAAACAGCCCCCAAGTCCTAATGTTCCACTAAGCTATGATTACAGTGGTTCCAAGTTATGCTACACCAGTAATTCATTCCTCAGCTATGTCAATGAAAAGCACTGCATTATAGCTTACAATTTTGTTCGAAAGATCAAATCTACTGTAGGTGTAGTGTGTGCTTAGTTACATACATTCATCACTTAATAACCTTAGAGAAGCTTAAGGGTTGCCTTCTTTTTTTTGCCTTTGCATATTGTTTTCCTATTTTAGCACATTTTTACTTCCTGTTCTTTTAGGTTTAAAAATTGTATCCTTGGGGCTTCAGCTTATCACACTAACTCTTTAGTGCCTAAATATGGAGTGGAGCAAACATCCCATCCTTGAGCCCTCCTATGAGCAGTGTCATCCCATGAAGACTTTCATTCACTCTTTGCTAGTACTATCATTCCTACCAGGGAACGTTAAATGGAGCAAACACAACTCACCTAGTGTACTAAGATAGCAAGATGCATAGAAGATTATCCCTCAACAATCTTGTTTTGATTATCAAATCTTAATTTGATTTTTAGGGAGTTTTTAAGCCTTTATTTTTTCTATATTGAGTATTAAGTTCATTCACTTTGATTTATGCTTGGGCATCAGAAAGTCGACCTAGAGCATCCCTAAGGTTTCTTAAGTGTTCAAATTGCATGCAACATGTGAGTTTTAAATGCTACAACAGATTTATCATAAAGTTCAAAACCTAAAGCTCTTAACACCTTGCAAAGCATCAACATGTATTCATCATAGGAAGTCATAATCAACGCAACAACATATTCAGAATCAAAGGAATCATAGCAAAGGGAACCTATCAGACATATTAGGCTAATTACAATTCTAAAATTAAGTTTTAAAATTTTACCTAAATTTTACCTAATAAATATGGGTGTATACTCCCTCAAAATCGAGAAGAGCATTGCCCCCAATGCAAAAAAGAAATAAAAAACAAAACAAATCAAGGAAAAGCAAAATACGCATAATATGAAAACTAAACTAGACTAAAAGGAAAAATAAAAACTAACTCATGGAGTTACTGGGGTGGTGGTGCGTTGCGGGGCGCTTGGTGGCGAGAGCATAAATGACCTATTTTATATGATGGGGAAATCATCAGCAGATCTTGGGGATAATCAATTCAGTACTACTTGGATAGCCATATCATTCTCTCTAGTGTAGTTAAAGAACGACTAGAAAAACTCAGTCGGGGCACTAAACAAAATGGTCCGCAATGAATTTGTAGCCATGGTGCTAAATGGTGTTGTACTACCCATAATCCCCTTAAGCCAGGGTATCTCCTTCAGGAGTATCCCTGTTAAAGCTTCTATTATCAAGTCGTTTGGTTCAGCCCAAACTTATGCCTGCTCACATAGTGCAGTAATCAGGCTTGGGAAAAAGAGAGGTTGTTTTTTGCCAGAAGGCATTGCTTTGATACAATGGCTTCATAAGTCATCTTGCCAAAGTTGAAGTGCCAACCGATCATTACAGAGTGCAAGAGAAGCATCCTTTTGGCAGGGATCATTGAGTGGTGTCCGGTGGGCCCCATTCTTGAGTTTATGAAATGGATCCAATACTTAGGGCATGGTTTCAAGTCGACCCATTTTACAATCTTGTGGTTGGTGGATTTCCATATCCATGTAGTCCATGGAATACACAATTCTTTCAACACCTCGTCATGGGTGGCGTTG
The DNA here is from genome assembly GCA_019671005.1 of Hibiscus mutabilis. Lineage (NCBI taxonomy): Eukaryota > Viridiplantae > Streptophyta > Magnoliopsida > Malvales > Malvaceae > Hibiscus > Hibiscus mutabilis. The sequence goes on from CM033741.1 coordinate 33,013,173, forward strand.
GTTGTTGTTGATGCAAAAACCTCATGCTCATCTTCTGTATTATCAAGGTCAAATAAAGTATTAATTGTTCTGGTAGAAAAGTTTACCTTTTTTCTTAGGACAAATGCAGTCGTGTCATCGGTTTTGGTAATGTGGGTATGGAACTCGCGCACCCAAGAAACATTAATCTGCCCAGGACATAAGATAAACTCTTTCTATCTATGGGTTTTAATCACGGAATATTGTCCTCAAACTGGGTTTTGTGTACGCTGATGAACTCCAATCCCTCTTCTGAAAGTAGTTGTCGATTCTTGAAATTCTTATAATGCATCTCTATCTCTTGATTGTAAAAGGTTCTTTGAGGACCAGCTTCTCGTCTAGCCGTTGTGGCATAGCGAGATGTTGAGGCGGGGTTTTTTTGGGAAGGCGTTATCCCAGTAGGTTTTGGTATGATTGGGATACACTTGCTCTGGCAAGGTTGGCGGGTTTTTTTTGCCATATTTGACAGTGAGGTAGAACGCAATGAAGAGTTTTTTAGGTTTTGGGGCAAAAGTGAAGAATGCAAGAAGAAAGAAGGTCACTGGTTTCTCAAGGGTATGATGAGTTTACGAAAGTTCTTGATAGCGTGAGGGAGGAATGAGGGAAAGATGGATTTTAAGTGTGACTTGATGGAAGGTGTGTATGGCAGCAGAAAAATTATGTGTGGGTAAAGTAGCGTAAAGGAAACTAGTTTAATGATTATGAGGTAAAGGGTAATATATGTTGGGAACTTTTTATTTGCCCCTTTTCCAAGGAAAATCCTAGTCAATTAAAAGACTGTGGAGGACCCGCAAAGAACCTTGTGCGATAATTGCCATACTGGAAAGATATGTTATTAACAGTCTAATTTCTAATAAAAGATAAATTCTAGATTGCGAAAATATAAAATAGTAGAAAAAATAAAATTTGCATAAATGTAAATATAAAGACAGAGATCAGAATTAAATGTGGAAAACATCCAATAAGAAGACTACATTGTTATCACGGTGGATTGGTGCGCCTTTATAGAATGTCAACCATTGCAACACTTCTACAAGCTTGCTTCGACATTGGTTCAAGAATTGAGATAGGTAATGATCCCCTAAAGGCTTCAAGATTAAGTGAACTCATTCAACATTCCATTTAATGATCTCTGTTTCATCCACCATTGTTAAAGTTAAATTGAGTCTCTATTGTGGTTTGATCAAGCTATTGTAATATTCTGTAAGCAAAACTTCATACAAGCATAAAGTAAGACTTATGTCCTTCAAGTCAGCAATATTCCATTCAAAACCTTCCTTATGATGTGATAAAACACTTAAAAGTTTAGCGTCTTGGTTAGGTTTTAAGCTAGCAGATATAACATCCGGTAATGTTTTACTCTCCCATAAGCATACATATTTTAATAGAGGGGGAAGAAGTTTAAGTTCAAGTACTGACAGAGGCTCAAGTGAAGGTTTAGGAGATTTGAACTCAACATGCTTCAAAGGCTCCAAAGTCTTACCTGGTCGAATGAGCATAACACTAGATTGTTCAATCTCTACGTTACCTTCTTCCTCAGCTTCATGCATAGCCTCATCAAAATCAGCTTGCTCCTCAGTAATGAGTATGTTACTGCAACATATCTATGGAAAACTTTCTTTAATTAGGGCTTCTTCACTTTCCACAAGCTGACATTCTTCATAGTTATCCACATACTTGAGTGTGCTGAAGACATTGAATGTGATCTTTTGGTCATTCATCTTCATGGTGAATTCACTTTTTTTGCAATCGATCACAATACACCCGGTGGCTAGAAATGGTCTTCCCAGAATGATGGGAGCATTCTCATCAGCTTCGCAATCAAGAATGATAAAGTCTACCAGGAAGACAAACTTATCTACCCTTACAAGCACATCTTTAATTCTGCCATCAGGTTAGATTTGAGATCGATCGACCAATTAAAGGATCACTGATGTAGGCATTGCTTTACCCATCTCTAATCTTTTAAACATAGATTTTGACATCAAATCATGCTTGCACTGAGATCACATAAGGTACGGCCAGAGTAGTTATGGCCTGTTGAGCATGGAATGGTGAAGTTATCGAGGTCTTTCATCTTAGGTGGCAAATCACTCAGTACAGCAATAAACTCTCCCATAGTGGTAACAGTTTCAACCTCACTCACCTTTCTCTTCTTTGTCATGATCTCCTTCAGAAAATTTACATAGATAGGCATTTGGTCAATGGCCTTCAGAAGTGGGACATTAATGTGCAACTGTTTAAGCATTTTTAGGAATTTCTGGTACCGGACATCTTATTTCTAAGCTTTCAATCATTGTGGGAATGGAGGTGGTGGTCTAGGTTCGTCTTGTGGCATACTGGATGTAGGTGCATCCTTAGTTTGGTTTTCCTTGCTTTTAGCAGCAAGGTTACTCAGTGTATCAGACACAATAGTGGGTTTCTTTGGTGTAGGAGCATCAACAGATGGCTTGCTTGGAGTAGAATCTACTGGAGAGCTTCCCCTAAACTTGGTCTATGTCCTTAGTTGCGTGCCACTACGTAGAGTGATAGTATTGCACTACTCTGCATTAAAGGACTTGGTAACTTCAGTATCACTAGGTAATCCACCAAGTGGTCTCATTTTTAACATCTGGGTAATCTGCCCAACTTAAGTCTTTAGGGATCTTATCGAGGCAGTGTTGTTTTGCATGATCGATTGTTGTTTTGCAACATGGCAGCCTGCATTGTGAGCATGTCATTGTGGTTCTTCAAGAGGGTTTCTTGATCCTGCATAATGACATGGCCAGTTTCCATAAAAGATTGATAAGAATTATAAAAAGAACTAGAATTAGAGTTAGAAACTCCCTGATTCTACCTCTGAGTCTTTTGCTGGAATCCAGGATGTTCATTAGTGGCATTTTGTTGTGCTCCTAAATTGCCTTTGTTGCAGCCCCAACCAAAGTTTGGATGTTGCCGCCACCCTAGATTGTAGGTGTTAGAGTAGAGATTGTTGTTGTTGGTGTTCCTTATGTAGCATATAGACTCTTGTTGTTGAGGGTACGCACTTAACTGATGTTCCCCATCACAATGCTCTCAAATATATTGCACTACCTTAGCCTCTCGGACATTAGATGACCCTTGCATGTTCTTGAGCAAGTTGGTGATGAAAGAGAGTTGAGCTACTACAGTTTGAGAGTCATCCAATTGGAATGCTTCAGTGGCTTTGGGTTTAGGCTTCAATCTCCCTCTTGGGAACTGGTAGTCAGTGTTGGCTCTCTGGTCAAGTATCTAGAAAGCCTCGTTAGGTTATCTGTCGAGCAAAGTACCATTAGCTAATGAGTCGATCATCATCCTTGTTGGTAAATTGACACCATTATAGAACGTCATAACCTGTAGCCAATATGTAAATCCAAGGATCGAGCACTTGTAAAGCGAGTCTTTGTACCTATCCCATGATTCATACATGGATTTATCATCGTATTACTGGAAAGAGATGATGTCACTTTTTTCTAGTTGTGCAAGTTCTTTGGATCATATCTGTGCAAAAACTTGTTTCACAAGTCATCCCAAGATGTAATAGATCCTAGCACTAGCTCGATCTCATAGAGAAAAGGGGAATAGCATGAGTCGTAAGGCATCGGTAGGAATATCTGGTTGTCTAAAGCAGTCGCAGCTTCCAAGAAAGCTTGAATGTGCTCCCAAGCATCATTTCTTGTTGATTCTCCAAATTGTCCAATATTGTTGAGCATGTTGAACATAACAGTCTTTAGCTCAAAATGAAATGTCCCTAGGTCAAGCACAACAATCGGTGGATTGAGATTGTTGATAACAGGCTTAATGATCTCTCTAATGAGTCTTCTAGACCTAGCAGGTGGTGGTTCCTCATGTTGTATTTGTCCATTGGTTCCCACTCTAACAACTTTTTGTCCATCGACTATTTGTATGCCTGGATTTTGTACGTTCGTAAGGGGTTCTCGTCGCCATTCATCATATTCTTTTTCTCTCATAGTAGCCTCTAAAAAGTTTTTTCAATCTCCGAATTATATGGAAGAATAGGCTCTGTGGTGGACCTTATGGCCATGCACTGGAACGTTTCTGAGAATAAAAACAAAAAAAAAACAAAAATTAAATGCAATGAAAATAAAGCCATAAGCTTAATTACAACGTAATTATCAATTGTCAATCCCCGACAACGGCGCCAAAAACTTAATGCTTATCAAATAGTGATGCACTTTAGAGCAAGTATACTCGTCGTATCAAGTAATAAAATGATGAGTAGAATGTCGAACCCACGAGAATTGGATCAATAATTAAAACTAAATTAACTAATCTAAAGATAGCTATGATTAAAACAAACAGATGAAGCGGCAAACAGATAATTATGAAGGTTGGGATTATTGCTAAGGATATATGCTTGATTACTCATATCAATGTTATAGCAACTGGAAATACATTTCCGCGTAAACCATTAGATTCTTTATCTACTCGATAGGATTTTCTAGTGAACTTCTAACTCTCTCGATGCCTAGAAGTTAATAATATTGTGGTTAAGGTGATACATGTCTGCGTTAACCCTGACAACCCTATTATTTTTCTGAGAACTCTCTTTTAGTTATTGAAACCTAAACTTATGTCTAAGCCAGATTAAGAATAAGTTTACAGCTTAGCCCCACTATTCACTTTTGTATAATCTAACTCTCTCGATATTAAGCCACAGACCAATAGTTAACAAGCCTCTCTCGATAGCTTTTACATTTAACTACGCATGATGAATGATGAACATAATAGATAAAGAGGAAACAACTAAAGCATTAAAATAAAGTAATCAAAACATAAAATCCTAGGATGCAATAATCCCAACTAAAATATTTAACTCATGTCTAAGCCTAAAACATCTATAATTAAAAGTAATAGTATGACAATTTATCAAGAAATGAAAAGAAAAGAGCCGAGCATCCTCGACAAAACTCCCTTTGTGTCGTCCAACTGTGCTGCAGGTCTCCTCTCCGTCAGCCTCTCTCGATGGATTCGTTCGTTGAGGAAAATCTTCTAGCTTCTCCCTGGTGGTTTTCTGCAAGCTTTGAACTAGGACTATCATCTACAATCGCTCTCTCTTTGAAGTAGCGTCCAAGTGTTCCTTATATAGGCAGTGAAACTAGGGTTTCAATATCTTAACGTGCGTGCAACTTCATTAAAGAAAGCCAATTGTTTCCCGCTTCATTAAATGTTGTGTAACTGTGAGAAAGTCCCCATTAGCATAAGCATATTCATCTCCAACTTTTCATGCATTGTCAGCTCCAGCCATTTGATCTGCTACTACTCTACTCTAGCGATCCTCCAGCATCTTGCACATACACCACAAAACACCACATTTCCTGTGAAAAGCACCAATATATATGACATTTAAAGCACAGGCGGTGTAACTCCCTATCTACATGTAAATATGTACAGCCTAACCTAAATGCAAACTATATAAGCTTGAAAACATACAAAAGACAAGGAATAAGTCCTAGGCTAAAGCTTGCAGAGAATCGCCAGAGTGGAAGCTAGAGAATTCTCCTCACGATAGAGCCATCAAAGAGGCGGACAGAGTGGGAGATATGCAGCACAGTTGGACAGCTTGGACGAAGTTTGTCGAGGACGCTCAACTCTTTTCTTACCTTGTTTTATAAATTGTCATACTTTAATATTTTTGTTATGGATGTTTTAAGCTCAGACATGAGCTAAATACTTTAGTTGGGATTATTGCGTCCTAGGATTTTATGTTTTGATTACCTTTTTTATAATGCTATTGTTATTTTCCCTTTATCTATTATGTTTATCGTACTTAATGTAGAGTTATTGTAAGAGCTATCGAGAAAGGCCTTTTAACTATTGGTTTATGGCTTAATATCGAGAGATTTAGGTTATGCAAACGTGGACAGTGGGGCTAAGTAGTTAACTTAGTTTTAATCCAGCTTAGACATAAGTTTAAGGTTACAACGACTAAAAGGGAGTTCTTAAACAAATAATAGGGTTGTTAGGGTTCACGCAGACATGCATTACCTTAATCTTAATGTTATTAACTTCTAGGCATCGAGAGATTCAGAAGTTCATTAGAAAATCCTATCGAGTAGATAAAGAACTTAATGGTTTACGCATACATGTATTGCCAGTCGCTATAGCATTGTAATAGGCAATCAAGCATATTCCTTAGCAATAATCCCATCCTCCAGAATTATCTATAAGTTGTTGCAGCTGTTCGTCTTAACCATAGCTATCATTAGTTTAATTGTTTTAGTTTTAATTAAATCTTCAAACACCAATACTTGCAAACACATTCTTAAGCATAATAAATTCTTAGTTATTATTCCAATCCTCGTGGGTTCGACACTCTACTCATCACTTTAGTACTTGATAGATGAGTATACTTGCTCTAAAGTGCATTAATATTCGAAAATCATCATTTCTCTTCTTAAATATTGACCGTCATTCAGTTACCTTTCCAACGCATCTTGAAACACATCAATCTGATGTCGGTAACTCAAGATATATCTGTTTTAGTGAAGACTACATATGCAGAAAATGGATACGGGATTTTTGTAAATTCAGCCCAAAAGCTAATATATAAAGCTTTTGGATGAATTAGAGATTAAAATAAATTAATTTAAAGCTAGATTATAAATCTTTGACCAGAACTATTAGTATTTTAAGTTATTCCATGGGATTCCTTTTAATTAGCTATCCACATGCTGATTTTAGGGGATTCATTCTATTAAGCTATCCATGTACTGATATTTAGGGATTGATCAGCTATCTTTTAGGGAATTTTGGTGTCTCCTTTAGATTATAAATGGGGGCATCCAATTCTCTTGTAATGACAACTTGAATAACTTTCTTTTTGAGAATAAATGTTTTTAAGAACTTTTTTGCAAGTATTGTTGCTTGTGCCTTCGAACCTAGTCTTCAACACGATTTCCTTCTATTTTTCGTGGAAAAGCCACCTTTACACTCCAGGTTGCATAGTCAATTGTGATTAGGAGGGTCGGTTAGAACCTGTCATGGAGTTTGCTTGATCAATTGCGATCAAGAGGATTCCTAGGACACCACCATCTTCATCATCTTTCTTGCTGCCAATTCCAGATTTGAAATTCTAAAAATTTATAGCTTTGTTCTTTAAGTTTCTTGTTTAATCCTTTTGTTTTCCTACCATATTTATAATTTTCCTCTGCCATCTCCTATCACGAGTTCAGGGATTACTCTGATTCGCATCCATGGCATCCTTGCAATGAGTGTCACCATTTTTTCAAACGACAAAATGGAGTTGAAGATGCTAAGATAGGAGAGGATAGGAGACTGTTAATGAAATTTCAGATATGACTCAAATGAAGGGAAATTAAAAGTCTGACCGGACATTTAGAACTGTGATGGTCCATATTGTTGTCATGGCTGCTTTGTCTCGTTGAATGTTCCTGTGCTGTAACATTTTTTTCCTTTTACTTTTCTTTTGTAATTTCCCCCCATAAATAGTGTTGTTTTTGTTGGTTGGTTTGTTTAAGAAAAACTACAAATGGAATGTGTTTATAAAAAAAGTCTGATCGGACAAAAAAGAAGAGCGAAAGGAGATGGGTCGTTTGATGGTAATGGCGAACAGAGAAGGATATTGGAGCGATGTCAACCATGTTGAAAAAGTCGACGATGGCTAGGGTTTATTTGTGAGAAAGAAATAGTTTGTAAAAAAAATGAAGGCAGAATGGAAAAAAGAGGTTTTTATAGGGATATTAAGTCGTTTTGATGCAAATTAGGTTTTTCTAAAACTACGTCGTTTTGGTTCCGTGTGCCATGTCATAACACTGTTAATTATTTAACGGCGGAGTGACCAAAATAGTTTAATGTATAAAATTCAATGACTAAATTAATCATTTTGAAAGTTTAGTGAGCAAAATAGGTCAAAGAAAAAAGTTCAGTGATGATTTTTTAGACTGGCAGTGGAAACGAAAACTTTTCACAAGCGTCTTAGTTTAGGGTTTAGAGACCTGATTTAAGATTTAAGGTTTAAGTGTTGGAGTTTAGAATTTAAGGTTTAGGTTAGAATTTAGGGTTTAAGATTATAATTTAGGGTTCAGAGGTTAGGATAATATGGCTAGGGATTTAGGTTTTAACCTATAAACTCTAAATTTTAACCATAAACCCTAAATTCTAACCATGCCCCTTAAATTCAAAATTCGTCCACTAAAACCCCTAAACACTAGACCCATATGAAATCCCTAGACCCTAAACTAAGGTGCTTGTAGAAACAAAGTTTCCACAAGCGCTTGTGCATAGGGATAGGCATTTCGCCCGGACCCGATGGATTCCAACCCAACCCAACCCAATCAAATCGGGTTTTTATGAAAAAATTGGGGTTGGGTTTTTATTGAGGGTGGGTTCAGGTTGGGTCAGTTCGAGTTTAGGGTGAAATAATACTACCCGAACTGGGAATAATAGTGTAATTTCCCCTATATATTTTAGGGATATTTTGTAATAATACCCGTCTTAGATATTTTTTATAATTAGGTCCTTAAAATTGATTTTTTTACAATTAGGTTCCTAAAATTAATTAATTTTTGGGTAAAATACATAGATCATCACTGAACCATCTTCTCACTCCTATTTTGATCGCTCAACTTTAAAAATTTTCAATTTAACAACTGAACTTTGTACATCAATTTTTTTCATCACTCTCTGTCAAATTACTAACAAAGTGATGGCATGGATGAAGTTTTTAAAGTTGACGGAGGAGTGATAAAAAAAATTTGATGTATAAAGTTCAGTTATTAAATTGAAAGTTTTTAAAGTTCAGTGACCAAAATAAGAGTGAGAAGATAGCTTAGTGATGGCCAGTGATGATCGTCGTAAACGACGAACGATGTGTTGGGGAAATGAGCGGTTAGGTTCGGCGACCAAAGGGGTGTGCTCATGGGCATTGATCGAAGGCGGAAGCGGCGACGGTTTGGGGATTTGATTTTGGAAAATTTTAGGGACTTGGGGGTTGTTTTCTTAAAAATTTAGAATTTTGGGATTTTCTAAAAAATTAAAAAATTCTTCAATTTTTTAAAAAAATAAAATTATTGCCACGTGTCAAGCATTGATTGATTAATATTTTTTAACGGTAGTTAACTACCGGGCACATAAAATTGTAACAGTGTAAATTTAAACACCTATTTTTAGCAAAAAAAACTTTAAACACCTAAAGTAAAAAAATATAATTTGGACATTTATTTTTTATTTAAGCTTAATGAAAATTATATAATTAAAATTATATTTTTGAAAAACATAATTAAAATACTAAAATAAAATGTTTTACCTATATCACTGACAATTTACTATCATCATCACCTACCCTAATTATGTTTCAGAATATCTGTGTCTGTACCATCATTATCACCCATTTATGGGTGGAGAAAAGAGGAAGAGCCTTCTTATTTCTTATGCCAGTTTAGAGTTAACAGCTCCGGTGGAGTTATTGGATTTCAAACTGCCCACTTGTCTGATTTCCTCCCTTTCACCTTTAGGGTTTCTCTTTTTCTTTACCACTTTTTTTTTGTTATATGATCAGTTGTTTTCTTGGTGTTTTAGAGATTTGCTGACAAAAATACGAACAAATGAGAAGAATTTCACCTCATCAACGATAAATTACAAGAGGATCGTGAGAAGTGTCTCAAACCCTCAAATCCTAAATATTTGTATGTGATTGGATCGAGTTTTAATTCGATTAATACTTTTTAAATGTATGTTTATTTATCATAAATTGTTATGATTAAAATTGTTAGGAATATACAAGCTAAAAATAATCATATAAAAAATACATAATTTTTTTTTTAAAAAATTAATCATATAGGAATTTCAAAATTTTAAGGGACGAACAACCGCCCCTTCAGGCCCCTCTAAATTCATCCCTGATGATAAGAATGAAATACATATATTATTGATAAATATTTATATTTTAATATAATATATATTTTATAAAAGTAGGCTTCAATTTATATAAAAAATAGGTTAATAGTTAAATAAGTGCTCAAATTATATTTTTTTCAGATAAATGTTTGAACTATATTTTGGGGCTAAATAGGTGTCTAATATTTTTTTCGTGACCCATTTAAGGTTTTACTACAGACGTTATTTTTTTCTGTTATCCAATAAAATATGAACACGCGATATAGTTTTCATTTGTTGAAATTTAAATCCGAAAATGAAAAAAATAAAAATATTAATTAACCCAACAATCTTTAATTTCTTAAAAAAAACCCTAACCCTAAATCCCTAAATTCCTCCACTCTGACCACCGATTCAACCACCATCAGCCACCATTATCTTCATCGGACCTCTACTGCTAAAAAACCCTATCATCTCATTGTCAAAAAACTGATGAATGAATCATCGATTGCACAATCGACAAACACCCAACAATGAAGAAAAAAGATGTTGATTGGATTCTAACTAACGAGTAGAGGATGGTAGATGTCAAACGGTGAGATACACGATGTTTTGGGTAGTGAACGATGAACCACCGACTCGTGGGGATGCCGGACGGTGAGAGAGATTTGATTTGGGGGTTCGATTGAAAGAAATTAAAACTTTAGGATTTTAAAGAAATTTAAAATTTAAAATAAATTCAAAAATAAAAAATAGGACACATGTAATATCCTGATTGAATGATGGAATTTTTTAACTGTAGTTGACAGAAAAACCTTAAATGGGTCACGAAAAAAATATTAAACACATATTTGACCCAAAATATGGTTTAAACACTTATATGAAAAATGATATAATTTGGACACTTATTTGACTGTTAAGCCTTTAAATGTATAAAAAAATAGACTTACCTAATCCAAAAATGAACTAAAAAATTCAAAATTATTATTGTTTAAGCGTCTAACAAATCAAACGATTGAGAAATTATCATCAATGTTGCATTTCTAAGTATTTTATTACTAAATTTAATATTAAATGATCTCAGTGGAAAATAGAACGTTATTATTCCTAAAAGACACAAGTTCGAAAAATTTGTCTATACGATGTGTGTACATTTTCAAAAGACTACAAATTTTTAAATAATTTCAAAATATATATTTTTTTAAATAATTTGATTTTAACTTCGTATAATAACTTAAACATGAAACGAAACACTACAATTTTTAAAATAATTTCAAAATTTTCAAACAATTCCACCCCTAAAATCAAACTCAAACACCCAAATGTGGATAGTCAAATATATCCCCTTCTCACTTAAAAAAACACTTCTCATGTAAGATTTTTTTAAAATGGCTTTTCTCAACCCGAAATGGTTTCGATTTTCAAAACAAAACTCAAAATGAACTCGCTTTTAGTCAATAATTTCCAAAATTCAATTTAGCACCTTACCAATGCAAAGATTTCAATTCGATCCTAAAACAAATTCAAATTAGTTCTAACATTGAATAACTTCTTTTTAATCTAGTCCAAAATCAAGCTCAACCATCCATCTTTTGATCAATTCAGAGCCTAACCATTGCAAAATTAATACTCTCTCTCTCTCTTAACAGTCCCTTGTTTCTTCTCATGATTAATCTTCCAAAACTTTAATAATGTCATTAATGGATACAATCTTCTGAGTGTCACAACACATGAATGTCTTATGTTTGGAACAAATACTATTTTTTTAATTACCGATATCTGACTTATTAGTAGATTAATTCGGATCGAGTCTTACATAAGCTCAATATGAAGACAACCCTATCAACTCAGTTTTCTCCATTCACAACGTCAGAATTCAAAATTCAGACTTCTAACCTTTCTGAAGGGACCCAACACCTCATCTCGCTATATCAACTTGTATATAAGTTGTTCTTAAAATAAAAGTCGATTGTTGTGGTCTCATGCGCTCCCCCGTCTTACAAATTATCCTCAAAAGAGAAGTTGACCGTTGTAGTCTCATACTCTCATGTGCCACTTTCGTCACCCGCTTAAAAATTATTCTCAAATTACGAGTCGACTCATGTGGTCTTATGTGTAACGGTCCAAGTTTCGTTCCGGTATCAAAAAATTTGAGTATAATCATTAGATAATTCGAATTAGAGGTCATTCGATTGGGTGAATTCACCTCCATCTTCCATTCGTTTTAGGCCAAAAAATGGTCTAATCCGTTTTTTTTTTTTTTTGAAATCTGGTCTAATCCGCTCTTAATTAATAGATAACACGCATCAAGAAATGAATGGATCACTTATTCTCAATTCAAATCTAGTTTTAACGGTAACGATCATAATAAAAATCATACAATTTAAATAAAAAATACTAAAAATAAAATGTTTTACCTATATCACTGACAATTTACTATCAGCATCACCTACCCTAATTATGTTTCAGAATATCTGCGTCTCTACCATCATTATCACCCATTTATGATAGTGGAGAAAGGAGGAAGAGTCTTCTTAATTCTTATGCCAGTTTAGAGTTACGAGCTCTGGTGGAGTTATTGGATTTGCAAACTGCCCCCCACTTGTCTGATTCCCTCTTTTTCACCTTTAGGGTTTCTCTTTTTCTTTACCACTTTTGTTTTTTTTTTGGTTATATGATCAGTTGTTTTCTTGATGTTTTAGGGATTGCTGCCATTATATATCCACATGTGATTGATCGAGTCTTAGTTCGATTAACACTTTCTAAATGTTATACATTCGAATGTGTTTAAGCGAAATTGTTTTCAATTTAGAGATTTGGAAGGTTATGACTAATTTAAGTATTGTATATGTAAGGACAGAAGGGAGATAACGACGAGAGGACAATTTTAAATGAATATACTTTTTAAAATAATTAATTAAAAAATATTTTTAAATTTGATTATTTAGAAAAATGACCTTCTTCAGTCCACGTAAGGCGGACTCGCTTTTAATAGGACGTGAGTTTAAAACTCGCTTTTAATAAAATGCGAGTTTCGTGTTGAGTAAGTTGGTAAGAAAGAAAATAATAATAATTTACAGTATTTTTTTTACACAAAACTCACTTTTAATAGGACACTGTAGCAATCTCTTTAAAAATCGAATATCGCTAAAAAGGAGTAGTAGGTTTTCTTTTTTCTTTTTTTTGTGGTTTTCCTTTTTTTGAAAAGTATTTTGAAAAAAAAATGAATTCTTTTCTAAAAATTCAAATTTTTGGAAAATAATAAAACTCGGAGTCGCCACCAACCACTTTGGTAGGCCGAACACCATAAAACCAAAGATTCTTTTGAAAGTAGGTTCGGGAGTCGGTTACGGATGAGAAAAGTTTTGGCACCCTACACCTCTCTAAAATTGGTACCAAAAGAAAAAATACAATTACCGCTTTATTAATATTAAAATTTTCGAATTAAAGTAACGATTGAATTGAAATTTGGTTATACATGCGAGTAAATTTTAAGGGTCCTATTATTTAAGAATAAGCAAAAACTACCACCGCTACATTTGATACTAACCAAGCTTATCTTCGAATAAAGAGGCACCGCATTAACGATTTATATATCGGTATACAACATAACATGATAGCATAGCAAAAATAGATAGAGGCATAAAATAAAGTATGAATATCAAAATCTAATAACAATACCAAACGAATAAAATATACCAATGCATATACCGAGATAGAAAACCATGTATCATAAACTATTTACATCCTATACATACATCATAATAACTAAAACTATATCATACTAATATATACATACATATACTGAAACTATGCTATGTATATCATATATTATACTAAATGTATTACAACAAGGCAATAATATATTAAACACCAACAATAAATGGAATTAAAATTAAAGAAAGCAAAGAACATGAACAGAAAATGAGTGACACATGAATTTATCGACCGAAAAGGAATTTTACCAATCAAAAACATCAAATTGACCACAAAAAGGGATTGAAATGAAAGACGGAATCGAAAACCAGGGACTTAAATGGGGATTTAACCATACCAAGACGGATTGAAAATGAATTTGGGACGAAATTGTAAACCCATTTAAAATTACAAGGATGAGGGGAGGGTTTTAAAACGTGGAAGGACCCAAAGTGCCATTTCTAGATGACTTGAGATTTTATGAAGCTAATAAACCAATTTAGAATGGGAGACCAAGTATATAAACCATATTTTAGAACCATTTCGTTTTAAAATGGTAATGAAAAAAAGGAAATATCCTCTAAAATCTTCGACCCTTTAATCCTAGAAATAATCAATGGCCGCCGTAAAACCCAGAAGCCCGCGGGGCTCAGCTGCAACGGCCGCCGTAAAACGGCGGCGAAAACCTAAGAACAACACCAGTCGACCCCTTCTTTCTTCTAAACACCAAACCAACGCCCGATTTAGAAAAAAAAATGAGATCCAAAACCCCTCTCTTCCTTCAAAACAAATTTGAAACAAAACACCCATTTTACTTTCTTTTCTAAAAGCCTTTAGCTCTTCATTTGATTCACCTTACGCGTCCGAGGAGACCAAACGTTTGTCATCGAGGAAGCACATCCATCATTAGGAAAGCCCTAGGATGATCGGAATCTAAAACAGCGAGCGAGGTAAAAAGCTCAACCCCTAACCCTAACCATTTTATGATTATGCCTCGAATAAAATTGAAAACTGGAGATTACCTCTGGAAACTGCTCTCTTTTTTTTGTATTGATGCTTGAGAATCCCATATTTTCGTTAGGGTTTACAAAATGCTCGGGGCTCGTATATAACCCCTTTGAAAATTACATCAAAAAAACTACCTAAAATGCCATAAATTGCCTTTGGTTGTTGATAAGTGTTCAAAAGTACTATTTTTCTTACCCTTTTTACTCACATTATTGTTAGACTTAGGCTCATATTAGTTGCATAATTAGCCATTCATGCATTAATCCATGTTTCCTTCCATCGTTGAGCTTGATTACATAACTTGGTAGTTTTTGTGGGAAAATATGTTGCTTTGGTGTGTTTTGTGTGTATGTGCAGGATCACTTGCCAAAGCAAGGCTAGAGCTAGTTGCCAGGGCAATGCATGAAGGAGATGTCGAGCTAGTTGCCAGGGCACTGCATGAAGGAGACGCCGAGCCAGTTGCCAGGGCAATTGTCGACAAGAGCAAAGGTGATATGGTAGTCGAAATTGATGACTAGACAAGCCCAATATGACGTGGAGCAAATCCCAATCCCAAAGGAATTTGATTTCCATGAAGAGATTAAAGAAGAATTAAATTCCAAGAAGATAGGAGAAGTTCTAGTAGGAATATAATTATAATAAACAATTATATTCTTTAAAGATAATTTAATTCCAACTTAACTTCCTCCTCAAAGCAGGACTTTGGCCTAGCCCTATAAATAAGATGGAGATTTCGACAATCCATAGAGAAAAAGAGAGGGGAATTTCGACAAGTATCAAGGAGGGCAAGAGGAGAGAATTTTCGGCAAGCATCTAGGGCAAGGAGGATTTCGACAAGCCTCATTCTTCATCCTTTTCTTTCTTGTTCGATTGGGTTCATGCTAGGGATTATTTATCTTGTGTTTCTTTGTAACCTAGCCATGAACTAAATCTATTTGGCTATGGTTATTGTGTTTTGTGGTTGTGAGAAACTATTGGTTTTTGTTTAGGTAATAAGAGTTTGCACTTTTCTATTCAAGGTTTATTCATTCTTGGTTCTTATTCTTGTTTGCGAGTGAATTGGGAAATGATCTCGTGATTTCATCTATTTATCTAATATCGTGAGAGTTAGATTCAAGAAATGAATGAATATGATCTTTATTCAATCTATTGATGGTGAAGATTAATCCGGCTTAGGAATAAGTTAAGGATTTCAACGGCTAAGAGGAGCGCAAGATTGGTTGTTGTTCACCCTTGATTCACGCAGGGATGTATTATCAATTCATGCACAAGTAGCTAGAGTTTCGACTTAGGGATAAGAAGAAACCATTGAAGAACGCTCTGTCAAACCTTGAAGGTTGCTGCCCAGACGCCCAAGTAGTTGCCCAGGCAACCATCGATTAGTTGCCAAGGCAACCCCGTTGTGCAAGTTGCCACGACAACTGAGTTGTCCGTGCACTCTTTTACCAAGATGATCCAGTCGGCTATCACACCTCAACTCACGATAACCTGGCCTATCTCTCTCTCATTTGATCTCATATTTTCTTTTACTTTATTGCTTTCTAGATTAGTTATTAGTTAAACTCCTATAATCCTTTATTTGTGTTTTTACTTTTTACAGTGCAAGAGACTAGATTCTTGAAGTGGCACCAATCCCTATGGAGACGATATCTTTTATACTATAACTTGCGACGTGTATACTTGCACATTTGCGTAGCACTTATTACGCGCAACAAGTTTTTGGCACTGTTGCCGGGGATTGGCAATAGCGACTTTGTTTTTATTTTCTTGCATTTTCTTTTTACTTTTCTTGTTTAAAATTCAAAGGGCTAACAAACTTTGGTTTTGCATTGGTATATGACCAGGGCGAGACCAACTTCACTAGAATATCCCTTTGATCCAGAAATCGAACGAACCTTACAAAGACTTAGACGAAGGATAAGAGTAGCAATGGCTAATCAAGACGGCAATATGAATCAAGATGTTCTAGCAGGAGGAAGAGTGATTCTTGCACGAAACAGGACTATTCGAGACTATCTTGAAAAAGATCTTGATGGACTTAATCCAGGAGTTGTCGCACCTGAAATTGAAGCCGACCACTTTGAGTTGAAACCAGTAATGTTTAATATGATCAACACAATTGGTCAATTTGGCGGCTCAGCAACTGAAGATGCACGACAACATCTGAAATCTTTCCTCGAGATTTGCAGCTCGTTCAAAATACATGGAGTCACCCCCGATGTCTTACGATTAAGATTATTCCCCTATTCACTGAGGGATAGGGCGAAAGCATGGTTGAATAGCATTCCTGCCAGATCAATAGCATCTTGGACCGATCTTTGTCGTGATTTCCTTGCTCGATTTAATCCTACAAATTTAACTGATAAGCTTCGTAACGACATTACTTCTTTTCGGCAGGCAGATGATGAATCCATGTACGAGGCTTGGGAGCGATATAGAGAACTTCTACATAAATGCCCCCTACACAGATTCCCGGTGTGGACTCAAGTAACAATGTTTTACAACACCGTGAATACACCAACAAGGATGATGCTAGATGCCTCAGCAAACGGCATACTCCTAGATAAGTCGCCGGAGGAAGCAATGCAAATTCTAAACAGGCTGGCCAAGAATGATTATCAATTCCTATCTACTAGAAGAGGAGGAGTTAGACGCCAAGCCACAATACATGAACTAGGATCATCAGATTCAATTTCGGCACAATTGGCCACTTTAACCAAGATGGTCCAGAACATGCAAAAACCAAACAACACACATGAGGTCAAGGTAATGGATTCTTTTTCTGAGTTATGTGGTAATACCCATAATTCTTCTGAATGTATGCAGAATCCGGAATCCAGCTTCTATGTGGGGAGTTAAAATCGGAACAACAATGTGATGTCCAATACATACAATCCAGCTTGGAAGAAGCACCCAAATTTTTCATGGAGTAATCCCAACAATGCTCTAAACCAGAACAATCAGAATGCACAAGCATCGGGATTCCAGCAGAATATGCCACGGCAACAGCTGCCGCAGCAACAACCGACAACATCTAGTTCTTTGGAAAATTCTCTAAATGCTTTTATGATGAAAACTGAATCTTATATGGCTGAGAATAGTAACTTCATAAAAAGAACTAATGCTTTTATTAACAAGACCGAGATGAGATTGTAAAACCAAGAGGCGGCAATCAAATCATTGGAAAATCAAGTCGGACAATTTGCTCAAAATCTGAACACTAGACCGCAAGGAGGTTTACCTAGCGATACTGAAGTCGCAAGAGGAACTGGCCATGAGCAATGTAGGGCGATCACCACTAGAAGTGGCCAACAACTTAGAGAGGTTCAAACCCGCTCGTCAAACAAAACTCCACAAAAAGATTAAGACGAACCTAGCGGCAAAGCCTCAGATGCTGAACCAGGAATTGCCGCGGCAACCGGCAATAAGTATGCCTTGGCAACCGACAATAAAAATGCCTCGGCAACTTGCGATAAGCATGCCTCGGCAACCCCAATTGATAATGCCTCGACAACTCCAGTTGTCCCGACAATGCCATCAATCAGGTTCCAAACCAATGAAAGAATGAAGATATCTGACTTCCACCACCATTCCCACAAAGGTTGAAGCGACAAAAGCAATAATACCAATTCAAGAAGTTTCTTGATATCCTAAAGCAAGTCCACATCAACTTGCCATTGGTGGAAGCAATTGAACAAATGCCAAACTATGCCAAGTTTCTTAAAGACATTATGTCCAAGAGAACAAGGCTATGAGAGTTTGAAACAATTGCCGCAACAGAGGGATGCATGGCAATGTTGCACAATCGTATGCCACCCAAGTTGAAGGATCCCGGAAGTTTCACAATACCATGTTCCATTGGAAATCACTATGTCGGGAAAGCATTATGCGACCTTGGGGCTAGCATAAACTTGATGCCTAAATCGGTTTTCCAGAAACTAGGAATCGGGAAGGCAAGACCTACAACAGTTATGCTACAGCTAGCCGATAGATCCTGTGTGCATCCAGAGGGAAAAATCGAAGACATACTGGTAAAAGTTGACAAATTTATTTTTCCCGCTGACTTTATTGTTTTGGATTGTGAAGCAGATGAGCATGCACCCATCATTCTCGAGAGACCATTCCTAGCAACAGGGAGAACCTTGATCGATGTTGAAAAGGGAGAACTCACAATGAGAGTGAATGACCAGCAAGTTAAACTAAATGTGTTCCAAACACTAAGGCATGCCGATGATCCAGAAGAATGCCAACTTCTTCATGCCACGACAGAGTTTAACTTCGACGAGGAATTTAGTTGCCTCGGCAACTACATTGCCAATCAAGAGAAACCTGAGGAGTATGAAGAACCAGTCGATGATGAACAACAAGAAGAGGCAAATTGGCTAGTCAATCGACCAGGTACATACTTTGAACCACTAGATTACTCAGGTAAGGAAGGTAAACTCGAAAAACCCTCTATTGAACAACCACCGATTCTTGAGTTGAAACAATTTCCAGAACAACTAAAATATGCATACTTAGGAACCGATAATACATTGCCTGTAATTATTTCTTCTAAGTTACAGCCTGAGTAGGAAAAGAAGCTGATCAAGATGTTGAAGCTACACAAAAAGGCAATAGGATGGACAATTGCTGACTTGAAGGGAATTAGCCCGGCAGTGTGCATGCACAAGATTTTGTTGGAAGATGTTCACAAACCTTTAATTGAAGCCCAGGGGAGACTAAATCATGCCATGAAAGGGGTTGTAATGAAAGAAATCATCAAGTGGCTTAACGCCGACATTATATACCCTATCTTTGATAGTACGTGGGTAAGTCCGGTACAATGTGTACCGCAAAATGGAGGTATAACGGTGGTAAGTAATGAAAACAATGAACTCATTCCAACCAGGACTGTGACCGGTTGGAGGGTTTGTATGGATTATCGAAAGCTAAACAAAGCCACTAGGAAATATCACTTCCCATTACCCTTTATTGATCAAATGCTTGACCGTCTTGCAGGTAAACCCTTTTATTGTTTTCTTGATGGTTAATCAGGTTACAATCAAATTGCCATAGCACCAGAAGATCAAGAAAAGACAACCTTCACATGCCCATATGGTACTTATGCCTTCCGAAGGATGCCGTTCGAATTGTGTAACGCCCCGCAACCTTCCAAAGATGCATGATGGCACTCTTTTCAGACATGGTCGAAGACTTCCTTGAGATATTCATGGATGATTTTTCTATTTTTGGTAATGACTTCGACAGCTGTCTTGGAAATTTAGAGAGGGTGTTGGCAAGATGTGAAGAAACTGATTTAGTCCTCAATTGGGAGAAATGCCATTTTATGGTAGATGAAGGAATAGTACTCGACCACAAGATTTCATCCAAGGGAAGTGAAGTAGACAAAGCCAAGGTGGACGTGATCGAGAGATTACCCCCACCAAGTTCGGTCAAAGGAATTCGAAGTTTTCTTGGACATGCAGGTTTTTATAGGAGGTTCATTCATAATTTTTCTAACATCACTAAACCCTTGTGCAATTTGCTTGAACATGATAAAGTCTTTGATTTTGATGATTCTTGCACCCAAGCATTCGAAACCCTAAAGAAAAAGCTTGCCTCGGTACCCATTGTCGTTCCACCAGATTGGACGCTACCTTTTGAGCTCATGTGTGATGCAAGTGATTTCGCGGTAGGAGCAGTCCTAGGCCAACGCACAGGTAAGACCTTCCATGTGATATACTACGCTAGTAAAACTCTTAATAGTGCTCAAGTGAATTACACAACAACGAAGAAACAGTTACTAGCTGTAGTTTTCGCATTTGACAAGTTCTGATCCTATTTGATTGGTACAAAGGTAATTGTTCATACGGACCATTCGACAATCAAATATCTATTTGCTAAAAGGATGCCAAACCTCGTTTGATTCGTTGGATATTACTTTTACAAGAATTTGATATTGAAATTAAGGACAGGAAAGGAACAGAAAATCAAGTGGCCGGTCACTTATCACGTTTGGAACGCAATAGGGAGGAGGATGCGGATCTAGAGATATACGATGCATTCCCGGATGAACAACTTTTAGTTGCCTCGGCAACCATGGACGCGCATGCCTCGGCAACCCTCGACGCCGCAGCAGCCTTTGACGCGCACGCCTCGGCAATACCCTGGTACGCGAATTTAGTTAATTTCGTTGCTTGTGGTATTTTACCTTATGGCATTACTCACCAAGGGAAGAAGCGGTTCCGCCATGATGCGAAGCATTACTTTTGGGACGAGCCTCTTTTGTTTAAACAATGTGCAGATCAGGTTATACGCCGATGTGTCCCTGAAGAAGAGCAACAGAATGTACTTCGGCAATGCCATTCTTCACCCTATGGAGGACATTTTGGAGGAACTCATACCGCGGCCAAAGTTTTGCAATCCGGTTTGTATTGGCCAACATTGTACAAAGATGCCCAAGAATTTTACAAGCAATGTGATCATTGCCAGAGGACGGGCAATATCTCTAGACGACATGAGATGCCGCTCCAGAACATCATCAAGGTAGAATTGTTCGATGTGTGGGGGATCGATTTTATGGGACCTTTCCCATCTTCATTCAGCAACCTCTACATTCTACTTGCCGTCGACTACGTATCTAAATGGGTGGAGGCAACTGCAGTTCCCAACAACGATTCTAAGACCGTGCAATGATTCTTGCAGAAAAATATATTTACACGATTTGGGATGCCGAGAGCAATTATCAGTGACGAAGGCAAACATTTTGACAACAAACTAATTGCCAAGATGTTGCAACGCTTCGGCACATCACACAAGATAGCCACGGTATATCACCCATAAACCAACGGGCAAGCAGAAATTTCCAACCGGGAGTTGAAGGGTATACTCGCGAAAGTTGTAAATCCCTCTAGGAAGGATTGGTCATTAAGACTAGATGACGCACTTTGGGCATATCGCACTGCATTCAAAACACCCTTAGGTATGTCCCCCTTCCGACTTGTCATGGCAAAACATGCCATCTACCGGTGGAAATCGAACACAAGGCATACTGGGCAATCAAGACCGTGAATATGGATGGGGAAAGTGCCGGACAAAAGCATTTGTTGGACCTCAATGAGATAGAAGAATTTCGTGCACTCGCCTATAACAATGCATGAATCTACAAGGAGAAAACAAAGCAATGGCATGACAAGAAACTATTGCCGCGATAATTCACGCCAGTGCAAATAGTTCTCCTATTCAATTCTCGGCTAAAACTTTTCCCGGGAAAGCTGAAATCAAGATGGTCGGGACCATTCGAAGTTGTCAAACCATTCTCCCATGGTGCCGTGATAATCAAGTTCATCTCTGACAACCATGAATTCAAAGTTAATGTACAAAGATTGAAGCACTACAATGGTGCCCATATGGAACGTAACAAAGAAGTGGTCACTTTAGGAGATGCATGAGCATGCTCTCCTTTCAATATTTTCTTTTCTTTTTTTCTTTTTCTTTTTATTTTCATTTTTATTTTTAGGAGATATTTTATTTTTCTTCATTATCTTTAGTTTTCAGGTTTTCTTTGTTTTTTTTTCACAACAAGACTTACAACCACTATGCTAAGGAAATTTACTGCCGAGATCCTTGCCGCGGCATCATCTGTTGCCACGGCAACCAACCCTGAAGATGCCACGACAACCAAAGCTAAAGACATCCCGGCAACCACTGCAAAAGCCAATGGTAAATCACCTATGCCCGAATCAACTCCTACGGAATCATTTTATGATTTTTCAGATTCGGACGAGTCCTCCATTGCACCAACAAAGACCGCACCAATTGAATCCTCCAAGCGAAAAGCCAATGACACTGATGAAGAGGACAACCCCGTACGAGGATCGATTCCACCACCGGAAACAAGAAAACAACCATCGCGTTTAAGCAAGAGAATAAAGCAAGGAAACTAATCATCTACGATGACGAACTCTCGGAGTAAGTCCTCGTATGCATTTTATTTTTTTGTTATTTTTATGCATACATTGAGGACAATGCCTCACTCGAGTTTGGGGGGGATTGTTATTAGTAGTTACCATGTTTAGTTATATTCATCTTAAATGTTACATTTAGGATACATAAATTGCTTGCCATGCCTTTAATTGGAACAAGAATTGCTTAGATTTGATGAATATTCGATGATGACTTTGCCAATGCACTTAATTGATAAAATTTTTATTCTAGGATAACCATGGAAAAACTTAGAATTTTACTATGATGCTAAATTTGATGAAACACTGTTGTGGTTTGATTGATTTAAGGAATTCTAGTGAACTTAGGTTGATAATTAACAAATTGGGGGATTAGAATAAAAATTGGATGAATGCTAGAGGTGCCCGAAATTGGGTCTAGCATGTGATAAAAAAATTGATCACTAGAGGTGCCCGAAACTGGCTCTAGTATGTGTTAAAAAAATTTATAACTAGAGGTGCCCGAAACTGGCTCTAGTCGAATATATTAACTTAAGAAAACTAAAAACAAAACACTAGAGGTGCCCAAAACTGGCTCTAGTTAAAACATGTTAAAAAGAACCCAATAAAGTAATTTGAAAACTATTGTTTGCATAGAATCCGAAAAAACAACTTGCACACAACTCCGCACACACTCACAAGCATTATAGTTTGATTCTGAGTAATTCCTAAGTTTTCCGAAAAAATAAAAAGCCAATCAAACTTTGTGCCCTGGTTCAGAGAATTGAAATCAAGTTCAAAGCTAAGTTTGTGAAAATTGAAGTCTTGGCAGGTAATTATGAGTTTGCATTGCTTGAGGACAAGCAATAGTTCGAGTTTGGGGGTGTGATAAGTGTTCAAAAGTACTATTTTTCTTACCCTTTTTACTCACATTATTGTTAGACTTAGGCTCATATTAGTTGCATAATTAGCCATTCATGCATTAATCCATGTTTCCTTCCATCGTTGAGCTTGATTACATAACTTGGTAGTTTTTGTGGGAAAAGATGTTGCTTTGGAATGTTTTTTGTGTATGTGCAGGATCACTTGCCAAAGCAAGGCTAGAGCTAGTTGCCAGGGCAATGCATGAAGGAGACGCCGAGTCAGTTGCCAGGGCAATTGTCGACAAGAGCAAAGGTGATATGGTAGTCGAAATTGATGACTAGACAAGCCCAAGATGACGTGGAGCAAATCTCAATCCCAAAGGAATTTGATTTCCATGAAGAGATTAAAGAAGAATTAAATTCCAAGAAGATAGGAGAAGTTCTAGTAGGAATATAATTATAATAAATAATTATATTCTTTAAAGATAATTTAATTCCAACTTAACTTCCTCCTCAAAGAAGGACTTTGGCCTAGCCCTATAAATAAGATGGAGATTTCGACAATCCATAGAGAAAAAGATAAGGGAATTTCGACAAGCATCAAGGAGGGCAAGAGGAGAGAAATTTCGACAAGCATCTAGGGCAAGGAGGATTTCGACAAGCCTCCTTCTTCATCCTTTTCTTTCTTGTTTGATTGGGTTGATGCTAGGGATTATTTATCTTGTGTTTCTTTGTAACCTAGCCATGAACTAAATCTATTTGGCTATGGTTATTGTATTTTGTGGTTGTGAGAAACTATTGGTTTTTTGTTTAGGTAATAAGAGTTTGCATTTTTCTATTCAAGGTTTATTTATTCTTGGTTCTTATTCTTGTTTGCGAGTGAATTGGGAGAGGATCTCGTGATTTCATCTATTTATCTAATATCGGGAGAGTTAGATTCAAGAAACGAATGAATATGATATTTATTCAATTTATTGATGGTGAAGATTAATTCGGCTTAGGAATAAGTTAAGGATTTCAACGGCTAAGAGGAGCGCAAGATTGGTTGTTGTTCACCCTTGATTCACGCAGGGATGTATGATCAAGGCATGCACAAGTATCTAGAGTTTCGACTTAGGGATAAGAAGAAACCATTGAAGAACGCTCTGCCAAACCTTGAAGGTTGCTGCCTAGATGCCCAAGTAGTTGCCCAGGCAACCATCGATTAGTTGCCAAGGCAACCCCGTTGTGCAAGTTGCCATGGCAACTGAGTTGCCCGTTCACTCTTTTACCAAGACGATCCAATCGGCTATCACACCTCAACTCAGGATAACCTGGCCTGTCTCTCTCTCATTTGATCTCATATTTTCTTTTACTTTATTGCTTTCTAGATTAGTTATTAGTTAAACTCCTATAATCCTTTATTTGTGTTTTTACTTTTTACAGTGCAAGAGACTAGATTCTTGAAGTGGCACAAATCCCTGTGGAGACGATATCTTTTATACTATAACTTGCGACATGTATACTTGCACATTTACGTAGGACTTATTACGCGCAATAGTTGTTCTAAAATTTTTGTTTGGGTTCAACCGCAAAACCGAGTATGTTGGCTTGTCTCCTGTTGCCTCTGCTTGCTTTTGCTTTTTTTCACATGCATACTATAATCCTCAGGTATTCTGGCATTTTTCTATTTTTGGCGTCGCATACGGCCTGGCCGTAGGGCAGAGGAACAGAGGTGGGGAAATGAAAAGCTAGGTGTGGTGCACACGCACGTGTGAAGGCTCGAATAGGCCGGCTGGCAAGGCGCGTATCGCATAGGGGAGCTTGATGCTTGATCCTGGCTGGTCGATAAGAGCTCAATCCAACGGTCCAAGAGATTGCGACGCGAGGATGGAGGGATCCCAGCTAGGGTTTCCAACCAAGGTCTGATCTGGACCGTTAGATCAAAGGCTAGATCTAACGGCCCAAAAGCGGCTGCGTGGAGGATAAAAGAGAGATTAGGGTTTTGTCTTTATTTGATTAGCCTTAGGGTTTTTTGGGCCAAAATGGCCAAATTTGTAATTTAACATTTTGAGTTTTTGGATATGTATAGACTATTAAATTTAAATAAACTTTGGGCTTTTATTTATTTATTTTATTATATATGTTGATTCTATTTTTTTAATAATAATTATAAATAATAATATTAATAAAATAATAACAATATATAATAAGGGTAAAACTTTGATACACAGGCTGTGTAATATTAATTTTACACAAGCCTGTGTATTTAAACTATAAAAACCTAAATCCTAAATTCCTAACCCTAACCCTAAAAAACTAAACCCCATACTTTAAACCCTAAACCTTAAATTTTAAACACTAACCTTAAATTTTAAACCCTACAACCTAAACCTCTAAACCTTAAACCCTAAACTAAAACCCTAACCCCTAAAACTAAAAGGCACATGTAAACTAAAGTTTGCACAGCCTGTGTATCAAGGCTTTTTCCATATAATAATGCTAAGATAATAACATAAACCTAAACTAATAATAGTTAATAGCAATAAAGAAATACTAGTAATAGTCTTTTTTATTTTTGAGTTTTTAATAATTATAATAAACATAATTACTAGTATATAATAAAGCATTAATAAGAATAGATAAAATAAATAAACAAAATCCATTATTTTAAATATAAAAAAGAAGAATGGATTAATATCCCGGATAAAATTAGTGATTACAGTTGCCCCTCTTTGCTTGTCCTTGTGGAACAAGAATAAAGCAAAGACCATAAGCACTAATTTTATCCGACTTCCATGTCTGAAGATTTCGAGCAATAAGTTCCTCATATATAGAACTGTTCACCCTTCATCTTCCTGAAATCCTGGAGCTTCAAGTTCTTCCTACGTAGAGACTGAAGAAAATACCCTCGAGATGATGCCCTGATTTCTGATCGCCTTGGCATGGGATGGTATCTCGCCTTGAGACTACCGAAATATTTTCACCATTTTTCCTGAAGTCTGAAAATCGTAGGATGATGTCCCGATTTCTGGTCGCCTTGACACCGGACAATATCTATCCTAGAGACTAATAGAATGCCCCGATTTCTGTTTGTCTTGGCATAAAATGGTATATCACCCTGAGACTATCAAAAGATTTTCACCGTAGTCTTGAAGGCTGAAAACCCCAATATGATGTCCCGATTTCTGGCCATTTAAACACCAAAAGGTATCTCACTTAAAGACTGCCGGAATGCCTCGATTTATGTTCATCTTGGCATAAAATGCTTGTCGCTCCCAAATAACTTGATGATTGGAAGACTTTTAGAAATCACAAATATGTAAATTAAAGAACACTTGATTCTTTGTTGGGATCTACTTCTCCTTTCCTGAATCACAAGATCCAATCTTTGTCATTCTTCAAGTACCTGAAAAGACAGACATGATGATTTGATGATGCGAGTTTGCATGCTCCTATCTTAAGGATGCCTAAATACTCATGATGCATGGCAAATAAACTCTTGGTCACTGCTGCGATGACTTCTTTCTTGGTTTCTTTTCTCAGCTTTCTTTTGCTATCTTTTTTATTCTCGTAAGCTTGTTATATTGCCTTGCGCTAGGATTGAGACCCTTTCAACCTTCACCATTAGAATTTCTAAAAACTTTGCTCTAAAGCGTCCTTTTGGGTTTTCATTTTATATTTACTTTTCTCAAAGTGCCCTTTTCAGATTTTCACTTTGGGTTCCTTTTCTCTTTTACTTTTTTTTTTCTTTTTCTTTTTTTCTCTTTTCTCTTTTTTCTTTCTTCTTTTCTCTTTCTTTTTTTTCTTTTTCAGGCGCCCTTTTAGTTTTTCGCCTCTGGATTCTTCCTTGTTTTGAACTCATACGCAGAAGGCATATATCATATTCTCTTGGTAAATTCTGCTAACTTTGCACCTAACATCTTCTAAGCTTTGAATTTGGTAGACTTCTTTCAATGGAATCAATTTCTGTCTTTGGGTAACCCGACTTAATAGGTTAAATCATAGTAATGCCAAGAAATCTTTTGCTTTGCAATAATCTACTTCAATCTATTTGCCAAATGCTCATGAAATAGACAAAGGAAGGCACATAATAAAATTTCATTAATATTTGAAGAGATGTTGGAATAATTTGAAAGTCATGGAAAACATGAGAAAAATAAAAAGAATAAGTAAATAACAGATGATGCAACATCCCCGAACATCGATTGTATGAATATGCAAGAGCCCATCGACAGTGGTAAATCTCTCACTTGTCGTCCTTAACTTAAATTTACGATAACTGAGAGGGATTCTACCATAGACCGAAGTAGATCCCCTCAACTGAACCAGAGCCTATTAATCGGATGCCAAATCTCAAAATTTACCTGAACCGTCATTTTCAAATTTTCAATTCAAATCCTCATTTGGTTTCAAGATGCCCGTTTTCGGGTTTTCATCTTAAACCCTTCTTTATTTTTTCTTCTTTTTTCTTTTATACTTGAGGCGCCTTTTTGGGTTTTTCACAATAGGTATTTTCATTTTGTGAAGCGCTCTTTTAGGTTTTCACTCTACCATTTATTCTTCTTTTTTCTTTTTTTTTCTTTTTTTCTTTCTATTCAAGCTTAATACTTCTTGACAAAGTCTAAATTTATAGGATTTCTTAATTCTTTCCCATCCATCTCAGTCAAAATTAATGCTCCTCCAAAAAAGGCCTTTTTAACAACATAAGGCCCTTCCCAATTAGGCATCCGCTTCCCCCGGAAGCCTTTTTGGATTGGAAAAATCTTTTTAAGCACCAGATCCCCCTCTTGAAATTCTCTTGGGTGAACCTTTTTGTTATTAACCCGCATCATCCTCTTATGGTACATCTGGCCATGACAGAGGACCTTCAATCTTTTCTCTTCGATGAGGTTCAACTGATCAAAACTGACTTGCATCCATTCGGCTTCTTCTATTTTCACCTTATTCAAAATTTGAGGTGATGAAATCTCCACCTCGATAGGTAATACCGCTTCTGTACCATAGACTAAAAAATACAATGTTTCTCATGTGGATGTTCTCAAAAATGCCCAATAAGTGAACAGAGCAAAGTATAGCTTCTTATGCCAATCTTTGATAGTGTTTGTAGTCGTTGCTATGATTTTTTTGATATTCTTATTTTCCGCTTCTATTGCCTTGTTCATCTTAGGATGATAAGTAGTAGAATTGTGGTGCACAATCTTGAATTGTTCACACACTTCGATCATCATCTTGTTGTTCAAATTGGAAGCATTGTCTGTAATGATTCTTTCTGGCAAACCATAGTGACAAATAATTTCTCTCTTCAAGAACTTGGAAATTGTTGCTCTTGTGATGTTGGCATAAGAAGCGGCTTCTACCTACTTGGTGAAGTAATCAATAGCTACTAGGATGAAATTGTGCCCATTAGAAGCTTTTGGGTGTATCTGACCAATGACATCCATGCCCCAAATAGCAAAAGGCCATGGTGAATTCATGGTGTGAAGCGGTACTGGCAGAGAATGTATCTTATCGACATCAATTTGATATTTATGATATCTCTTTGCATGATCGATGCAATCTTCTTCCATGGTCGACCAGAAGTAACCATATCTCATGGTTTTTCTAGCCATTGAGAAACCATTAGCATGGGTCCCACACAAATCATCATGTACTTCCTCTAAAATGTTTTTAGCCTCTCGGGCGTTGACATATCTCAACAATATATGGTCTTTTCCCTTTTTGTACAAAATATCTCTATCGAGGACATACCCCGATGTCAACCTTCTAATAGTTCTTTTATCATTGTCGTTAGCCTCTTTTGGGTAAACCTAGAATTTGATGTATTGGAGGATGTCATAATACCAAGGATTGATATCTTCCTCTTCTTCCAAATTATAGTAATGGGATGGTACCTTAAAAATTTTCATCTCGATTGGCTTCATTTCAGCTTTTAGGCTTGCCATTAACATGGCGGCCAATGTTGCTAGGGCGCCGGCCATCTGATTACCTTCCCTCGACAAATAAGCAAAACTAATTTTTTCAAAGTCTTTAACCAACTCTTGAATGAGATCATAATACTTGATTAACTTCGGATCTCTTGTCTCCTATTCTTTCCAAAGATGATAGATTACCAAAGACGAATCTCCAAAGACTTGAAGTACCTTGATATTTCTTTCGATTACCGTACGGATCACCATGACACAAGCCTCATATTCGGCTATAATGTTTATACAGAAGAATTCCAATCTACTTGTAAAGGGGTAGTAGACATTTTCAGGAGAAATTAGCACTACCCCTATTCCATGGCCTATAGTATTAAAAGCTCCATGAAAATACAGCTTTCAATACTCGTTCTTCGAGGTGGGATCTTCTTCAAATGAAACACATACTAGATCTTTATCCAGGAAACTAAAATCCAATGGCTCGTAGTTATCTGAAGCGCGGCTTGCCAAGAAATCTGCCACCACACTTTCATTTATCACTTTCTGGCTCACAAAAACGATATCAAATTCTGACAACAGCGTTTTCTAGTGGGCTATTATCCCTTTCAGTGCTGGCGCTTCCATAAAAAATTTCAATAGATCTTACCTAGAAATCAAGCAAGTGGTGTGATACAACATGTATTGCCTGAGTCGCTTGTTAGCCCATACTACGACGCAACATAGCTTCTAGATCAGTGGGTACCGTGTTTTGCACTCGATGAACTTCTTGCTCAAGTAACAAATAAACCTTTATTTCTTGCTTGACTTGTCATGTTGCCCCAACACATAACCCATTGAATTCTCAAACACTATCAAGTACAAAATTAGGGGTCTATCAAGCACCGGTGCTACTAGAATTGGGGAATTAGTCAAGTGCCTCTTGATATTCTCGAGTGCTTCTTAAAAATCTTTATCCCATACTCTCAGACTGTTTTTTCTGAGAAATTTAAAAATGGGATCACATTTATCGGTCAACTGGGAGATAAACTGAGATATATAATTCAAAATTCCCCAAAATCCTTAGACTTCCTTTTCTGTTTGAGGTGGTAGGAGATCCTGAATTGCTTTGACCTTATCGTCAATTTTAATTCCCTTTCGGCTAACCACAAAACCTAAGAGTTTCCCAGACAGAACTACAAAGGTACACTTAGCTGGGTTGAACTTTAATTGATACTTTCTCAACCTTTGGAACAGCTTCCTTAAATTTTGGATGTGCTCCTCCTTAGTCTGAGATT
Organism: Hibiscus mutabilis; assembly: GCA_019671005.1. NCBI lineage: Eukaryota > Viridiplantae > Streptophyta > Magnoliopsida > Malvales > Malvaceae > Hibiscus > Hibiscus mutabilis. Next base: position 33,043,715 of record CM033741.1, read on the forward strand.
TAGCTATCATGTTATCCACGTACACCTCAATCTCCTTATGCATCATGTCATGGAAAAGGTTACCATGACTTTTTGATTAGTGGCCCCAGCGTTCTTTAATCCAAAAGGCAGTACCTTATAACAAAACGTGCCCTACATGGTCACAAAGGTGGTCTTTTCCATATCTTCGGGATGTATTTTAATTTGATTGTACCACGAAAAGCCATCCATGAATGAGAACCAAGAATGCCTCGCAGTATTGTCAACTAGAGTATCAATGTGAGGCAAAGGGAAATTGTCTTTAAGACTTGCCTTATTAAGATCCCTATAAGCCACGCACATGCGTACTTTCTTATCTTTTTTGGCACCGAGAATATATTGGCTACCCACTCAAGGTATTTAGGAACATTTAAGAATTTAGCCTCAAACTACCTTTTTACTTCTTCTCTAACCTTTAGCAATATGTCTGTTCTCATTCTTCGAAGCTTTTGCTAGACGGGCTTACATTCTAGCCTTATAGGAACTTTGTGTACCACAATATCTGTGTTTAAACTTGGCATATCTTGGTATGTCCAAGCGGATACATCTTTTAATTCTAGAAGCAGTTCCACCAAATCCTGTCTAACTTTTTATGATAAAGTAGTGTCGATCTTCACCTCTTTCCTTTCCTCATCAGTTCCTAAGTTCAAGACTTCTAACTCTTCTTGATGTGGCAGGATTTGTTTCTCCTCACTTTCCATTAGTCTTAATAATTCATCTAGGACCTCATATCCTACTTTGTCATCTCCTTCATTGATTTCTACCAAGCACATGGGTTGCTCGAAATGTACCTCAGGATTAGATTCAAAATTATTCATACAATTAATATTAAAGGGCCTGTACGAGTTTGAAAATATGTATTGGGAATAGGAATGAATAGATTATGAAATGAGTAAACAATAAACGAATAAACAATGAATGAAATGAATGTTATGTTTGCCATTTGAGAAAGAGATATTGAAAGTATCATTTTTCATTGAAAGCAAATAAAAGTTGACATAACAGCCCTTTTGCAAAAGATCCATATTGCTATCGGGCAAAAGCAACGTGGTTGTTCTGAGCATTACTTTGATTCGGACTTAAAAACTACAGGCATGTCCTCACAGGTCCAATTGTTGAGCTCTTCCCCTGGGAAGCATGGGCAGATCTTGGTCAAAGGCTGGACAGTCTGGTCGTCCTTGAAGATCACGTTAACATCCATCACTTCCAAAGCTTCACTGATCAGCTTTTCATTGAGAAACTTTTCAATATCTTGATTCCCTTCTTGCACCTTCAATTCAGGGTTTACTATTTTGCTTACAAAAACACTCTTGATATCGGCATAAGTTATAGGCCCTTATAAAATATATTTCTCTTTAAATCGAGCATTCCTTTGTTTTTCTCTCTTCTTCCATTATTGTTTCCTTTCAAGAATTTAGGCCTATATCCTAGTCTAAAATGATCATTCTTGTTGATGACGCCTTTAGCTCGCAGACATCCTTGCATATTTTTTCACAAGCCTTTTCCCTTTCTAAGCTCCTCTTCCCAAGGTCTCCAACACCACCATCTTAGAACAATTTGATAGTCTGGGACATGGAATCCTTTTCCCTTCGGCAACAAAAGTGGCATTGACAAACGTCAAACCCTAAAGGCACACTCCACTGCTTTTTATCAGTATGAATATACGGTGCATCAGAATTCACCGAAGTAGCGATGTCTTGTTTGGCATTAACCATCACTAGCTTTCATTCAATGACAAACTTTAATTTTTGATGTAGAGATGAAAGAATAGCACCGGCAGAATGTATCCATGGCCTTCCCAACAGACAGTTATAGAATGACCGAATGTCCATAACCACAAAGTTGACAGTGTACTCACTCGAGCCAATGAGCAGGGGTACTTCAATTTTCCTGACCACATCTCGTTAGGTCCCATCGAATGCTCGTACTATATTCTGACAGGGTTTCATATGCAAACTATCGATAGGCAGATGTTGCAAAGTAGCCAAAGATATGACATTCAAAGCAGAGCCATTATCAATAAGCACTCCCTGTAGCATATGGCCTTTGCAATGGGTGGTGATGTTTAGAGCCTTGGTGGACCCCATAACTCCTTCTAGTATGTCATCATCACTGAAGGTTATGTAATTATTAGCGGTGATATGGCCGATTATCCGGTCTAACTTGCCGACTGAGATATCACTTGAAACAAAGGTTTGGTTTAAGACCTTTAACAGTGTTTCACGATGTTTTTCTAAATTTAATAGTCAAGCACTGAAATTTGGGCTGGCTACATTTCGAGTTGCTCCACCATATTGTACTCGTTGTGGTTTAAAAATCTTAAAAATTCTTAATCTTGAGCCTTCGTTACCGGCTCATTGATTTTTAGAGGTGGCTCTTCTCTAAATATCTTCTCGAGTTCAAACCCAGTTTCCTTGCCTTTATCCTTCGGCTCCTCCGTCGCCTTTAGAGTTTCTGGAGAGGAGCACCGACCGCTCATTGTAAAGTGCCCAACATCATTTACCCCCATGAGATTAGGTTCTATTGATTCTTTTCCTTGAGTAGGCTTTACTTCATCCAGTAACTTTCCACTTTCTTATGAATTGGGACACCCTAGTATTGAAACATTAGCGTTGTAATTCTGTGGGACCATCCGAGTATCCTTGAAAGAAAAAGATGTCGGGGCAGAAATTAGGACTTTAGGAGCCACCTTAGGGCCTTCTTCTTGAGGTGTGCTCTCTCCACTTGGTTTGAAACCAAGGACAAAATGTCTTCTTGCACTATACTTAGTGTTCGAGATGTCCGAGGCGTAGACTTCTGATTCCTTATTTCCCTCTTCTTTCTCAAAGAACTCAATCTCTTTATTATCCATCAATTTCTGAACCACCTAATGAACTCTGTACAATCTTGAATCTCATAATCCACTGATTGATGATACTCGTAATAAGGGGGCCACAACCCTTCTTCAAGATCACCATCCCTCGTTCAATGAGGCGTACCATGCACAAATGCTGAAAAACCCACCTCAAAGGGGACTTTAGTTCAGACACACTCACCTTAGCTTTCCTTGTGTATCCTTCTTCAACAGCATTTACCCTCTAACCTCCATGGTTGGGTAGGTGATTGTTGGCCCTACTTGGTTCTCCAACTATAATACTCCATTTTTATCAGATTTTGGACGAACTTCTTAAATGCCAAGAAGTTCTTAATCGAATACCCTAGAACATCAGCGTGGTACTCGCAGTGTGCTTTGGGGTCATACCACGCTGGGTAAGGTGGGTTAAAAAGAGTAACATGGTAAGGTCGGACTAAATCTGCCTTGTACAACTGCGAGTATAGCTCATTGTAAGAAATAGGTAATAGAGTAAAAGACCTATTCTCCCATTTTTTCTTGGGCCCCCAATCTTTTCTGCTATTAGAACTTTGGGCATTCTCGGTTGTAGCTTAGGGTTGGGAGATTGTGAAGTTCTTAACGACCTTATAGGTGCTTACATTGTTGACCTCATGATCTTTTTTCTTATAACATGGTAAGGTCAGACTAAATCTGCCTTGTACAACTGCGAGTATAGCTCATTGTAAGAAATAGGTAATAGAGTAAAAGACCTATTCTCCCATTCTTTCTTGGCCCCCCAATCTTTTCTTCTATTAGAACTTCGGGCATTCACGGTTGTAGTTTAGGGTTGGAAGATTGTGAAGTTCTTAACGACCTCATAGGTGCTTACATTGTTGACCTCATGATCTTTTTTCTTAAACTATTTTTATGACAGTTCTTCTCCTTTAATTCTTCTGCTCTTAATGGCCGCTTCGATACGTTTGTCGATCATAACCATGTCTGCAAAGTTGTTGATAGGATTGCTGATCAAACGATCATAAAGTGTTCCCCTTAGTTTGTCTATAAACATCAGAGGAATTTCATTCTCATGAAGCAGGGGCTGAACTTGCGCTGTCACATCGCGCCATCTCTAGGCATACTCGCGGAGGCTCTCATTACACTTTTGTTTCATCCCTTGCAAAAGAAGCCGATTAGGGACCATATTAGTTATATGCTTGTACTGGTCAGTGAAGTCCTTGACTAAATCTTTCCATGACTTGATCTGAGCCCGCGTTAACTGATTATACCACCTCGTGGCAGATCCCACTAAGTTGTCTTGAAAACAATGGATTAACAACTTCTCATTGTAGGTCAATCACACCATCTTCTGACAGAACATGGTTATATGAGCGATGGGACAAGTTTTCCTATTGAACTTCTCAAATTCTGAAGTTTTGAACTTATACGGGATCTTCACATCAGGGACCGAGCTAAGCTCCTAGAATTCAACCCATACGAGCCTTTTTCATCTTCCTTTAATCGAAACCTCTCTTCAATATCCTTATTGGTTTCTTTGAGTTACTTCGAGAATTCTGCCTTTACTTGATTTAGTTTTTCCAGCTCTTCAAAGTCTGGGATGCTATCCTCAACATTTTCTATATTTCTAAATGTCACACCCAATTGAGCTTCCAATATGATGAGATGAAGATACCCCTTGCAGAGGTCTTGGTGTAGGGTTGATAAAGATCGAGAAGTACGAAGGGTCTCCCGAGTTCTGAGTGGGATTTTCAATAGTACCATTCCCTCTTGGGACTTCTCCCTGACTGAGTTTCAACATCTGAGATATCTCCTTCATCATATCTTGTTGGGATTTGATTATGGTATCCCTTAATTCTTGCCAAGTCTACTCTAACTGTCCCCTGAGATCGGCTTCCAACTTAGTGAAGTTTTTGTCTATTATCCTTGTTTGCAAACGAGTGCGATATGGGTGTGGAATGATTGCGATTTACCTTTCATTTTCCTCACAACATTGTCATTATTAATTTCATTGTATAATCAATTAATGCATGCTATATGTGTTACGTGATGTGTAACACCCCGAAAACTAATCTGGTTGTAAATTGGATTCTGGTAACCGAGAATTTAATTCTCGATAAGTCAAGATAATTATTGACCATGTGATTAATTTTACATGTGTAAATACATGATTATGCATTGCTATTGGACTATATTAAAAACATTGAAAGCTTAAGGGGCATTTGACGATGCTAATATTTAAAAATATGTAATGGATTTAAAGGATAGGTACAAGTCCTCAATCCTTCACGGCTAAGCTCCTTGGCATTGAAGGAACTCACCATGATTTTCCCACGTTGGGGGAAAACATGGCACCAACAAAGGCATCCTCCATGTTTACGTAGAGGAATACACATTGTTTGGGGAATTAAAATAAGACAAGGCTGCCACATGCACCATGTTCCATGGTGAGTAAGCATGCCATGAATTATGGTTTCACGCCACGTGGAAATCTATAGCTAAAGAAACTTTGAAGGATTGCCTTTGTCCCATACACGTGGAAGTATATGACAAAAACATGAATTATCTTTCCATGATACGTGGAAAAACAAACAAATGCATTGCTACTCATTTTGTTTAATAGTGAATAATTAAATAATATTAAAGATGTGATAAAGATCACCAAAACTTTTGGTTAAGGAAACCATGAAAACATGACTTGTGTAAGGCTAGGACAGGTGGAATCAAGGGAAAAGATTGTAATATCCCGAAAACCGGCTTAGTTAGGATTCAGCTTTCGATGACCGGGAAATTTATTTTCTATTTGAGTAAGAAAATATATAAAATGAATAAAATGGATTAACATGATTAAATTGTAAGGTTATGGAATTCGAAGCTAAGGGCTAATTTGAAAAGATATGAAGTAATAAGTCATAAGTGTCAGATACGATAGAATGGAGTGGCTAAGTATGCACTTAATGATAAAAAAATATGTTTAGTGACTAAATTAGAAGAAAGTAAAGTTAAGAGGTTAGAGTTTAAATAAAGGAAAAGATTAAGGATTTATGGTTAATTAAATCACAAGGTTACTTCATAAAAAGGAAAGGTAATTGAAGGACTAAGTAATTAAGCTATGTGGCGACTAAAGTACAAAGATTTAAAATTTGTTTATAGAATGAACGTATGATCGGTGATTAAATAATAAAGAAATAAAGCTAAGTGCAAGAGGTGGAAAGTTTGGTGATCAAATGTGTGACTAACCCTTTGTTTTATGAGTCATCTGTCAAGTGTTACAATGTAATAATTTCTAAATAAATAAAATGATTATTAATTGAGGGGAACCTCATGATAAAGAAAGAAAAATTAGCTCTTTCTCTGATCATCTTCTTCCAATATCCTTCCACCACTGTTGTAAGCTTGACAGAGCTTTAAAGTGGATTTTCGAGATTCTTACAAATGGATTACTAGCATATTAAATTGATTATGCTAAAGATCAAAATAAAAGCGAGGAATCGCGAGTTCGGAAGGACTAAGGATATCAAGCTGAAATAATAATCCATGACCAATCATATCTCGGAAGTATCGGTGAGTGTAGTTGTGCCAAGGGATAGGCAATGAACTATCCCATTGCATTTGTATTGTGTTTTCGTATTGCATCTGTCAAAAGGGCTCAAGTAGAGCAATGCTTGTGTGGATGCCAAAGGTGAGCATGGTAAGCCTTTTGATAGGGTTGATATTCTATAAGTCATTATGTGATAATCGGGACAGGTTACATGTGAAATTGATATGAGTAAGATATGATATGATATGCTAAATTGACACGAACATGTTATGATATAATACGTAATGATATGATATGTCATTTGGAGCCAAGGCTCAATATGCAATATAATATGCTATGATATGGCCTAAGGGCATAAAGGTAAGCTATATGATGAAATATGTATAATCCTAGACATTTGTGAGTTTTAGATACAATTGACATGCCATAGGGTTAATTGAGCTCGTATAAGTAAGGGTGGACTACGGTCTGAGGCTACGGCCTATATGTAGGGGTTAAAAGGATTGAATGTGTAAGGGACTATCCGGAGCTACGGCTCAAGGCTACGACCTACTATCCGTTATATGTGTTGGTGTAAAGGGGAATCTGCATATCCATTTGTTACTATGTCCAAGGGATTGATATGTGTTACACCTTGCTATGATTATGTGAAAGTATGGTAAATGACTTAAGCATGGGACTTATGAGATTAATAGTTTAAGTATGGTATTTAAGTATGATGCTATGTTGTTCATGATCATAGCATGCCATTCATGTCATTTAATTGCTTTACGTTTGTTATGACTACCTCACTAGGCTATATAAGCCTAACATATGTGTCTCTCATGCATTTCAGGACTTTGACGAATCTTAGCTTGATCGTGTGGTAGAAGTTGCAAGTCACTCCAAGCAAATCACATGTATGTTATTTTTGCCTTTAAACTCCTAGCAAGGTGGCATAGGCTTTAAACATGTTTAACTAGCCCTCTTCTGTTTGTATATATCAGCTCCTGAGTTAATATGGTAAAGAAACTCGGTCTTTGATTTATATGCCAAATGTGAAAATCACTAAAATCAGCCTATAATGCACTAAAAAGAGAAATGCTGGTAAACGGATTCAAAATGCTATAAAATTTGGTAAGACATTAAAAATGGTTGTTAACAACTTGCTGGTAAACTTTCATGACAGTTGGTTAATGTTTGGTATGCTAATTTGATGAAAAATTAGAAGAAAGATGCTATCACAGATCTAACTGTATCGGTACGGGTGATGGCGTATCGGTACGGGCTTACCATAATAAACTTAGGTTAAAGGGCGTACCAATACTGAGCAGTGTGTATCAGTACGAAAAATGGTCACTGAAATTTTACTGTAGCAACTGTTCCGATACAGCTAGGACTGTACTGGTATGGTACATCAAGCCAAAAAATTGAATTAATCCCCTAGCTGTGTGTATCGACACAGGGTATCGATACAGCTTTAATTGTTTTAACAATCTCAATATGCGTACCGATACAGCTTAGACTATACAGGTATTGGGAAATTGTCTAGAAACTTTTGACATTGACCCGTTGCCTAGCGTACCGATACGGTGTGTAGCGTACCGGTACATCTCTTCTGCCGTAACAACCTTACTTACTTGTCAGCCCAACCGTACTGATACGGATACCATGTGTATCGGTACGGGTTTTTGATAAGTTAGTTAAACAGTGTAAAATAAATCTTTTAGTTTTACAGATTAATCCCTACGTATTCAAAGATAAAATTGGGTAGGTAAATGATCTCTATTTGTAACAAAACTTTACCAAATTATCATGGATGGGTTTAATTTCATATCTATAAAAATGAATTTCAGATAAAGACCCCTGATTGGTAAAATTTACGTTTTAGCCCCCAAATTCGAAAGAGTTTTAAATTGGACCCCAAATTTGTATAAACCGATAATGTGTTAATTTGCTTCGTAGTAAACGAGATTAATGAGATACTCCAAATAGTTTTTGAACTCCGACTAAGCTTCCCGTTTCCACCCGCCTCCTGATAACACTTTCCGAACTGGCTCTCTACCAGACCGGGAAGGGGTGTTACATGATGCATGGAATAAATGATAAATGCAAGAATGTATGAAAATAAATGCATTTGATTCTGTTGGTGATCACCCTTGAACAACTTTCATTGAAGATTAAAAAAGGTTCTCATTACAAAGAGATAAAAATAAACTCCTACAGATATGCTCGACCCTAACTCTTAGCTCCTCGATGGCTTTAAGTAGCTGAATGAATCTTGGTGCTTCTTCCATGCCCGGAGCTACGAAGGGGCAGAGAGCTTCAGCTTTCGCTGCTAGGTTCCTAACATGTCTAGCAACTTCTTGCACTTGCACCATCACGGTAATGTTATATTGGTCACGGTCCTGAATTATAGGAGTAGCATCATGAAGGCGCCTCAACCAATAACTATATCCCCCTTCCGCAGTTTCTTCAAGAACTACGATCCTTTTGAGGTAATCTTGAACAGGGGCCTCTAATGTCTCGATCTAAGTTTGAAGTGCTTCGTTCACTTTTCGAGTGGCTTGAAGTTTAAGGAAACCCTTCCAAGTGCGATATTCATGAAAAGACCGGTCTAAATTCCCACTCCTTTATTCTAGCTGAGTATTCCGGGATTGGCTTTGATTCAAACTTTCCAGGGTGGAGTTGTACAGACCTTGCATCTCAAATAGTAGTTTTTGTTTTCTTGGGATTTTCTCTTCCATGCGGCAGCATTCTCTTTCTCCCAATTCATCACTTGCTTTCCTTTCTCACATTCTTGTTTGCGCTTCTAGCAGCCTTTCTGTCATTCTCAACGGCTAGCTTGTAGTTTTTTTATCTCCCTGTCAATTCTTATTTACCTTTCTCTCTTTCTTCCTCGACCAAGCGTATAGGATTTTTTCCTTTCCTTCTCCATATCTAGAAACTTTTTTCGATCGATATTCCGCACTAGAGCTTGAAGCTTGAGAGTGTCTCTTTGGTAAAGAACATTCTTTTCTTTCAGATCCGTGTTGAGTTTCTTTAACTGTTTGATTGTCCCATCTCCCTTGTCCACATTTAAGCTGACCCTATAAAGCTCGCTCGTGTGCTCAGTTTGCAAAGCATCTATCCTCTTTTTAACCTCATCTAGCTTGCTTCTTAGGATATCGGCCTCGGAAGGAACCATCTTCAAATGCTCCTCAAGTGACATAGTCGGTCCTTTATCGGCTCCAAAATCTTATCATTTACTCTCTTGCGCATCCGAAAAGCATAATCTGGGGTGAACATGCACTTTTCTATCTTCTTCTACCTTTATACGGTAGCAGTGATCCCAAGCTCTAGAGGCAGCTTGGACCATTGCCTTAAATTCATTCTTGAATGAAAACTTGGCGGTGCTTAAACCGGCGGTGACGGGAACAAACTGTCGTGACCCAAATTGCCTCAATACCAATAGAGGACCGCAAGCAATTCCACCGTACAAGCCTATCATCATCAACCAATCATAATCTCCGCATCTATATAAGAAGCGAAGGACACTACCGAGCCAAGGTACCCTCCACACTATATCTTCATCTTGAAGGTTCTTGAAGATCTTCATCCATTCATGTTTGTCCGGCTCTTCCCACCATTCTTTCGCTAGATACTCTCGCAAAGGTGAAAAATCTCCCAAAAATATTTCGGGCATAACCTTGGTCGATGTCTTCCATAGATGACTTTGAATCCATACCTGAAGCAACTGTGCATATCCCCTAAAATGCCCTTCTTCATGTTTTCGGCTCACATTCAAGAAAATGAAAGTTTCAGTTAAGATTGCTGATACCGGATTAGCCTTCCTCTTCATGCGCTCGAATAAATCTAAGATGGACACATCAATGTTCCCCAAAACCCTCGAGAAAATGATCAAGCCATATATCCCCAAAGCAAATAGATCCATCTTCATAACCTCATCTGGGTGCATAGGTATGATATCTCGAATGCACTCCCATGAAAAGGCGGTACTATCCCCTCGATTCTGAATCAAGCCTTTGACCCAATCTTCACTCATTCCAACTAAGGTTCTAAGCTTGAAAGGATAATTCTAGGACTTTGATGGCTTTGTGTAAATCAAATATTCATGAATATTCTTCTAATTAAGCAAAGCTGGATACTCTTCTACCGTAGGCATCAAATATTTCCCATTAAAAGTGAAGCAACAGAAAGCGAGATTCCAAAACAAAAAGATAGCTCGGAGCAAAGGCTAATTAATTCTGACATACATCAAGTGTGCTATATCACCATAATTTTCACAGAACAACTTTTGCAACCTTCGATCCCATCCTTCCCAAATCTATCTCAATTCCACAAATCATTCTGCTGTAGACTGACATATGTATACCCCGCTACTATGTGCTCGCTCGGTAAACTGTCACCTTGAACCTTTTAGTTAACTTCTGACCAATGTCGAACAGCTGAGTTGGTATCCTTCTTCTTGAGATACCTTCTATCCATGATGAAAGATTTCAACTCGGGCAAACCACTTGAATCAACGCCTTCATGTTATGCAATGTATATGCGAAAATGTATGCAAAAAAAAATAAAACACAAAAAAAACAAGTCAGTATAGGATAAAATTAATAATATAAAGATAAATGGGAAATAAAGCATTAAATAAAATAGCCCTATTTACATCATTTCTAGAAACCTAGGTTAACCGCATGGCTCTAAAAGGGGTGGGCTTTCTATGTTCTCTACATGCAGTTTTGGTACTAAAAGGTACCCAAACTGTCCTCGCTGTCCCATTCTAAGGGTAGCAAGGCCCCCGATCATCACCCATCATAAGCCCCTCTCAACCGAGTTCAATTTAGGGGGACCTATTCGTTATGTCCATACGGAGAAACAATATTCCTACAAAAACATAGGGTACTCGAGCCCCAAAGGTACTTACTGGGCCCATACGGAGGAATAATATCCACACAAAGCACTAGCTTTTTCCCCACTTAAAGAGATAGGTTTAAATGTCAAATTTTAAATGCGTTAAAATAAACTTGCATTTATAAACAAATATTAATTTGATCGTCACTTTAATTCACAACTTTCGAAATTAATAAAGCGATAATTATATATATATATATTTAAATGGCCTGACTCACTTTTGTTTTTAAAAACCAAAACTGGTCTCCAGCGGAGTCGCCAGCTGTAGCGACCTCTTTGAAAATCGAATGATCGCTAAAAAGGAGTAGTAGGTTTCCTTTTCTTTTTTTTTTCTTTTTTGTAGTTTTCTTTTTTTTGAAAAGTATTTTGAAAAAAATAGAGATTTCTTTTCTAAAAATTTTTATTTTTAGAAAATAGTAAAACTTGGAGTCGCCACCGGCCACTTAGGTAGATTGGACACCATAAAAACCAGAGATTCGTTTGAAAGCAGGTTCGAGAGTCAGTTACGGATGGGGAAGGTTTTGGCACCCTACACCGCCCCAAATTGGTACCAAAGGAAAAAAATACAATTACCGCTTTATTAATATTAAATTTTTCTGAATTAAAGTAACGATTGAATTGAAATTTGGTTATACATGCGAGTAAATTTTAAGGTTCTCATTATTCGAGAATAAGTGAAAACTACCACCACTACATTTGATACTAGCCAAGTTTATCCTCGAATAAAGGGGCACCGCATTGACGATTTATATACCAGTATGCAACATAACATGATAGCATGGCAAAAATAGATAGTGGCAAGAAATAAAGCATGAATATCAATATCTAATAAAAATACCAAACGAATAAAATATATCAATGCATATACCGAGATAGAAAACCATGTACCATAAACTATTTACATCCTATACATACATCATAATAACTAAAACTATATCATACTAATATATACATACATATAATGAAACTACACTATGTATATCATATATTATGCTATATGTATTACAAGTCAATAATATATTAAACACCAACAATAAATGGAATTAAAATTAAAGAAAGCAAAGAACATGAACATAAAATAAATGATACATGAATAGAGGGACCGAAAAGGAATTTTACCAATAAAAAACATCAAATTGACCATAAAAAGAGACCGAAATGAAAGACAGAATCGAAAACTAGGGACTTAAGTGGGGATTTGACCATTCTAAAACGGATTGAAAATGAAATTGGAATGAAATTGTAAAGCCATTTAAAATTACAGTGATGAGGGAAGGGTTTTAAAACGCATAAGGACCCAAAGTGCTATTTTGAAAGGATAAAATGTTTTATGAAGCTAATAAACCAATTTAGAATGGGGACCAAGTATATAAACCATTTTTTAAAACTATTTCATTTTAAAAAGGTAATTGAAAAAAAGGAAATATCCTTTGAAATCTTCGACCTTTTAATCCCAGAAAACAATCGATGGCCGCCGTAAAACCCAGAAGCCCGCGAGGCTCAGCTGCATCAGCCACCGTAAAATGATGCCAAAAACCTAAGAACAACACTAATTGGCCCCCTTATTTCTTCTAAACACCAAACCAATGCCCAATTTAGAAAAAAAAAACGAGATCCAAAAGCCCTCTCTTCCTTCAAAACATATTTGAAACAAAACACCCCTTTTACTTTCTTTTGTAAAATCCTTTAGATCTTTATCTGATTCACCTTACACGGCTGAGGAGATCAAAGGTTTGTCATCGGGGAAGCACATCCATCATTAGGAAAGCCCTAGGATGATCGGAACTAAAGCGGCGGGCGAGGTAAAAAGCTCAAACCCTAACTTTAACACTTTTTATGATCATGCCTCGAATGAAATAGAAAATTGGAGATTACCTCTGGAAATTGCTCTATTTTTTTGTATTGATGTTTGTGAATCCCCTTTTTTTCGTTAGGGTTTACAAAATGCTCGGGGCTCCTATATATCCCCTTTGAAAATTACATAAAAAAACTACCTAAAAATGCCATAAATTGCCATTGGTTGTTCTAAAATTTTTGTTTGGGTTAAACTGCAAAACTGAGTATGCTGGCTTGTTTCTTGTTGCTTCTACTTGCTTTTATTTTTTTCACATGCATACTGTAATCCTGAGGTATTCTGACATTTTTTTATTTTTGGCGTCGCATACGGCCTGGCTGGAGGGTGGAGAAATAGAGGTGGGGAATTGGAAAGCTGGGTGTGTCGCACACGCACGCGTGAATACTCGAATAAGCTGGCTGGCGGGGAGCATGATGCTTGATCCTGATTGCTCAACGAGAGCTCAATCCAACAGTCCAAGAGATTGCGGCACAAGGACAGAGGGATCCCAGCTAGGGTTTCCAACCAAGGTCTGATCTAAACTGTTAGATTAAGGGCCAGATCTAACGGCCCAAAAGCGGTTGCCTGGAGGATAAAAGAGAGATTAGGGTTTTTTCTTTATCATATTAGCCTTAGGGTTTTTTTGGGCCAAACGGGCTAAATTTGTAATTTATCTTTTTGGGTTTTTGGATATGTATGGATTGTAAATTTAAATAAACTTTTTATTTATTTTATTATATATGTTGATTCTATTTTTTAATAATAATTATAACTAATAATACTAATAAAATAATAACAATATATAATAATGCTAATATAATAACATAAACCTTATTAGTTAATAGCAATAAAGAAATACTAGTAATAATCTTTTTTATTTTTGAGTTTTTAATAATAATAATAGTAAACATAATTACTAGTAATATTTGAGTTTTTAATAATAATAATAGTAAACATAATTACTAGTAATAGTATAACAAAGAATTAACAAGAATATATAAGATAAATAAACAAAAGCCCATTATTTCAAATATAAAAGTAAAATGAATTAATACTCCGGATAAAATTAATGATTACAGACACGAGTTTGAACTAGTGGACTGAAAGAGAGTAATTTTTCGAAATAAACAAATTTGGGGTTATTTTCTAATTAATTATTAAAAAGGGTATATTCATTTAAATTGCCCACGAGCAGGCGAAAGAAAAAAATACACATAAATTTACACAGAAAAAAATCCTAAGCAACAAAAATCACAAACAGATGAGAAAAATTTCACCATGTCGGCAACAAATTACAAGAGAATTATGAGAAGGCCATCAAACCCTAAAACCCTAAATATATGTATGTGTGTACAAGTACTAAACCGTAGAATACTCTCCACATCCACTTATATCTACTTTTCTCTCGGTTTTATTTCCTCACCAAACAAGTTACATGGTAAAATTTTCGAGCTGAATCAAAAAAAAACTGAGTCAAACTCTAACAATATATTAAAATTCCATCATTGATACAACTTTCATTACATTGAACATGCATGTTTATGCATTATAAATATTTATGATTAAATTTTTTAAGAATTTATAAGCGAAAAATAATTAAAGCTAGATTAACACATAATAAAATATAAACAAAAGATAAAAATTAATATGGTTCAACCATGTTTACCTCCACGAATCGAAAAAGAAATCCACATAAATAAAGATTACAAAGAGTATAATACAAGTAATTCCCTATATCTCAAAACCACGATATATTTTCTAAACTCGGTATATCTTACAAAACCAATATTTTATGACAAACTCTTTCTAAATCCCGACAAAACTCATCTCACAATCAGAGATTTTAAAAGGATTACATGCATGCTAATAATTCTTGCCCATAATTCTATAGTTTAAGACTCCCTATAAGACAAATATTTAGTCATCAAGAAACCTTATGCCATAAGAATTCTTACTTAAATAAACTTAACCACTAAGTTATTTTTCATAACTAAAATTACACCAAAACTCAACTTAATTATCGATTAGAATTTGAATTTGGGTCCATGTCTAAAGTAATATGTTTTGCTACTAACAGTTTATATAAATCCCACCCATAAAAAGTAAGAAAAAACTTTGATACTTATGCGGTGTAAATTTTAGTTTACATGTACCTTTTAATTTTAGGGGTTAGGGTTTTAGTTTTAGGATTTAAAATTTAAGGTTAGTGTTTAGAATTTAAGGTTTATGGTTTAAGATTTAGGGTTTAGGTTTTTAAGGTTAAGGTTAAGAATTTAGGATTTGGGTTTTATAGCGTAAATATGGAGGTTTGTGTAAAATTAGTATTACATAAATCTGTGTATCCAAATTTTACCAAAAGTATATAGAAAACCCTAAAAAAACATTATATATATGAAAGGGAAGACGAAGGAGAAACATAAGGGAGCTTTATGTGCAGATATAAATTACTGTGAATAATGAAAAAGAGAAAAAAAACAAAACAAAACAAAGAGCAGAGAAAAGTGAACTGCAACAGCATAATTGATAATACTCTATGCCATGAAATAAAAACGACAATGCAGCAGCTCCTTGCAGTGTGTTTCTGTCTCTTTTTCTTCTTCATCATCAGTCATCACTCAAATTTCCTTTCTCCTTTTCTTATTCTTCAATGTTTTTGATAAGATCACTATAATTTGTTTCATGCGTTGTCCCCCCCCCCCCCCCACCACCCCACCCACATCACATACTACAAGATAGGGTTGTAAACGAACCGAACATTCAACGAACTGCTCATGAACTGTTCAGCGAGAAGTTCATTTATGTTCGTTTATTTATTAAACGAACGAAAACAAATAAGATTTTATGTTCGTTTAATTAAATGAACAAGTAAGAACAAATGGCTCGTTCGTTCGTGAACGTTCGGTAATTCGTTCGTTTATGTTCGTTCACTTTTATTCATTTGTTTATGTTCATTTAAATTTATTGGCAAATGTCCATTTATATTTATTATTTTTTATAACAAACTTATTATATTTAAAAAAATTAAAATATATATATTAAAAATATGAAATAAAAAAAATTAAACAATGCTCAATGTTCGCTTGCGTTCGTTTATCATTTTAACGAACGAACATGAATGAATACGAACAAGCTACATTCCTTAACGAACGAATATGAACAATAAATTATGTTCGTTTAGTTGTTCGTGTTCGTTCGTTTGTTCGGTTAAAATTAAACAAATGAACATGGACATACACTCGTTCGTGCTCGTTCGGTTCTTTTACATGCTTAATAGTAAGATTGAGGTTTTACGAATCTTAATGTTTGAGGTTTAAGTTACTCATTGTGTAAATCATGTGTAGGTTTCGATTCTACATTGTGTTGGCCCCATATGGATTTATTCCACTTTTCAGCCTAACTATGCGTTCTAATGCTTGATTTTTTTTGTTCAAATGAATGATTTATTTTGGACTAAATTTAGTGTTGTAGTTGGTCTCTAGTGAAGAAATTATCGAAATTGATTTTTTGGATTAAATTGTAAATTTTAAAAACTTGAGGGGCAAAATAGTGATTTTCCAAAAGTAAGTTTAAATTGAATTATAGAGTATTTTAATTCATATTTGATCTTTAGTAATGTTTTAAGATGATTTTTTGTCATTTGGGGATTAACATGCAAAAATGAAAAAAAATCAGGGACTAAATGAGAAGTGTTGTAAAAGTTGGAACTTGATGAAACCAATAAGGAAATTAGTTCTCATGAAATTTTATTTGAGGCTTTGTTATTATTTTGGTTAATTATATATTATTGGGACAAAGAAATGTTGGAAAAGTGATGAATTAAAGGATTTTGGTCTTATTGCATTTTTATCCTTATTTGATTATTATAAATATAAGAATAAGGGGGAAAAACGAAGAGATATCAACTTCTTCATTCTCCTGAAGACTGCCGAAATTGAGTGTTGGGAAAATTTCATGAAATTTAAAGGGCAATATCTGTCCATAATTTTTTTAACCCAGTGATAAGATATATACTTTGCACCTACAAGTGCTTAAAACCGATCTTTTAGAATGAAAATCATCTTTTTTTCCATTGGAATCACTCGTTGAATTCATGTGATGCGTTTTTAGTTAGTTTTACTAGTCACAATTCCAGTTATAGTTAACTTTGCTGTTAGTTATTTAGTATTTGTCCTAATTGATTTTTTATTGTAATTGTTACACCTATTAATTAATTAAAGGTATAATGTAAAAAAAATATACCCCTAACGTTTCACTGAATAATTACTTTGATATATATATATATATTTAAATATTTTAACACTGAACGTTTCATTTTGAATCAAAATAGTCCATCTGTAGATGAAAATTGTTAGTCAACTTAGGTCAATACCTTGAGATGACGTGACAAACCTACATAGCATCACACACTGATGTGGTAGAATTACACGTCAGTCAAAAAATAAATTTTCTCTAGAATTAATTTTATTTAATATTTTCGTCCAATAAAAGGATAACATTTGTAACAACCCAAATTTTAGTTTAGCAAATCGAACCTCGGTCCCGAGTATTGGGTCTTTATGCTGGGATTTTAAATTAAGAATAATTAATTTGAGCCTAGTCGCAAAAAGGAAGATTGAGGAGTTGGACTTTTTATTAAAATAGTTTATCATTTTAATTGAAGATATGAGGGTTTGAAATTTAAGATAGTGGAGGAAAGAGATAAAGGGGAGAAATGGTGAAAAAGTGAAAGTGGATAGAGAGAGAGAAGAGTAAATGAGAGAACGTTGAGGGAGGAGTTTTGAAACTCCGATCTATCGAGATTTGACTGTCCGTTATCGATATCTCCACCATCATTGCGTTCATCTCGTCGAGACGAGTATGTCGGTACCAACGGTACCACCATCGGAGTCGCTGTCAGAGGGGTGATAGAGAGAAAGTTTTGATTTTTTTAATTGAGGAGGTTTGAGTGCTCAAAATGCAAAACCGAGGCCGCCATCGTGTTCATCGACCCACCATCGTGTTCATCGACATCGAGAGAGTCGGTCTGGGAGTTTGATGTTGCCGTTCGACCGTTGCACGCACCACGCTTGTGCTTGGACTACGCCCGGCCGAGGAAGGGCAGCTATATCAGCTGTTGGGCTTGGGGCAAGTCGTTGGGCCAGCTGTGGAGTCGACAACCAGTCGAGCCCGAGCAGCCAACGAGCCAGCCTGCCAATCGATCTCGGGCCAGTAGTCGTTGACTGCCGTTGACCGCTGCCGCGTCAGCATTGATCTTTGACCATTATTAACTTTTTCTGAGAGGCCTACCCAAGGGTTCCTCAATGTTTTGAGTCCGTTGGTATAGTCTGTTTTGCCAAATATGAAACCAGTAAGTTGTTTTTACGTGTTTTATCCAATAAAGTAGTTTGATAATGTGAAATGGCTTATGCAGTCGTATTTGTTTTATCCGAGGAATTTGTGGACTTGAATATTGGATTTAAATAGTTGATTGGAGGAGCTTGGATGGGGATTTATCGCTTTGGCTTAAGGTTAGTACACCTTAAACTCTTATTGCTTCATAAGCATCATAAATGTGATTGCTTTGCGTATTAGTATCTGTAAAATAGGTAGACGACAGATATGCATGTTTGGAGACCAATAGTACGAGACTTGATACCTATGAGATAAATGATGATGTTCAGAATATGATAAGACTCATGGAGACTTTAAAGATCGTATAGGATCGTTTGAGATACTTGTATGATTATTTGATAATTGGTTGATATTTGTGATGCCTTGTATGTTTGTTCGAATAGATTGACGCGATTCAATGGGAATTATGCTTAAGGGATAAATACTCAATGAAATGATTATGAAGCCGGTAATTAATATTAATTGATTGAAAATGTTAGTAAACAAACCCTAATGATTTTCATAAGCTTTAGGGATCGAATAAAGTGTTGTAATACTATAATTCGAAGTAATTGTGAGAAACCATGAATAAGGTATCGATACGAGCTCAGCCATATTAGTACTTGTGAAAATCTAGAATTTCTAGTAAACAGTATTTGTATTGGTAAGCGTGTGGGTACCGGTACCCAAGGGTACTATATCGATACTCGTGTTCTAGTATTGGTACCCACTAAATAGAATAATCTATAATGCTAATAAAAAGATGGGAAATTGATATGGGATATTAATGAGATAATATGGATTAGTAAGATAATTAATGAGGATGATTAATGTACCCTTCTGTAATGTATTAATAAGTTGTTAAACTTAATTGGGTGACTTGTGGCAATAGCAACCATAAGAGATCCTTGGTGGATCAGGATATGATGCGTGTTGCATGGTAGTCGTGTCTATGATGTATGCTGTTTAGACACTTGGTTGGTTGAGTCACCTTCGATTGATGGAATCCGGATACCTAGAGAACGTGTTGCAACACCATGGTTAGAGATGACGAATGTATGTTCCTGAGGATGTATGACATCGAGCCTCATTGAATGATACTCGAGGGGAGATGTCGAGTATGGGCATACGTTCCTAAGGTTGTGTGACACCGGGCCTCACCCAGAGAGAGTGTATGTTCCTGAGGTTGTGTGACAACCATGCCTCACTTAGAGTGTACGTTCCTGAGGCTGTGTGGCACGAGCCTTACTTAAGGTTTGTGGTATGAATTTGTGTGCTTTCGCTCAAATGATCTGGTGAGATCCTGAATATGGTTGGGCCTTGTATGCATTGTATGATATTTTGCATGATGAGATCATGTGTTTAGGTGACTAGTAATAGCGCCACGTGTTTATTTATCTCTCCTTATTTCTTGTACTAGCTTGCATGCTTATGTTTATGATTAGCATGAAGTTTAGTAAAGTATATGTTTAACGCTGAGCTTTGTAAGCTCAACGCTCAGAATCGTTGTTTTCGTGCGTTGGTTGATCGTCGGGTCGTGGGATCAAGGACCACTATCAGTACGAGATTCCAGCATGCAGTGATTTCCAGAGTACGATACTTGAGTTTAGTGGGCTGTGTATTCATAGGACCTTACGTGGCGGAGTCTCTAATTTTTATTTTGGAAATTATATTAATCAAGTTGAATGTTTAAATGTTTTAAATTAAATTGGAGCTTCTTTGTAACATTTTAATAATTTATATATATTTTCAACCGTTGGCTTTAAATGTTTTTAGAAAGTATTTTATTTGGGCTAAACCAAGTTGAGAAATTTTATGATAATAGGTTGGGCTTAAAGCGCAAATGTGACATCCGGGTTAATAGTGTTACATTTAGTGGTATCATAGCTTAGGTTTAGCCGGTTCTAGGTAACCCTGGGGTGGTATAGGTGTTTTAGTAAGGTGTTTAGTGAATGCATGTCCTTCAATTAAGTTCGTACTCCATAAGACTGGAATCCTGATGGTGCGTCCAATGTTGCGACACTATGATGGTTATGATCATGGCCGAGATGGTCGAGTTAAGTGTTGAGCCTCTCATTGGAGCGATTTTTGGGATAAGGTCTCCCAAGACTGTTGAGATACGAGTTAGCTGAATGATGTCAGAGTCGAGGATCTGTACATCCTACCACCAGAATGGTGTCTTTGTTGTGTGTTGTAGTCATTTCAAAGCCTTCGAATACGCTATGAGAGCTTGTGCAAAGAATCTTCATCGTTATGCATGAATAATGTTTGTGATACGGGTATGAATAAATTGCTTTCGAAATCAATCAGTGAATGCACGTTGGTTGAAGGACCCTTTGTTCATTTAAAGTGAGTCTTGCTGATACTTAGGAAGTATCATCACCCTTATTAAGGGCATTTCTCGAAGATAGTGGATTCAGGATCCACTAGTCTGTTAGAGTGTGACCAAAGTTTGACGTTCTATAGGTTTGACAGAGCTACCTTCTTGAGAGTTGTTGCACCTTGGAGATTGATTTGGTTAATCAAGTGTGACGCTAGCTTGTAATTTTAAGAGTTGTACTCAAGGCTTTGAGACCTCAAGGGAACCCAACCTTTGTTAATGAAAATGTTGAACCATCGCCCTTCTATCATGATTTTCGTGGTGGTCATTTTGAGAATGACACAATGGGGTTGTAAGGCAGGTTTGACCATTTGGCAGATGCTAATGTGGGTAGTTCAACACTCAATAGCTTTCGGACTGTCAGAGTGTTTGTTTATGCTTCTAAGAGGAGTCTTTAGGATTTCTTCCCTGTCAAGAACGTGAGTGGATGTTAAAGGAAGGCCGAGTTGGACGTCGGTGCCCATCGCTCTTGTCAGAGGACACCGACCTAATTGAGAGGGTCAAAGATTCAGTTGCGAATGCGCAACTTGAAAGAGTTTTTTTTTAGTGTCTCTCCCAATAGAGAATCGAGCTTGTTCACTAGTAAGAAATTGGTTTTTTGGGTGATGCTTAAACCGTTGATAGCTTGTTAACTGATGGTGAAAGATCGTTACTTGTCTCCTAAGGTGGATGACTCATTTAACCAATCGTGAAGTACCCGTGTGTTTTTTTGGGATTAGTTCAAGAATGAGATATTTACGGTTAAAGTGTTAGAAGCTAATAGTTTTGAAAAGAATTTTGGAATGAGGATTTCTCTTTTTAGGGCATGTCGTGGTAACGTTCGATGTCTGTAGTGACATTTGAGGTGTTTTAGTGATAATATGGTGGGGCTGCCATGTTGTCTCTCGAATATAAGTTGATGCTTCACATGACATGTGTGATTGTATAATGAATATACAATTATGAGCGTCAACAAGATAGTTACCTTAATGACCTTGTGTATGGATACGTTAGTTACCGTGTAATCAGTTAAGGAAGCAAGGGTGTAAGACTTCGTAAATGCTTTTGATTTGTATCATAGTTTTCTTGGAACGAGCTGAGGAACATTGGTAGAGATTTGAGCTGTGTGAGACCTTTTTTTAGACAGTGGTGCTGACTCAATTAAAGTCAAATAAGATTTTGAGATCTCCGAGGATGTTTTGTTGTATTGTCAGGGTTGTATTTTTGTGCTAGAAGAGGGAAGGTTGTGTTCACCCAACAGTGTAAAATTTTGGGTACTTGATGTTTAAGGAATTTGAGATTCGATCCACGACATGATTCGAAGAAGTTGAGAATTGTTGATCGTGTGATCGAACAACACCTAAGTAAAGTGAACTTGTTAAGTGATGGTCACGCAGAAGAGTATTGATACTAGCTCCATGCGGTACTGATACTCGATTCATCTAGTGTTGGTACTGATCAGTTAGTACTAGTACCCGTGTGTCTGTTGGTTAAACTCACGAGAAGTAGCATCTGATTGTAATTAAGAAGATGCATTGTTATGATTGAACCTAGGTTCGATGGTTTCTAATGGACTTTGAGATCTTATTGTGTATGTTTTAGAGAAAGATGTATCAAGGCAAGAGATTCTTCCTACATAGTACAATGGTCAGTATATGGTGAAAACTGAGAGCGACAGTTTGCTCCAAACTTTTGACATCTGTTTTGGGAGACAATGTGGAGCTGTGTGTTTGAGATAGTGATAAGTATTTGTGTAACACCCTAAAAACCGGTTTGATATATTTATAATTTTCGATGGTCAAAATTTATTTTACTCGATAAGTTAAATATGATTTCCTGAAGTATTTGATCCGATTAATTTTAAATTGATTAAGTTTAATTTTAAAAGATTTTAAAAATTAATGGCCATATTGTAAGAGTATAAAGTATTAAGTCATTAGTACGAGTGATAGAAATGTGGAATAATTAAATGTGTAATTTAGATAAAAGTATTTAGTGGCTAAATTGAAAGAAAATAAAATTTATTGATCATGGTGCAGGTGGTGGAGAATTCGGTAACGAAATGTGTATTTGAACCTTCTTACATGAGTCACCACTACAAGTGTCATTTGTTCCTAATCTCCTCTTATTATCAATTGAAGGAATTGATAAAATAGCCATAATTGGCTAGATTTTTTTACGGCAAGAACATAGAGGAGGGAAGAAAAACCCAACTTCATCTTCAACCTTAATTCTCCACACCGTTGTTGAATCCTTGCGAGGACTCAAAGCTTGAAATTTCAAATTACTTACAATTTGGTCACTATCTTCCCAAATTGATTACACATTTTTGGTAAGCTTACATACCTAGCCACAGTTTGATATTAATTTTATTAAGCTTTAAACCTATATGTCTATGGTATAATTTTTTATAGTTCAATCTTATGTTAATTTAAGGACCCATCAAAGAAATTGGGTTAATTCTAAGCTTGTTGGTAATTCTCCTATAATTTTTGGAGCTTAGGAATCTTAAAAACTAAACTCTTTAAAGTTTAGGAATCCATCCTCGTCAATTTGAAATAATGTTATCATGTTGTATCAAGCCTCCACTGATGAATTTTTTTTGGTTTATAAAAGATTAATTATGTTTAGATTTTGTTTAAATGATTAATGAAGATCAGTTTCCAGCTTAATAAAATTCTGCTCAGAACGTGTATACTGGCAGTGAGTTTGATAATTCACAAAAAATACCATAAGTAAAATTAGAGAAGAATTTTTATATGTGCAGAATCGTGTATGATCTAGTTTCATTTGCAACAAACAATGATCGATTTCGATCTGTAGATTAAAATATATGAATTTTTTAATAAGGGAAGGTCAAAAAATTTAATAGTAGTCTGTTATGAAAGTCAACACTGCTAGTGACTCTAAAAATTCTCTGTAAATTTAACAAGAGGAATTAGAAGCTATAAATTATATGGTTAGAAAGGTCATTCAATCGAATTTCGTTTAAAACAAACATAATCGAATTTTGAGCTATAGAACATTTTATAAAAATATTTCTTTAAGGACAGTGCATATTGCTTAGATGTTTAAATAGTGTATTTCTTTGATACTTTATTAGAGTAGAGGGAAGGAAGGAAACTACAACTCGGGAAGAGAGGTGAGTGTAGTTATGAGTCTCAAGTTTGATTAGGTATCATCTCGATTGCATTTGCTACTTTTGATTACATATAACATGTTGTGTGACTTGTTTGTAAGCTCAATTAAAGCTTTTTTGATGATATGGTGTAGTATGGAGGTAAGCTCGGTAAGCTTAACCTTTTGATATTTGCTCATATGATTATAATGTTCTAGTTTGATATGATTTATGTTTTAAATGAAACTAAGATAGTAAGCTATGTCATGGACATGAATTATGATTACTGGCAAATTATTATGATGTGATAAACTATGGAGCTCAAAGCTCATTTATGGCTAAACTATGATGCTAAAACAAGCTATAGAACTTCAAGATTCACTTATGATATGAATATAATACTTTGGAGCTAAAAGCTCACTTCTGTCATAAGACTCCTCTACTAATAACAAAGCTTAAAATGTATAACTTGCCTAAACAATGAAAGCCCTTGGACACTTTGGCATGATAATTGGTATATTGGGAATACGGTCCTCGGGCTACGGCTCAAGGGTGACGACCCCATATTGTGATATATTGGAAACAGTATGAGGTAACAAGGAAGGTGATGGAAGAGAAGAAAAGATTGATTGATATGCTTTAACACTAGCCATTGCTTTCTGATTTGTGCTATGTGTAACATGGACCAATACGGTTAAACACAGACCAATGCTACCAATGTCCAAATATGATCCAAGGAAAATATTTTTAAAATGCATGAACTCCGAAAGAACTTTGATAAAAACTCTGAAAAAACTTTGATAAGAACTCTGTATGATATCTGATAAGAGTAAGTATGTGTAAGACAAAAATGTATGCTCTCTGTAAGCTATAAAACTCCAGAACTCTGATAAAGCTTTCATAAACAAAGCTAACTTAAGTTATGGCCTTGAAATACAATTGTGACCTATAGATGTGCACTCAAATAAAAATTTTACATGAACTTTATTAAATATGTTCGTAATGCTATTACTTGGATTGATTCATTTGATTTCATCATTGACATTATACTATGATAACAGATGGTCACTACCTCACTAAGCTATGTAAGCTTACCATGTTTTCTTTGTATACATCTCAGGTATAAAATCTTTGTAAATGCTCGAGATCATTTTTAGGGGTTGCAAGTCAGTCTTAAGTCATTGGTTAAGTTCCTTTGATAGCTCCTAGATGGTGGCTAATGCTTGTCGAATAGTGATGCACTTTAGAGCAAGTATACTCATCAAATCAAGTAATAAAGTGATGAGTAGATTGTCGAACCCATGAGGATTGGATCAATAACTATGAAGTTATTAAACTCAAGAATGTGTTTGCAAGTAATGGTGATTGTTGATTTAATTAAACTAAAACAATTAAAATAAAGATAGCTATGATTAAGACGAACAACTACAACAAATAATAGATAATTATGGAGGCTGGGAATATTGCTAAGGATATATGCTTGAATACCTATTACAATGTTTTAGCAAGCGGCAATACATGTCTACGTAAACTGTTAAGATCTTTATCTAATAGACAAGATTTTCTGAGGAACTTTTGCTCTCTCGATACCTAGAAGTTAATAATATTGATGTCAAGGTAATACATGTCTGCGTGAACCTGTTACCTCTCCAAAAGTACTATTTTTAATGCCAATCTTACAATGCTTTTGCTTGTTTTTAGGTACATTTAGTTGCATTAGGATGTTAGAATCATGCAGTTGCATAAAGAGTTTAGAGTTTTGTCTATGCCAGTGTGAAGTGTTGTTTTGTTGGCAATTTTGCAAGTTTGGCATAGAACTTGGCCCTAAAAAGCAACACATGAAGGAGTTCTAGAGAGAATGTCGAGTGCTGTTGGCATAGATGTACCAGACAATGCATTACAGAGAAGTGAACTTGATGCCACGCCAAGAAGCTGTTGGACCCCAAAAAATAGGAAATGATCAGGTTTTGAAAAGATAGCAATTAGATCAATCTCTGAAAAAATAGCAGATAAGATGGTGCCAAGACTTGTTGGCAGATTCATGCCAAACTTGGGCGCCAAGGCAACGTCGGTAGTATGACGTCAGCCCTAGCCTAATCAGCTCTCATTCAAATTTGGCTAAGATGATAATCCCTTATCCATTGGGCAGTTGAAGTTCAAAATTTGAAGAGCTAATCCTATCCCTTCCTCGCACGCCTATTTAAACACCAACCAAGCTAGCATTTAGAGGATGAGAAGATCAGAGTGAGGAGTTGGTGTGTGACGATTGACAACCGGCTGCACCTAGGAAGGGTGGTCCGACCAACTTGGCTGAGAAGCCTGGATCTTGAAGGGATGCATCGAGAGACCCCTTGTAGCCCATTTCTCTTTCAAGTTATTTTATTTTGTTTTAAATGATGATGTACTTGGGAAACGTTTGTGGTTTTTTTATTAAGTCTCTCACCATGAATTAATTTCATAGTTGGTGGGGGATGTTTGCGTTGAACGCTTTTTTTATGTTTTAGTTTTCAATAATAATTCTGCCTTGGCAATGTTTTCACTATTCAGCATACTTTAATATTTCCTAAATACTATGCCAAGCGAGAGCTGGCACTGTTAGCCTATTGCACCTAAATATCTTAACAGACTTGGGGTGGCAACGATTGAGTTGTTGAATACTAAGGAGAGAAGCTTTGAGAGAAGTCGTTCAAGTAGATGACTTACTTCGGGAGTGAAATCTACCCCTTAGTAGTATAGATTGGATCTTAACCAAACTGGTTTATTTAAAAGCATGCACTATAAAGATATATGAGTTTTTACATGATCAATTTAGGGCAATGACCATCGAGAGAGGATTTGCTAATTTTGAATCTGCTCGACAAATAATGCCAAGACAGGTTGTTATTAAAGGCCGGCACGACATGAATAGCGTGAAAACCAGGCATTCCCTGCCAACGCTCATCATTCATTAAAGCACCTTCCTTGCCAACATCTCCACTTTACTTCCATTCCTTTACTTTTTAATTATTTTCCAGAACCAATTTCAAATCAAATCAACCTTTTTCTTAAGGCAAGTAACAATCAAAGCAATTGAATTCCAAGTCAATATCTGTGGGATCGATACTCAGCTTAACTGATGTATTACTTGCAGACCGTGTATAATTGCACGCAAAGGACTCATCTTGTCACTATTTTATATTTTTCCAACATATATCTTTTGCCCTTTTTGCCAACATTCACTTAGAGAGTCTACAAGTTTTTGGCGGCGTTGCCGGGAATTGCAACGAAATTGATTGTTTTTAGATTATTACTTATCTTTATTTTATTTTTATTTTTTTACCTTTTATTTTTGTCGTTGTATGACCAGAATCTATCCTGTGGTGGACAAGTGGCCATATGAGAGATTAAAAAGATGATTTTGAGAGATGCAAAACCAAGGTAATTGAGGGAATGGTGTGGTGAACAATGGAGGAAATCCACTCAGTAATGAGATACCACCACCACTTGTTGTCCCAGTTGTTAATGAGAGACCTATTAGAGAACATTCAGCACAACCATTGACAATTTGATTCCAGGACTTGTTGGCACAGAGGTAAATGTTGTCAATTTTGAACTTAAGCCGGTAATGATTCAAACTCTTTTGAATGTAGGTCAGTTTGATGGAGCACTCACTGGAGATCTGAGGCAACATCTAAAACAGTTCATGGATGTTTTCCAGCCATTCCAACAAAATGGAGTACCTAAAGATATCGTGAAGCTGAAGTTATTTACTTTCTCTTTGAGAGGCTGAGCAAAGGCTTGGCTTAATTCCTTGCACCTGGCTCAGTAACTTCATGGGCATACTTATGCCAAAAGTTCTTGACAAGGTTCCAGCCGCCAACACTCACTACCAAGCTGCGGGGTGAGATCATTACATTCAGGCAGGCTGAGGATGAGACCTTATATGATGCCTGGGAATGATTTAAAGACTTATTAAGAAGGTGTCCTATGCATGGATTCCTGAATTGGACCCAGATCCAAACCTTTTACAATGGATTGAACGCACAAACAAGGACTGTTGTTGATGCTTCAGCAACCGGTTCATTGCTTGACAAAACATATACTGAGGCTATTGACATTTTAGAGATGATTGCAATCAATAATTTTGAATATCCTGTTGCGAGACTTGGGACTGAACTAAAACCAATGGGAAATTTCAGGTTGACGAACTAACGTCCATTCATGCCGAGATTTCAAACCTTATTAGCATGGTAAGAACATTGCAAAAGAACAATGAGTTCTAAGAAGTCAAAGCATTAAATCATTTCTGTACAATTTGTGGAGAAAATCATCATGTGGATGAATGCCCTGCCAACCCTGAATCGATAAATTTTGTTGGCAATATTAATCGTTACTATAATCCTAACTCCAATACTTATAATGCAGGTTGGAGACAACACCCTAACTTAGCATGGGGAAATTAGGGAGGTAACCAGTATAATGCCCAGCGCCAGAATACCCAGAGGCAGAATAACAATGCTATACTAGCATTCTATCAGAATGCCATGCCACATAAAGCCCAAAACAACTTTTAGCAAGGGCAGAGACTCAACCAAGGAGGCACAGAGTAATGGGGAGGAATGATGCCACGGTCCAGATTTTGGCTGCATCAATGAGAAATTTGGAAGTTCAGCTAGGGCAGATTGCCAATGCACTCAGCAATCAACCCCAAGGAACATTGCCACGTGATGCAGAAGATGCTCAGCGCAAAGAAAATAAGCAATGTAAAGCCATAACTCTTTGAAGCAGTAAGCAGTGTGAGGTGGAGAAGGCTGCCAAGCAGCCAGTTAATTGCCAAATCAAGAAGCCTGTACCAGCAGATAATCCTAGGGAAGCAGAGAAAGAGGAAGTAAAAATAGATGATGCCAAAACCGATGCTAGACAACACACTGATGCCAGCGCCGAGGCCAAACAGACTGATGCTAGCACTGCATTGGCAAAGCCAGCAGAGCAGGTACATATTTATCCGCCACCACCATTTCCAGCAATGCTTTAAAAGCATAACCAAGACCAGCAATTCAAGCACTTCTTGGAGGTTCTTAAGCAATTGCAAATCAACATTCCATTGGTAGAAGCCTTTGAACAAATTCCCAACTATGTTAAATTTATGAAGGACATTTTGTCCAAAAAGAGAAAGTTGGGAGACTTTGAAATGGTTGCTCTAACCAAAGGATGCAGTGCCATGATACTAAACTAATTGCCACCAAAGCTGAAAGATCCGGGAAGTTTCACTATTCCCTACACCATTGGCAACAAATTCATGGGCAAGGCACTGTGTGACCTAGGAGCTAGCATCAACTTGATGCCAATGTCAGTTTTTTGGAAGCTTGGCATAGAAGCAAGACCTACCACGGTGACACTTCAGCTGGCAGACCGATCCTATACACATCCCAAGGGTAAGATTGAGGATATGTTGGTAAAGGTAGACAAATTTATTTTTCCAGCTGATTTTATCATTTTGGATTATGAGGCTGATATTAATGTCCCGATTATTTTGGGGAGACCTTTTCTTGCCACGGGTAAAGCTTTGATTGATGTTCATAAATGGGAACTAATAATGCATATGAATAACCAACCTGTTACATTTAATGTGTTTCAAGCTTTGAAATGTGCAGATGAACCTGATGGGTGCCAAGCAGAGGAGATGATGGAGTCCATTTACACATTGGACACGACACAGTTATGCAAGGATACAGAATTTGATGCCAACAATTTAGATGGCATATCTGATCTATTTGAGGAACCATAAGAACCAGTTTTGGAGGCTAAAGAGGTGAGTTATTTTGAGCCACTACAGTTGGCAGTCAGAGAAATCAAGGCACCTAAACCATCAATTGAGGAGCCACCAGCGTTGGAACTGAAACCACTGCCAGATCACTTGAAGTATGCTTACTTAGGTGAACACTCAACTCTGCCGGTGATCATTGCCACTGGTCTCACTAATGATCAAGAGGCAAGATTGTTGGCAATATTACGCGATTATAAGCAAGCATTAGGGTGGACCTTGGCAGACATCAGAGGTATTAGCCCAACCATTTCTATGCACAAGATTATCTTGGAAGAGTACCATGGCAAGACCATTGAAGGCCAAAGAAGGCTAAACCCAAGCATGAAAGAGGTAGTGAAAAAAAAAGATCATAAAATGTCTTGATGCCGGGATTATTTATCTTATTTTTGATAGCTCTTGGGTTAGCCCGGTGCAATGTGTGCCAAAAAAGGGTGGCATGAACGTGGTACAAAATAGTGAAGCTGAGTTAATCCCCTCCAGAACAATCACAAGATGGGGAGTGTGCATGGACTATAGGAGGCTGAACAATGCCAAGAGGAAGGACCACTTCCCATTGCCATTCATTGATCAGATGCTAGACATGTTGGCAGGTAAAGCTTTCTATTGTTTTTTGGATGGTTATTCAGGTTATAATCAGATTGCCATCGCCCCTAATGATCAAGAGAAGACCACGTTCGCGTACCCTTATGGGATGTTTGTGTTTAGAAGGATGCCATTCGACCTATGTAATGCAACAGCAACGTTTCAACTTTGCATGATGTCCATTTTTTCCGATATGATCGAGCACAACATGGAAGTGTTTATGGATGATTTCTCAGTGTTTGGCAAAACATTTGAGGAATGCCTTCTGAGTTTGGAGCAAGTCTTGAAGAAATGCATAGAGACAAACCTAGTGTTGAATTGGGAAAAATGCCACTTCATGGTGAATGAGGGCATTGTTCTCGGGCACAAGGTAACTGAAAGAGGGTTAGAAGTGGATCAAGCAAAAGTTGAGGTAATTAAACAGCTACCGCCTCCAACGAGTGTTAAAGGTATAAGGAGTTTTTTAGGACATGCCGATTTTTATCGATGCTTTATTAAAGATTTTTCAAATATTACCAAACCTTTATGCTTATTGTTAGAACATAATGCCACTTTTTCATTTGATGATTCTTGTTTGAGAGCATTTCAGAAGCTTAAAGAGAAGTTGATCAATGCCCCTATAGTTGTGGCACCGGACTGGAGTGAGCCCTTCGAGCTCATGTGCGATGCCAGCGACTATGCCGTTGGAGCAGTCTTGGGACAAAGGCATGTCAAGGTTTTTCATGCCATCTACTATGCCAGCCGAACCTTTAACGAAGCATAACTAAACTACTCTATGGCCGAGAAAGAATTTCTTGCAGTTGTATTTGCTTTTGACAAATTTAGATCTTATGTAATTGGTAACAAAGTTGTGGTTTTTACAGATCATTCAACATTGAAGAATCTCTTGGCAAAGAAGGATGCCAAGCCTAGACTAATCCGATGGATGCTCCTACTTCAAGAATTCGACCTTGAGATCCGAGACAAGAAGGGCAGTGACAACCTAGTAGTTGACCATCTCTCACGTTTAGAGCATCATCTTGAAGATGGTAAGACCAATTTTATAAGAAATGAATTTCCTTACGAGTATTTGCTTGCAGTTAATGTTGTGCCATGGTATACTAACATTGTCAACTACTCGGTAAGTAACATTCTACCACCATACTTGGCATACAACGACAAGAAGAGGTTCTTGCGGGAAGTTAGGCAATACTACTAGGACGATCCAATATTGTTCAAACAATATGCTGACCAAGTGATCCGCCAGTGTGTGCTTAAGGATGAAAAGCATAACATATTGCATTTATGCCATGCCGCGCCATATGGAGGTCACTTTGTTGGGGTAAAGACTGCTGCCAAGGTATTGCAGTCAGGATTTTTTTTGGCCCACACTATATAAGGATGCCCACGAGTATGCCAAGCCATGTGATCAATGCCAACGGACATGAAACATCCCTGGCAGACACAAACTACCACTTCAAAACATTATGCATGTGGATTTATTTGATGTATGAGGGATAGACTTTATGGGTCCTTTTCCACCCTCATTCGGTAATGTATATATTCTTATGGCTGTTGACTATGTATCTAAATGGGTAGAGGTTGTGGCCCTGCCAACGAATGATGCCAAGGCTATTGCCAAGTTCTTGCATAAACATATTTTTACTAGATTTGGCGCCCCTATGGTGATTATTCACGATGAGGGCACCCATTTTAAGTGTAATCTAATCTCTAAAGCTTTGTACAGGTATGGTATACAACAGAGAATTGCCACAGCATATCATCCACAAGCAAACAGGCAAGCTAAGATTTCAAATAAAGCGATCAAAAACATCTTAGAGAAGACTGTTAATCCATCAAGGAAGGACTGGTCCTTGAGACTAGATGAGTCCTTGTGGGCTTATAGGACTGCATTTAAAACTCTTTTGGGTATGTCACCATTTCAACTTGTTTTCGGTAAACCATGCCATCTGCTAGTGGAGCTTGAGCCTAAAACCTACTGGCCATCAGAACACTTGGCATGGCATGGAGAACTGCTGGAGAAAAGAGGTTACTAGACCTAAATGAGTTGGAGGAATTCAAAACACAAGCCCATGAGAACGCCAGGATCTACAGGGAAAAAGCAAAACGTTGTCATGATAGTAGGATAATGCCAAGACAATTTGAGGTAGGCCAACGTGTTTTGTTATTCAACTCACAGCTTAAGTTGTTTATAGGGAAACTCAGATCAAGATGGACGGGCCTTTGTGAAGTTGTGAAGCCATATTCTCACAGGGCCGTGGACATCAAGAATTTGAAGCCGAGTGAAATCTTTAAGGCGAATTGCTAACGTTTGAAGCACTAAATGGAAGGTGATCAGAACAATGCCAAAGAGGTGATCCTCTTGGAAAAGGTAACATGAAAACACCATCAAGTTTGAACTTTTGTAAATATTAGGTTAGTGTTTTTCTTTGTTTTTAGATTTTTAGGTTTTTAATTGTTTTTCTTTCTTTTTATATTTCAAGTTTTATTCCTTTACTGTGTTGAAAGGTTTCCTTTAAGTTGTGCAGATTCATTATGGCAAGAAGTATGCCAGGAACACTGATAGGGTCGCTGGCAGGGGATAACGCTTCAATAGAAAAATCTGCCAGACGTAGTGCCAGAGCAGCTTGGCATGCAGCGGGGCAAAAGATAGAAGGGAGAGGGGAAAACCCTAGTTTTATCGGCCCAATAAAATAAGAGAGAGTTGTTTTTAACTTTAAACCCTAGCCGCCCAAAGTCACGGTTGAAATTTAAAATTCCAAATCAATTACCTTATCACTCCAATCCTTACCCTATCTTATCACCTATCACCTTATCACTTCAACCTTATCATTCCACATCTTTTTAAATTAATTCTTTTTATTTCTCATCATTATCCCTAATTACTAATCCCATTAAAACACTCAACCAACCCAAAACCTTTCACTTTTTCACCTTTGTCGGTTAAAGAAACCAAAGATCTCTTTCTCACTTTTTACATTCTTTTCAATAAGCAAGTGCAAAACCCAAATCATATTTTTCTTCATCTTTCAACATTGTTTCAAGTTCCTTCAACGAGTTTCGATGGCTTCATCCTCTATCCCCTTCAAGCAATTCTTCAACGAGGAGATCGAGAAAAAGTGTAAATCCAATTTTGCCTCGAGGAATTTTTGCTATGAGAAGCACTTCAACCTCAACACAGAGACGAACAATGGCTTCCCTCCGGAAGTCATGTCTACGATTAACTTGCACAAATGGACTCAGGTTTGCCAGCAAAATAGGGAGGTTTATGCCACAATCGTCCAAGAATTCTATGTGCACCTTGTAACCAAGGAAAAAGATAAATGGGAGAAATGGTGAAAAAGTAAAAAATGGATGGAGAGAGAGAGAAAAGAAGAAAAGAGAGAAAGTTAAGGGATGAGTTTTAAAAATATGATCTACCGAGATTTGGTCATCTGTTGTCGACATCTCCCCCGCCATTGTGTTCATCTCATCTAGACGAGTTTATCGGTACCAGCGGCACCACCATCAGAGTCACAGTCAAAGGGGTGATAGAGAGAAAGTTTTAGGTTTTTCAGTTAAGGAGGTTCGAGTTCTCAAAACACAAAACCGATGCTGCCATCATGTTTATCGGCATCGAAAGAGTCAGTTAAGGTGTTTGTCGTAGTCGTTTGGCCGTTGAAAGTTGTCGCAAGTGCCGCCTCTTATACGTGGGCGACGTTCGGCCGAGGAAAGGAAACTATATCGGCTGCTGAGCTTGGGGCAAGCCATTGGGCCAATTCTGGAGTCAGCCTACCAGTCCAGCTAGCCAGTGTTGACTGTCGTCACATCAGCGTTGACCATTAACCAGCGTTGACATTTTTGGGGGACCTTACCCGAAGTTTTCTCGATGTTTCGAGTTTATTGGCATTGTCTGATTCACCAAATTCAAACGTGTTAAGCTATTTTTATGCATTTTATTCCCTAAAGTAGTCTGATAATGTGAAATGGCTTATGTCGTCGTATTTGTTTTATTTGAGAAATTTGTGGACTCGAATATTAGATTTAAAGAGTTGATTGAAGAAGCTTGGATATATATTTATGACTTTTGCTTAAGGTTAGTATACCTCGAACTCTTATTGCTTTATGAGCATCATAAATGTGATTGTTTTGTGTATTAGTATCTGCAAAATAGGTAGACAATGAATATGCATGTTTGGAGACTGATTGTAACTCTTGTTAAGTAAAAAAAAAGGGTGAATGGAAATAAAATAAAGGGAGGAGTTGCAGGTCATGGGAATTGTACCCGTGACCTGTGGTCAAAAAACCAAGCACCCAACCATTTGAGCAAAACAGCTCTTATGATGGGTTTTCTAAATTTTTAATTTGAATGAGATGGGCTTGCAAATAATTAAAATAGGCTTAGCCCATTCAGCTTCCAAAATTCTTTCGAACTTACACCAATTATCTAGACATTTCCCCTAAAACACTCCCACCTACCCCCTAACTAGCCGTCGTTGTACCTCCTTCACCGTCGAGCCGTGTCGGTCACTGCCCCTCTCATCCAAACTGCCTTTTCACTATGATCAAAACCCCTAAGGATTCACGCTCAGACGTCACACCGTTTGCTGGGAAATCAAGGTTGAAGGCTCGTCGTTTTAAGGGCTCCAAAACCTATTCAGAAATATTTCGTTTTTGGCCGCCGCACTTGCCCGTTAGTGTTTTTGTGGCTGCCATCATCTTCCCAATCTAGAGGCGAACCGAACCTTGGCCTCTGATCAATCAACTGACGGTGTTGGTGACTCGTCGGCGTTCGACCGAATAGGTAAGTTCGGTAGGTTTGAACTGAGATTTTGGTTGTTTTTGAATGATTCTAGGCTAATGGATTATGGCATGGGATAAATCCGGCCAAGAGGTACAATTTGGGCCATTTTTTGGCTGGTTTTGGTAGCGCGTGGAGTGCACGCGCCGTTCGGGGCAATTTTCGGCCACCCTAGATGGCAGCCCTTGAACCAGACCGGTTCAATGGTGAACCAGCCTGGCCATACCCGGTTTGATCCCTAAACTAAACCAGTAACCGACTTGACCTGTATTTGACCTCATCTGACCCGTCCGACCTGACCTGTACTCAACCCGACCTAACCCATCTGACCCAACCCGTTGACCAAGTCAACTCGCTCGAGTCAAACCTTTGACTGCTAATGTCAGTATTAACCGTTAACTTTAACTCGTTGACTGTTGACCAATGATGTCAGCATGACATTAGCATTGACTTTGATTGTTGACGTCAGCGTTGACTTTGACCAAAAAGTCAAATCATTTGAAAACCCCTATTTTACGTTTTTCGAAGTCCTGAGTCGATTTATGAAGATCGTTTCGTGAAATTCTAACCCGAAGGCCTCCAAATTGACCTTAAATCCAAACATGTATAAGTATTTAAATCATTCTATTTAAGAGCAAAGGTTTGGATATTGGATTCTGATATAAAATATTACTTGTTTAAGGTACCCAAGATATGTTCGATCGCTCGTCAGCTCAGCCCTGCTCATCCCGACCTGCTCAGTCGCGTAATCCCATCATGACCTGTATGGACCCTTAACATAGTATTTATCCCGGTATAACTATAATTTCTTTATTAACCCAAATATTTGTCGATATAGGTTCCACCACTGCAGCAGAGCGTGGTCCTGTTGCCCAATAGTTTCATACCTTGACTTTTGAGGTGTGTTCCTTGAGTGCTACTTGACTGTTTTACATACTAATTTACATACCATATATGTTTTATGAAACTGTTCAAGTACACATGATATTCAATATTGAATTTGCATAAGCATAACACATTTTTTCTGTAAATAGGCATGATCATGCTGTATGTTTGACGAATGTCCTAGTACCTGATATAATAAGCATGCTCTATGGTTACTGTATATTATTGCTTACTGTGATATTGTTTAGATGGACTAGTTGGAGTGCTTGGGTTATGATATGAAGTGTTAAAAGGTTCAACCCTGATCCGGCTGGTAATTCTACCCGTATAAGGTTCCAATGCTTTTGCTAGGGTAATTCTGCCCATGACCTAAGGTGTTTCCTTAGGATGGTACCCTCGCCTAATGGCCAGGGTTAACACTTGTATTCAGATCCTCAACTACGGCTAGAGTGACTTCGCCCATTTTCGGTTCCCATGCTTCAGTTGCAGTAATTCTGCCCGTGACCTAAGGTATCCCCTTAGGATGGTACCCTTGCCCAATGGGCCTGGGTTAATGTCTGTGTGTGATACTGTCCTAGGGGGCTGTATCTTGGAGTTTGGTTGGAGGATAGATAGGTTACATGAAAACTATGGTTGCACTTATAACTTGTTATATGAAATATTACATGTTTTTTGAATTATATACACTATTTTACTAGCACTATTGGAGCACACTAAGCTTCCAAGCTCGCACCCCAAATCTTTTCCCTTTTAGATTTTTTTTGGATAGGCTTTCGAACTTGGCACTTAGAGGATCGACACATTTGATATAAACCAGTTTTTGTAATGTTTCTATCTTCCGGATTGTTCTATTACGGTGACATGAGCCTATATTTTGTTATTTTATATTTTATACACGATGATGTTGCCATATATGGCTTGTGATGTACTTTCATATTTTGGATATGGTTTATTTTGTCTAACTTAAATTGTATATGATTAAATCTCTTATCTTTCGAATTTGATTTTCAATTCGTTAAATAGTTTTATAAAAAAGTTTTTGATAACGAATGTGATCTCCTAGATTTGGATACGCATAGACCGGTCTAAGGGGTTACATTTAGTTGGTATCAAAGCTTTTGGTTTTACAAATCTTGGACTGTGAATGGGTTTTAAATAAAATATTTTTGTAAAACGTTTTACAAATATGTTTTTAAAGGCCATGTCACCAAGTTTTATATGTTTATCTGTGTGCGATTCTCCAGTACCAGTTCTGACCCTAAATGTTACCTTTTGTAGTGATTCTCCAGTATGAGTACCCGTAGAGGTCGTCAACCTGCCCGTGGTCGAGGTCGAGCTGCTAGGTTGCCGACCCGATAGATGAACCGATGAGTGATCATTCAGTTCCAGTAGATCCTCCTGTCCTTGGTCGTTCCGTTGGACCGACTGATTTACCACCTGCTACCAGTATAGATATGAAGACTCCGATCAGAGGACTAATAGTTTCTAGACCTGTACTTATGGCAAGAATTTCTGATGAGACCCTGAGTAGACAGTTGCTCTAGTTGATTCATGGTGCAGTGAGAGCGACATGCATTATACTGGAAGTTCTTATCTCTTAGACTCTTATTGCTAATGAGGTCATGACCTTTTCTGGATCCCTTGGTAAGGCACCAACGGAGGCAGAGAGTTGGCTTCATGATAACGAGAGGCGTATGGACCAGTTGGGTTTGGAACCAGCCAAGAAATATTAGGGAGATGTATCTATGTTGGATGGAAATGCCCACACCTGGTGGGAATCAGTCGTGAGCAGTGTGCCTTCTAAGCGGCTGACATGGGATTTCTTTAAGAAAGGTTTAGGAATCATTTTTTGGGTGAGCGGTTCTTGAAAGAGATACTCCATGCCTTTAAAGACTTGGTGCAAGGTTTCATGACAGTAGCTGAGTATGAATTGTGGTTTCTAAATCTGTTGAGATATAGCATCGGTATTGTATCTACTGAGAAAGACATATGTGATAAGCTTTTAGAGGGACTTCGTATTCGGATTCGTGATCGTATTGCTACCCATCATGATAAGGTATTTGAAGAATTACTGAATCAGGCCAAGACTGCAAAGAAGATGGAGATTTTAGCAGCCAGTCAGAGTGGCTAAGATAGGGATCGGGGGCGAGATGGAGACTGATTGGGGAGACATTCTGGTCAAAGTGAGTCTCGTACTCGCCTTGATAAGAGGGCTCATACTATTTCTTACCAGAGAGGTGGATTGAGTTATAGGCCTCAAGACCAGTCGTTAGTCAGGGTGGTTCGTCAGGGTTTTCTCCTGTACTAGTATGTGAGTTTTGTGGTAATCTGCATAGAGGAAAGTGTAGAAAGAAAGTGGGGCTTCCTTTCGTTGTGGATCCACTGAGCATTTTCTGAAAGAGTGTCCGTACCTATCCTCTATTGGTAGAGTATCGACTCAGACCCCTTCTCGTTTTCAAACTCTGGCCCGTTCGTAAGCATCTGTTCAGACACCTACCACAGACTATTATCAGAGTAAAGGTGCAGGATCTGTTGCTAGATCTGATAGTAGAGGCCGAGCCCATCAGAGTGGAGGACCATCCTTGTCTGAGGCTAGACAGCCTGGTTTAGTATATGCTACCAGACATCGTGATGATCGAGACATGGCTGATGTTATTGCAGGTACATTTATCATATTTTCTGTTCTATATTTTGCATTACTTGACAATGGCTCTACCCATTCCTATATATCAAAATCTGCATCCTGAGATCTTTATATTTCTGTTGAGACCACTGAGAATGCAGTTACTGTTATGAGTCCAGTGGTTCAGTCGATAATCGTGAATAAGATTTTTAGACGATGTCCCCTTGAAGCTCAAGAGGAAACTTTTTCAGTCGAACTTATGGAGTTACCGTTAGAAGAGTTTGATTTGATTCTTGGTATGGACTGGTTGACTGAACATCGGGTTAATCTAGATTGTGAGTCCAAGAGAGCGATTTTAAAGACTTCTAATGATCAGACGGTTATTTTGGTTGGTGAGAGACGTGGATATCTATCTAACGGAGTATCTGCCGTGACGGCTGACAGAATGATTAGGAAGGGTTACGAGACCTTTATTGCTTGTATTCTGAATACCAAGGGATCTTTGTCGAAGACTGAGGAAATACCTACAGTGAAGGAGTTTCCTGATTTGTTTCCTAAGGAGTTACCTAGTTTACCACTAGACAGAGATGTAGAGTTCGATATTGAGACTTATCCAGGATCAACGTCATTTCCATGAACCCATATCGTATGGCTCCTAAGGAGTTTAAGGAGCTGAAGATTCAGTTGCAAAAGCTCCGTGATTGAGGTTTCATTCGACCTAGCTCTTCATCCTATGGAGCCCCAGTTTTTTTTTGTCAAGAAGAAAGATGGTTCACTTCGGTTATGTATTGATTACCGAAAGTTGAACAAGTTGACCGTAAAGAATAAATATCTCTACCAAAGATTGATGACTTGTTTGATCAGTTTCGGGGAGCCTCGGTTTTCTTAAAGATTGATCTTAGATCTAGGTATTATCAATTAAAGATAAAAGGGTATGATGTTGCGAAGACAACTATTCGCACAAGATACGGGCATTACGAGTTCTTAGTGATGCCTTTCGGTTTGACCAATGCTCATGCAGCCTTTATGGATATGATGAATCGTGTATTTCAGCCCTTTTTGTATCAGTTCGTTGTGGTATTCATTGATGATATTCTGGTCTATTCTTGGATTGAGGTAGAGCATGTGGTGCACTTGAGGATTGTTCTTCAAACTCTCAGAGAGCATCAGTTGTATGCTAAATTGAGCAAGTATGAATTCTAGCTCAGTGAAGTAACTTTTCTCGATCATGTGGTTTCAGCTTGAGGTATTCAGGTCTATCCGAGTAAAATGAAAGCCATCGTGAGTTGGAAGCAGTCTAAGAATGTATCTGAGATTTGCAGTTTATTGGGCTTAGCTGGGTATTACAGACGCTTTGTCGAGGGTTTTTCTATCATTGCTGTACCTCTGACGAAGCTGTTGAGGAAGAATGTACCCTTCTTCTGGACTAATGCACACCAGGAGAGTTTTGAGAAATTGAAGATAGCTCTGACTCATGCTTCAGTTTTGACCCAACCTGAGTCAAGGAAGGATTTCACAGTTTATAGCAATGTTTCACGTTCTGGGCTTGGTTGTGTTCTGATGCAAGATGGGAAGGTGATCGCTTATGCTTCACGCCAGTTGAGACTGCACGAGTGTAATTATACCACACATGATCTGGAGTTGGCCGCTGTAGTTTTTGCCTTGAAAATTTGGAGACACTATCTCTATGGGGAAAAGTGTTACATCTATACAGAACATAAAAGCTTGAAGTATCTTCTTACACAAAAGAAGCTTAATCTGAGACAACATCGTTGACTAGAGCTTCTTAAAGATTATGATTGTGAGATTGAGTACCATCCGGGGAAATCTAATGTAGTTGCTGATGCTTTGAGTCGTAAGGCTATTTCAGACCTGAGATCTCTTTTTGCTAGGATGAGCATTTATGATGATGGCATTTTATTGGCTGAATTACATGTTAAGCCGACTTTGGCCTAGGAGATTAAGGCTAAGCAGCTTCTGGACAGTTCTTTACTTCTTGTCATACAGCAGGTTGAGCAGGGATATACATCTATTTATGCTTTTGATCATGATAGGGTTCTGTGCTTCAAGTGTCGTTATTGTGTGCCTAACGACGCCGAGTTAAAGCAAACCATTCTCAATGAGGCTCATAGTAGCCCTTATGTTATGCATCCCGGCGGGGATAAGATGTACTAGAATTTGAGGCAGAGGTACCGTTGGATCAGTAGGAAGAAGGATATCTCAGATTTTGTGGCTAGATGCCTGACTTGTCAGCAGGTTAAGGCAGAACATCAGTATCTTTCTGGTCTCTTACAGCCTATTAGGATTCTTGAGTGGAAATGGGAACGAACCACGATGGATTTTGTTACCGGATTACCTCTGACTCCTTCTAAAAAGGATTCGATTTGGTTAATTGTGGATTGACTCACCAAGTCTGCTCATTTTATTCTTGTTCGAGTTACCTATTCCCTGGAGAAACTGGCCATGTTGTATATTTCTAAGATTGTCAGGCTATACAGTGTACCTTTGTCTATCATCTCTGATCGAGACCCGAGGTTTACCTCCCGATTTTGGTAGGCTTTGAAGGAAGCCTTGGGTACACGTCTGAATTTCAGTACATCTTTTCATTCGCAGATAGATGGTCAATCTGAGAGGGTGATCCAGATTCTTAAGGATATGTTGCGGGGTTGTGTGATTGAATTATGTGGTAGTTGGGAAGAATTCTTGCCACTAGCCGAGTTTGCTTATAATAATAGTTACCAGGTGAGCATTTGTATGGCACCGTATGAGGCTATGTATGGTCGTAAATGTCGTGCTCTCATCTACTGGACAGAGTTGTATGATAGGAAGACCTTGGGCCCCGAGTTGGTTCGAGAGACTGAGGAGACCGTCAGATTGATCAGTGATCGCCTGAAAGAGGCTTTTGATAGACAAAAGTCGTATGCTAATAGGAGGAGAAAAGATATCTTGTTCAAGGTTGGTGATTAGGTCTGTTAAAAGTCTCTCCGTGGAAGAAAGTTTTGAGATTCGGGCCCAAAGGCAAACTGAGTCCGAGATTTATCGGGCCTTACCATATTTTTACGAGAGTTGGACCTGTTGCTTATCAGCTTGAGTTGTCTCCCCAGCTTAGTCGTATCCATGATGTATTCCATGTGTCTATGCTGAGGCAATATCACCCAGATCTGAGTCATGTTATTCACGTTCAGGACGTTGAGCTGAGACTAGATCTATCGTATGAGGAGGAGCCTGTACAGATTTTAGATTTTGATTATAGAGTTTTGAGGAATAGGCGCATTCATATGGTTAAGGTCCAGTGGAGTAACCGTAGTCCTGCAGAGGCCAGTTGGGAGACCGAGAAATCTATGAGGGAACAGTTTCCACACCTGTTCAAACCAGGTAAATTTCAAGGATGAAATTTCTTTTAGGGGGAGAGTTGTAACACCTATTAAGTAAAAAAAGGGTGAATGGAAATAAAATAAAGAAAGGAGTTGTAGGTCATGGGTCCCATGACCTATGGCCAGAAGACCAAGCACCCAACCATTTGAGCTAAATAGCTCTTGGGATGGGTTTTCTAAAATTTTAATTTGAATGAGATGGGCTGGGTTTGCAAATAATTAAAGGGTAAAGTACACAAATGGTCACTAAACTATACTCGAAAAAACAAAATGGTAACCAAACTTTCAAAAATTACAAAATGACAATTAAACTTTATATTTTGTTACAAAATGGTAATTGTATCGTTAATCTATGTTAAAGATGTGAAGTGGCTGCTAAAAGTTTTGTATAATAGCACATTTAGTCCTTCATAGTTACACATTCAATCAATTTAGTCATAATTCGAAGAAATTCAAAAAATTTAACCCTCATTTTTTACACATTGTTATAATTTAGTCCTAATTTCAAAAAATTAACCCTTAATATTTTAATATTACTTCAATTTAGTCCCTATTGTTTACTTTACCCTAAATTGAGCTTTCGAAGATCCTAAGCAACTGGATGTTTATCGAAGATCCTAAGCTTTTGAAGTCGAACCATTCTGGAATTTCAATTCCAGGGATGCATGCCATAACGTAATCCATGAAATGGAATGCATGTTTTCGATTACAATGATCAAAAACAAGATTGATCTTTCAGCATATAAATCATTTTGCCAGACTGAAGATATATAAGAACAAGAATAATCTGACCTTCTGATAATCAATTCCCGTTACTTTCTCAAAATGCCTTTTAATGCTTGAGACATCCTCTAGTGAAGTTCAGTAAACTGCATCTAAAAGCTTTAGTCATGGTGGAAGCTCTTGTAATGATTTAAGTCTTTTGCATTCCCGCAAGATTAAGATAGCCAATGAGGACAACCCATATCGATATTTC
The DNA here is from genome assembly GCA_019671005.1 of Hibiscus mutabilis. Classification (NCBI taxonomy): domain Eukaryota; kingdom Viridiplantae; phylum Streptophyta; class Magnoliopsida; order Malvales; family Malvaceae; genus Hibiscus; species Hibiscus mutabilis. The sequence continues at coordinate 33,086,698 of CM033741.1, forward strand.
TGTATCTCTGATCCGCTTGTTAAAGAAGCTCCTTCAATGGCAGGAAACAAGTTATCTGGAAGACGAGCAAGGTTTTCACAGTTGTTAATTCTCAAACACTCAAGATCAAAAAGATTCTCTATTGAGGATGGTAATTCCTTCAAAGTCGTCCCGCTTAAATCAAGAGTTCTCAACCTCTCCATAGCCTCTAAGAAGATGTCGATAGGAATCTACAGCCTACTGTGTCTTTCAGGTTCTAAACATGAATCATTTTGAACGATATCCCAACCCATCTGTTACAATAAATCATGCATTGCTATCTTATTTTTCAAAACGGATATCAGAGATTTATCAATGAGGTTACCAATTCCTGAATGTGCAGAGATATAACAAGCATCCATAATCCTTGTTACGAAGTGTCGTTCCTCTCCTTTATAGAAACAAGCTATGTCAATAAGCATGTCTTGATCTTCACAATCTAATCCACCAAAACTGTTGAGAAACAATTTATGGATGCGATTCTGCTTTAGTTTCTTTGTTGCACTTTCCTTGTAGCTTTTGTTCTTGCCATAAAGAGAGGATCTGAAAACTTTTATAGCCAAGGGGTTTCCACTAGAAAAACTTAAAACCTTATTTGATAGCACCAACTGATATCCCTTGGGGTGATTGTTTTTGAAGGCACGCTGACAAAAGAGCTGAACAGATTCATTTCCATCTAATTCCTCCACTTCATAAATGAGATCAATGTCATTCTGGATTAGCACTTGCTTATCCCTGGTAGTAATGATGACTCGACTTCCCGAGGCAAACCTATTTATTTCGCGAAACAAAAACTCGAGTTGTCTTGAATTTGACACATCATCACAAACTACCAGAACCATCTTCCTGGAAAGCCTGTCCTTAAGAAAGTCTGATGCGATCGTGGAAGCTGAGATATTTAAACTTTCATCTCCGATGGTTGAAAGAAATTTCCCACACAATTCATGTAATGTTCTACATTCTTCTGATTCTCTCACGTTTCAAAAGAAGTAGGAACTCTCGAAACTATTCAAAAGTACACAAGAGGGACTAAATTGAAGTAATATTGAAATATTAAGGGTTAATTTTTTGAAATTAGGACTAAATTATAACAATGTGTAAAAAATGAGGGTTAAATTTATTGAATTTCTTTGAATTATGACTAAATTGAATGAATGTGTAACTATGAAAGACTAAATGTGCTATTATACAAAAAATTTTAACAGCCACTTCACATCTTTAACGGAGATTAACGACACAATTACCATTTTGTAACAAAACATAAAGTTTAATTGACATTTTGTAATTTTTGAAAGTTTGGTTACCATTTTGTTTTTTTTTTTTGTATAGTTTAGTGACCATTGGTGTACTTTACCCATAATTAAAATAGGCTGAGACCCTTCAGCTCCCAAAATCCTTTCAAACTTACACCAATTATCCAGACACTTCGCCCAAAACACTCCCACCTACCCCTAACCTGTCGTTGTCATACCTCCTTCACTGTCGCGCCGTGTTGGTCACCGCCCCTCCCATCTGAACCGCCTCTTCACTCCGATCAAAACCCCTAAGAATTCATGCTCGGACATCGCGTTGTTCACCGGGAAACCAAGGTTGAAGGCTCATCATTTTTAGGGTTCCAAAACCCATTCGGAAATCCTTCATTTTCGGCCATCGCACTTGCCCGTTAGAATTTTTGTGGATGTCATCATCTCCCCCATCTAGAGACGAACTGAACCTTGGTCGCCGATCAATCAACCAACGACGTTGATGACCTCGTCGGCGTTCGACCGAATAGGTAAGTTCGGTAGGTTTGAACTAAGATTTTGGTCGTTTTTGAATGATTCTGGGCTAATGGATTATGGCATGGGATAAATCCGGCCAAGATGTGCAACTTGGGCCATTTTTTGGCCGGTTTTGGCAGCGCATGGAGTGCACGCGCCGTCCGGGGTGATTTTTGGCAACCCTTGAACCGGATCAGTTCAATGGTGAACCGGCCTGACCAGACCCGATTTGGTCCCTGAACCAAATCAGTAACTGACCTGACCTATATTTAACCCGATCTGACCCGTACTCGTTCCAACCCGACCCATTTGACCCGACCCATTGACCGAGTCAACTCGTTTGAGTTAAACCTTTGACCACTGACATGATTGCTGACATCAACATTAACCGTTGACCATTGACTTTGACCCGTTAACCATTGACTGATGACATCATCATGATGTCAGTATTAACTTTGACTGCTGACGTCAGCGTTGACTTTGACCAAAAGTCAATTTTTTTGAAAACCCCTATTTTACGTCTTTCGACGTTCTGAGTCCGTTTATGAAGCCCGTTTCGTGAAATTCTAACCCGAAGGCCTCCAAATTGACCTTAAATCCGAACATGCATAAGTATTTAAATCATTCTATTTAAGAGCAAAGGTTTGGATATTGGATTCTGATATAAAATATTACTTGTTTAAGGCACCCAAGATACGTTCGATCGCTCGTCAGCTCATCCCGACCTGCTCAGCCGCGTGATCCCATCGTGACCCATATGGACCCTTAACATAGTATTTATCCCGGTATAACGATAATTTCTTTAGTAACCCGAATATTTGTCGATATAGGTTCCAGCACTGTAGCAGAGCGTGGTCCTGGTGCCCATTAGTTTCAGACCTTGACTTTTGAGGTGTGTTCCCTGTGTGCTACTTGACTGTTTTACATACTGATTTACATACCATATATGTTTTATCAAATTGATCATGTGCACATGATATTCGAGATTGAATTTGCATAAGCATAACACAATTTTTTTTGTAAATAAGCATGATCATACTGTATGTTTAAAGAATATCCTAGTACTCGATATAATAAGCATGCTCTATGGTTACTGTATATTATTGCCTACTGTGATATTGTTTAGATGGACTAGTTGAAGTGCTTGGGTTATGATATGAAGTGTTAAAAGGTTCAGCCCTGATCTGGCTAGTAATTCTGCCCATATAAGGTTCTCATGCTTCGATTGGGGTATTTTCACCCGTGACCTAAGGTGTTTCCTTAAGATGGTACCCTCACCTAATGGCCAGGGTTAACGCCCGTATTCGGATCCTTAGCTACGGCTAGAGTGACTCCGCCCATTTTCGGTTCCCATGCTTCGGTTGGGATAATTCCGCCCGTGACCTAAGGTATCCCTTTAGGATGGTACCCATGCCTAATGGGATTGGGTTAATACCTGTGTGTGATACTGTCCTGGGGGACTGTATCTTGGAGTTTGGATGGAGGATAGATAGGTTACATGAAAACTATTGTTGCACTTATAACTAGTTATATGAAATATTACAAGTTTTTTTCTGAATTACATTTATATACACTATTTTACTGGCACTATTGGAGCATACTGAGCTTCCAAGCTCACACCCCAAATCTTTTTCCTTTCAGATTTTTTTGGGATAGGCTTTCGGACTTGGCACTTGGAGGATCGACACATTTGATATACACCAATTATTGTAATGTTTCTATCTTTCGGATTGTTCTATTACGGTGACATGAGCCTATATTTTGTTATTTTATATTTTATAAACAATGATGTTGCCATATATGGCTTGTGATGTACTTTCATATGTTGGATATGGTTTATTTTGTCTAACTTAAATCGTATATGATTAAATATCTTATCTTTCAACTTTGATTTTCAATTCATTAAATAGTTTTATAAAAATGTTTTTGGTAACAAATGTGATCTCCTAGATTTGATTACGCATAGACCGGTCTAGGGGGTTACACCGATAGTACGAGACATGATACCTATGAGACGCATGATGATGTTACGAATATGATGAGACTTTTGAGACTGTGTAGGGTTGTTTGAGATACTCGTATGATTATTTGATGATTCTCTGATATTTGTGATGCCTTGTATGTTTGTTTGAATAGATTGATGTAATTCGATGGGAATTATGCTTAAGGTATAAATACTCGATTAAATTATTTTGAAGCCAATAATTAATATTAATTGACTGAACGCGTTAGCAAACAAACCCTAATGACTTTTATAAGCTTTAAAGACCGAATGAAGGGTTATAATATCGTAATTCGCAGTAATTAAGCAAACCCATGTATAGGGTATCGTTACGAGATTCAACCATACTAGTATACGAGTGGGGACAATATCGATATGGGTTAACTTGTATTGGTACTTGTAGAAATCTTGGATTTCCCGTAAATAATATCTATATCAGTACGCGTGCGGGTACCGGTACCCAAGGGTACTGTATCGATACTCGTGTTCTAATACAGGTACCCACTATATCGATACTCGTGTTCTAGTACAGGTACCGATACTCACTATATCGATACTCATGCTCTAGTACAGGTACTGATACTCGTGTTCTAGTACAGGTACCCACTGAAGAGTAAAGACAACAATTAGTAACATTAAACTTCGATTTTATGGCAGAGTAGATTTAAAGTTAGTATTGAATCTATCGAAGGCAATACCCTATGTAACCCCCTCGACCCAGCCTAGTCGCAAGACTGAACCGAGCGAGCTACATTAGGTTTACCGAGGTAAACCATAAAGAAAGAACCCAAAACGCGACCATTTTTTCTTTTATCTTGTCTAAATGCAAAATCATTAACCTATATATTCATATTGACATCAGATGAAAACTCAACTCAATCGTGCGTCGATTTGACATCCAATTGGCTCTATTGCAAATTAGGGACCAAATTGCAATTTGATCAAAATACAGGGATTTGGCACATTTTTAAGTTACCAGCCTTTAATTAAGCAGGTTTCATGTTCTCATGTCAAAAATCAGCTCGATTCGAACATTCAAACTCATTCAATTGCATCCATAACATTCAGGGGCCAAAACACAAGAAAACTGAACTCCACTTCCATAACATTAACTGAATTAACAGACAATCGTACCGATACGCATGCCACCGTATCGATATGGTGCCTTACACAAGCCTGTACTGTTTTGATACACTATAACCCGTTTCGGTACGCCTAGCTGGCAGTTCGAAAATGTTTGACAACCGTACCGATACGGTATGGTAGTGTTTCAGTACGCGAGTTTTGTCCCAAAAAGCATATTCCAGTAAAGAAAATCTGCACCGATACACCCAAGCCCATATCAAAATACCATTCTTATTTTTCCCTAGCTGTACTGATACATACAAGCCCGTATTGAAACAACATTCTTGATTTTGCCTAATCGTACCGATACGGTCCCCCGTGTATCGGTACACCTGGGCCTGTAATGTCACATTTAGATAGTTTAACAAGCTCTTAGTCTATCCAAAACACCCTAACATGATTCTAACATACAACCAACATATTCAGAATACAATTCACAGCATAACATCACATATTGAACATCAATTCATGGCATTTTGCAACAAACGTAAATCTATAGGCATGCAACCTAGAAAACCATTCAAGTAAAACATGAAACTTCAAACCATCACCAAAAACAAACCATAAAGGCCATTTACAACTTTAGAGCAATCAAACTAACTTGCTCAAACATGGAGTTCATCAAAACATCCCCCAAAACCAAAACAAGTACCCCATTGCCTTTATTACTTATAATCTAGTCCAAACATACTTTGGTAAACAAGTCTTGCTAGGATCCCTTGCTCCTTGCTGCCTCCAAAGCTCTCAATTCTCTGCATTGATGGAAAATAAGAGCGTAAGCACACAAGGCTTAGTGAGGAGCGCTCACAAACAAAACACGACCAATGCCTTAAAAACCATTTCTCAACATTATATTGAAACTTATTTCAAACAACCTTTAAAACATTATCATGCCTTTAAAACCATGCACTTAACATCTTTAAAGCCAACATATTGACCATATGCCACATGTATCATTAACCAACAGTAAGTCCCATTGCCCAACCTCAATTTAAACCTTCTCATGCATAACTACCATATGCAAAGCTTAAAGAGTAAACATGTATAAATCACATCATACAGCATAAACCTTTCAACGATACATTAACAACTATATTGCTTACAAGTGATCATTAAACAAGTCCATTAACAAAAGAGTTCATCGGATACAAGGATTCAACAAGTGTTCAACCAACACTTCAAGCCATCTCAACTGGAATAGCAATACAATAACAATCGCGGTACATTACCAACCGGGTACACCTTTCAACCCACGAGGACACCAACCCCAATAATCGGTTAGACGCTTAATCCACTAACGGGAGTCTACAGTACTGTTTAACCCCTCTAACGTTAGGGTACTCGGATGGAGTTTTCGGAACACAGATCTAAACCCCTCAACATCCGAGGTGACTTATTATAGTGCACTCAATCCTATGGCTGGTCAACTATATATGATAATCATTTTTAAACCACATCAATTGCCAATATAATTAACCATTTAACATTTACCTCATTGTTTTTAACAAGCATTAACCAACCCATTTTTCCAAAGCAACAACCATGCTTTAAATCACAAGTATAACCCTTACTTACAAGGATCACTTACCATGTGCATCCTTCAGCATTTCATGCTTAAACAGTAGGTAACATGTAAATCTAAACAAGTGCATAAAACCATTTAACACTAGCACAACCGAGAGAGAATATCCAATTTTACTTACTTACGAGTTTAAACCGGCGTATCAAGCTAAGTTTAAACTCCCATAAACCACCTTAAAACATTCCAAAGCTGGAATCCACGTTCTCACTCACTGATACGCTAAGCCTTGATTTGCCGACACGAAATCAAGTGTCTGAAGCCTCCAATGCCACACCGTTTGCTTCCAAAACAACCTCCCATGTTTAAACCACATAATAACATGGGATTAATGAATCTCCATGCATTTACAACACTGCAAAAAAATCCTCATGGATTCTTGCATTCACCTCACAATTACCTAACCACAACAACCGAAAACTTCAACTAATCCTTTCCAAACATAACCCAGCCACAACCTAACAATCTAACACCTCTTTTATCATCATTTAACATCTAAAAACAGAATCAAATCAACCTAACACTTTCAGCAAACACACAGCCGCCATAACACCTCAAAAAACAAAAATCTTGCAACCTAAACAATTAGAGATTCAAGAGTTTCAGGATTCCATTGATAAAATTGACTTATCAACATCACTAAACATCCAAAATATGTTCAAAAACAATTCATAACACTAGAAATCAGATTCAATTTGAATCTTTCATCTTCATCAATTTTACCCAATTAAATCTATATAAAAACATAAAATTAGATTATAAACCATAAATTAAGGATCAAATACTTGGGAATATCAATAAAGAACCATTTAACAGAGGAGACCATGGACCATACCCATGTTATGTGATTTCCCCCTCAATTTGCTTGTTTAAAGCTAAGAAAACATAAGATTTCAATGAGATTTTGTAAAACAAAGTTAAAGATTCAAAGTTAGAATCAATAATCTGAGTGAAAAGAATCTTTCACGTCTGAATTTTGATGAAATTCTGAGTGTTTGACAGAAAATAAGTTGAGAGAAAAAGTTTAGGAAAAAGTTACGTAAATTTTCTTTATAAGCAAATAACTAACTTAGATATTTTAATCCCTCTTAAACCACCTTTAAAACACATATTTAAAATGATTTAATTGAAGGGAGAAACCACCAGAAAAAACTTGGTATTTTAGCTCCTTAAGGATTCTAAGAATTTGACCCTTTTCATTTTAGTCACTTTAAAACAGTTTTCAAAAATCGCATTTTGGTCACTAACCAGAATGTCATATTTCCAAATTCCATTTTCCAAAATTGATTCCACCAAAAATCAATATATATTAAAAGATGATTTTTAACGATTTTCCACATTTTTATCTTATCGAAAAATATATGGTCCCGAATCTGACTTGAATCTCTAACCCAATCCACCGGACCGTCTAATAAACCTCAAAACCACTAGGCCCAAAATTGGGGCATTACACCGTAAGTTAACTACTCTCAACACCTATATGTATATATCGAGTTTTCAAACAATTAACTCGGTGAAGTTTCAATCTTTACTCCTAAGGGGTAGAATCACTTCAGGTGTAAGTTCATCTACTTGAATATCTTCTGTTGAAGTTTCTCTCCTTAGAATTTTTCAATTAATCCTTATCTCATAACTATGTTAAGATATTAGGGGATAATAAGTGTTTAATACCAACTGGCATATGGCATAAAATATATGAAATGTAAGCACATGCGAAATAGACAATAATGCCAAAGCATGTAACTATTAAAAATTGAAAATACTAAGTTTTCATCGCAAACACCCCTAGCAAATTTAAAAGATTAGTTCATGGCTGGGGAAACCAACAACAAATCATCATTTTGATTCATCATCACAAAAACCAAAATTAAATCAAGAGAAATGAAACAAAAGAAGGAGATCTTTCGATTTAGCCCTTCAATGGATCCAGAGCTCTCAGCAAAACTGCCCAGGTTGCTTCTACCCTTCTCTTCTCTTCGTGGCTCCAACTGTCTCTTGGCTCATTCTTGAACTCCTTTATATAGGCGTAGATGAAGTTATAATTAGGGTTAGGGTTGAGTCCCAAATTTTTGATGTCGTACTCTTCGGATGCTTATCTACATGCTATAGTAACTAGGGCTGACATGGCTCTGACTTAGTGCAGTTTTTTCGGGCATCGTCCTTCCTTCTTTTGCCAACCAAGCTTGGCATTCTTCTCCCTCATTTTGCTAACCAATCTTAGCATTCCCCTTTTGCGTTAACTTGCTCTAGTCTTGCCAATCCTGCACACCATGACAAGAAAACACTCATTCACTCTAGCAATAAAAACTATACATTCCTCAACTCCTAGATGCAAATGCATAAAAATACTGGCAAAATAGACTAATATGTGCCTAAAGTCAAGTAATATCATGACAATATATACTTGGAAAGTATATCTTTTGAGGAGTTAACACACCCGAAAACCTAGCTCATTGCTTGTCCTCAAGTAATGCAAAACTAAAAACTATAAAATAGAGTAAAGTGCCTCGGCAAAATTTTCTAATTAGCAACACAAGTTAGCAAGCGAGATCCAGCCCTAGTTCTGTTCTCAGTTATCTCATAAAAGTAATGCCAACAGACTCAAAATAATTTCAAGTGTAGAAATATAACTCTAACCTAAAGTCATAAAGTGTGCATGTAGTGTGGGTGGTTTTCATCAAGTATCCTTCAACTCTCTTAGTCAATTTTACTACCCAAACTCAGAGTTTTTTTTCACCCAGGGTTTTTTCTTCTTCTTTTCTTTTGGCAATATTTTTAGGGTTCACGTCATAATGTTGTTTGGTGCGAGAAGTATGAGGGAGCATACCACGAACCCCCATGTTAATCCATGCTACATCTCTAAGCTAACTCGTTACACTCATACCATCGAGTTTTTGTTAGCCTGAGAACTAAGAGGGAGCAAACCATGAAGCCCCAAGTTATGTATTATCTCTAAGGCGAAGGAGTGTTCTAATTCTTTTTAGCCTTTGGCAAAACATTGTTGCCTTATTCTTTACTTTTACCCTGGCATTTTCTCTTTTTTCTGAGTTTAGTTTCAAAAATCCTAAGTTTTTTTCTCGGAAACTAGATGTATACTACGTGTTTAAGTGAGACTAAAGTACCCTAAGCTAGAGATCAATTTCCAAGCACTCGTCCTTCCTAAGTCTACTGGCTCTTACTAAATCTAGAGATTCTAAATTCATCATCAAACAGGGTCAAACTAAGGCCGAATCTAACTATGATACCAATGTGTTTAGCAAAACTATTAGTTAAAATCAACCCTTGGTAATTTTTTTAATGGTCTGCTATGCATGGTTCTACTCTTATCTATATAGAATAATGCAAACAAAAACATGGACATAGCAATAAATACGAGGCAACATACACCCCTAAACCTAAGGTATGCATTGTCCTTAATGCATGAGAACACATATATATACAAATGCTATGCATGCTAAACTTAAAAACATGAATTTAAGGAGTTAAGGGGATGAGAACTCCCTGAGGAATGATCTTGCCAAGTAGATTGAGTCTTTTTGGTGAGGGCATGTGCTGCAGAATGCCCACGATGGAGTATGGCCTGGTTATAATAGATGCATGAATGCCAATGAGAGTTGGCATAGTCTCTTGGCAAATTTCTTGTGCTCAGAAAAACAAAACCCTACAAACTGGAAAAAGAAATAAACATTAAAACTAAAATTTCCTAAATGCTGACAAGAAAATAACTCCCTTAAATTATTTACAATGATCATACCGAGTTGGAAAAAGTTTACTAAATCTCTGCAAGGAGAATAGTCTCCTTGTCATTATTCTGACTTTGTTCCCCTTAATGCTTCAATCTCTGGCCCTTTGGTTGGTGGATGGTGGGTTGTGGCAATTTGTTGCTTGAATAACCAACTTAGAAAGCTGAAGAATTACTCTCCTTTGAGCATGCCAAACTCTCGATTGCACAATGAAAGAGAATATTTTGCCATAATGTCTTTGAACAACCACCTTAGAAAACTGAAGAATCTCTTTGCTATCGAGGCATAGTCATCCTCATCCTGTTCCAAAATTGTTGTAGCAGTCTTTATTAAATCTTCAATTTCTAACCACGTCATCTTTGGCATTTTTGTTGTAGCAAATTTTTTTAGCTTTAGCTCTTCATTTTCATTCATTTGGGATCCACTTTTCCTTCCAATAACTAGCCATTTGAGCATGACTCGCTTTATGGTATCATGCCTGATCAGAATTGATCTTCTTTGTTGCTCAATTATTTTGCCATTAGTGTCTTCTAGTATGATCTTATGCGTGCAAGTTGTAAGGATAATCCTTCGGATATCAGCTATGGTCCACCTCAGGGCTTGCTTATATATTTCAAAAACCTTCAGCAACTTTTTCTCTTGGTCTTCCTTTGAATTAGCGACGATGATCATTAGTGAGGTGGAGTCTTTTCCTAAGTAGGCATATTTGAGGTGGCATGTCAATTGTTTCAGTTCCAGTTTTGATGGCTCCTCAATAGATAGTTTTGATGCTTTAATTTCTCTGCCCACCAACTCAAGTAATTTAGGTCTCCTATGAAAACTAATGACATCACTCAGCTCCGTCGGTTCTTCAAATTTTTCACTCATCACATCATTATGCTCCTGCTCCTGCTCTATGATATCAGCTTTTATTCCCTAGCAGATTAGTGTTATATTCTCGTCAAAAATGGATTCCATAAGCTCAACAATGTGGCATTCTTCAGGTTCATCTGCACACTTAAGAGCTTGAAAAATGTTAAACATAACCTGTTGGTCATTTATGCGCATAGTTTGCTCAACTTTGTGGACATCAATTAATGTCTTACTCATGGCAAGAAATGGTCTTCCTGTATTATTGGGACATCAATATTAGCCGCATATTCTAAAATAATGAAAAATATGGTGGTGGGTAGGTAAATGCTGGCTTCGTTGGTTTTGTCGAGATGGTGTTGGCATCATATTGAGATCTGGCATTGCCAATGCTTGCCTCCCTTTCTCAGCTTCCTTGGATTCATCTACTGGCACCAACTTCTCGTCCTAGAAAACAACTAGCTACTTGGCAGGTGTTTTATTCTTGACTTGTTTCCCACTCCTAGAGAGTGACTACTTTGCATTGTTCATTCTTTTTTTGCTGAGCATTCTCTGTATCACTTGGCAAAGTTCTTGGAGTTCTAGCACTGAGTGCGTTGGCAATCTGTCCTAGATGGACCTCCAAGTTTCTCACAGATGCTGCTAAACTCTAGACATTCACGTCATTTTGCTCTATATACTTCGTTAGGGTGTTTTCATGAGTAGATCTCTGCCCTGGATGGAAATTATTTTGTGCTCTCTGTGGCATCGTATTCTGGTTCAAACTTGGCGGTGCATTGATGTTCTGACGTTGGGTATGATATTGGTTACCTCTTTGATTTGCCCATGAAAAATTAGAATGCTGCTTCCACCCTGCATTGTAAGTATTGGAATGTGGGTTAATATTTTGATTGTACAAACAAAATTTATCAATTATGGGTTTGCTGGGTATTCTTCCACATTATGTTATTCTCCATAAATAGTGTAGAATGGTTCTAATGCCTTTACTTCTCGGACTTTAATAGGTTTTTGCATTGTCTTCACTATATTAGTGAGGTTGGAAATCTGAGCATTGAAAGATGATAATGCATCAAGCTCTAATTTCCCAGCGACTTTTGTTTCGGTTCCCAATCTGACAGTAGGGTATTGAAAATCATTGGTGGCAATCCTTTCAAGGATGTCATACGCCTCCTTGTAATTCATGTCTATTAATGAATTGATTGTTTTAGCATTAACAACAGTCCTGGCATGAGCATTGAGTTTGTTATAAAAGGTCTTCATATGGGTCCATGTAGGGAATCCATGCTTGGGGCATCTTCTCAACAAGTCCTTGAAACGCTCCCCGGCATCATACAGAGTCTCATCATCTGTCTGTCTAAAAGTAATGATTTCACCTCGTAACTTGGTAGTAAGTTTAGGTGGCTGGAATCTTAAAAGAAAATTTTGGCATAATTCTGCCCACGAAGTAACTGAACTAGGTGGCAAAAAACTTAGCCACAATTTTGCTCTCTCTCTCTCTCTCAGAGAAAATGAGAATAGCCTTTAGCTTTACTGTTTCTTTAGGCACACCAGGTTGTTGAAATAGTTGGCAAACCTCCATGAATTGCTTCAAATGTTGCCTTGGGTCTCCAGTAGGTGATCCATCAAATTGACCTGCATTCAATAGCTTCTGAATCATTACCAGTTTAAGTTCACAATTAGTTGTATTTACCTCTGGAACAACCGGCCCTGACATCAAATTAACCATGCTTGGTGCCAAGTGTTCTATGATAGGTCGTTCTTTAGGATTCTCGCCAGCAACAATAGAAGCGAGCAGTATCTCATCATGTATTGAAGATTCTCTTGGTTGTTGGCATTATTTATGACACCATCTAGCCCACCATTTTCGTTATGAGCCATTTTTCAATGTTCTCTTCTTATCCTACGTAGGGTCCTTTAAATAAGTCTTCCTTCGCAGTGCGGCTCCTGGTCATACACCAAACAAAATGTTATAAGTAAAACAAAAAAAAAAAACAAGTATAAATCAAAATAATTAATCTCGTTGCAATCCCCGGCAACGGCGCTAAAAACTTGTCAACGAAATATCACTTGGCAAAAGATCACGTATTATGTTTGTCAATTCAAGAAATAATACCAAGGATATGTCTTTTGTGTGCAAGCATACATGGTCAACAAGTAATAAAGTGGTGAGTAGAGTATCATCTCCATAAGGATTGTTTAGGCATTAATTGCCACGATTAATACTTGTAAACTGGAAAATAAAGGTGATGGCAATTGATTGAGGGAATGAGTAAAATAAAAAAATAAAGAAATAAAGAAATTGAAGTGAAAATCAAGGTAGATTGGCAAATAACTGGTATAATAATGATTGGAAAGCTTGGCAATAGATATTTGGATTTCATGTCAGTAAAAACAGTAATTAGTAACATTATACTCCAGTTTTATTGCCGAGCAGATTTAAAGTTAGTATTGCCTCCGTCGATGGCAATACCCTAAGTTAAATACTCTCAACACCTATATGTTTATAGCTAGTTTTCAATCAATTAACTTGGTGAAGTTTCAATCTTTACTCCTAAGGGGTAGAATCACTTTAGGTGTAAGTCCATCTACTTAAATATCTTCTGTCGAAATTTCTCTCCTTAGTATTTGGCAATTAATCCTTATCTCCTAAGTCTGAAGATATTAGAGGATAATAAGTATTTAATGCCAACCGTCATATGACATAAAATATATGAAATGTAAGCACATGCAAAATAGACAATAATGCCAAAGCATGTAATTATTAAAAACTAAAAATACTAAGCGTTCATCGCAAACACCCTTAGACAATTTAAAAGATTAGTTCATGGCTAGGGAAACCAACAAAAAATTATTGTTTAGATTCATCATCACAAAAAATAGAATTAAATCAAGAGAAATAAAACAAAAGAATGAGATATTTCGATGCAGCCCTTCAATGGATACAGAGCTCTCGGTAATACTGCCTAGGTTGTTTCTACCCTTTTCTTCTCCTCGCAGCTCCAGCTTTCTTGGCTCATTCTTGAACTCCTTTATATAGGCGCAGGCGAAGCCCTAATTAGGGTTAGGGTTCAGTTCCAAATTTGTGGTGTTGCACTCTTCGGATGCAGCATCTACTCGTTATAGTAACTAGGGCTGACGTAGCTCTGACTTAGTGCAATTTTTCCGGGCATTGTCCTTCCTTCTTTTGCCAACCAAGCTTGTCATTGTTCTCCCTTATTTTTCCAACCAAACTTGGCATTCGTCTCATTTATTTTGCCAACCAAGCTTGGCATTCTCCTTATGCGTCCACTTGCTCCAGTTCTTCCGGTCCTGCACACCATGACAAGAAAACACCCATTTATTCTGGCAATAAAAACTATGCATTCCTCAACTCCTAGATGCAAATGCATGAAACTACTGGCAAAATAGACTAATAGGCACCGAAAGTCAAGCAATATCATGACAATATATGCATGAAAAGTGTATCTTTTGAGGAGTTAACAGTTACCTTCGAGGTTGTTGCAACACCATGGTTAGAGATGCCAAATGTACGTTTCCAAGGTTGTATGACATTGGGCCCCATTCGATAATACTCGAGGGGAGATGCCGAGTATGGTGCACGTTTCCGAGGCTGTGTGACACCGGGCCTCACTCACAGTGTATTAACACCGGGCCTCACTCTAGGTTGTGGTATGTGACTTTGTATGCTTTCTCTCGAAATTGTTGTTTTCGCGCGTAGATTGACCGTCAGATCGAGGAGCACTCTTAGTACGAGATTCTAGCATGCGGCGATTTCCAGAGTACAATACTTGTGTTAGTGGGTTGTGTATTCATAGGACCCTTATGTGGTGGAGTCTGTAATTCTTATTTTGGAAATTCTATTAATCAAGTTGAATGTTCAAAAGTTTTAGATTAAATTGGAGCTCAGCTGTAACGTTTTAATCATTTATATATATTTTTTCATCCGCTGACTTTAAATACTTTCGGAAAGTATTTTATTTGGGCTAAACCAAGTTGAGAAATTTTATGGTAATAGGTTAGGCTTAAGGCCCAAATATAACATCTAGGTAGAGAATTTTACAACATGTCAACACCTAAGTACATGTGATAGAATGAAAAAAGTCGTCATCTTATTGTATGACAACTATAAAATAAAAGTTATATTAATTAATTATAGAAAAAATAATTTTTCCTGACATGTCTTCTTGACACATCATCACCTATGTACATGTGATACTATCATGTCATAGTGTAATGTCATGGCATGTCATGTATTTTGCCATTAGTTAACTAGTGGTTTTCATCCACGAAAAAATTTATTTTGACAAAAAAAAGTTAAATGTTAAAGTGCATTAAAAATAATATGAGCTAAAAAGATCATTCAGTGAAATATTTTAGGCATATCTTGACTTTATATCTTAATTATAATCATAAACCCTAAATTCTAAACACCTACACTTAAACCCTAAACTAAGTCTCTAAACCCTAAAACTAAGGTGTTCGTGGAAACTTTCCGTTTCCACTACCGGTGTAATGAAGTATTTTCCCGAAGATTATATACAAGTATGAAAAAGAAAAACATCACTATGACAATGTTGACTAACATTTAAAAGATAATATTTTAGATTTTTCAAAAAAAATATTTTAGATATATTTTTAATTAAATTGACATTCGATCAATATATACTATGATAAATCAAAAGATTTTGCAAATAGATGTATAAAAATATAATGAAACAAAGAGTTTCATTATGCCACCACTGAAAATGATATACCAGTAACACATCAATATAAGTAAATCATTAACAGCTACTTTTCATTGAAAAAATCAAAGAAATTGGGATTTAAACAGGAAAAAAGTTGAGTTTTATTAAATAAATAATTAAATTGTACAACAAATTACTAATTGGTCTGACAAAAAAAGGTGTTAGATTTTTTTAAAGATTAACAGGTAAATATTAACATTGTGAATAGAATAAATTAAGTTAAAGATCAAACTTATCATGAACTTTTAAAATATTCGATTCAAATTAATAGATTAATAGTTAGAATACAAGCGATTATAAAAAATTGTGTGTGTAGATTTTGGGACCATTTATGTTACAATAATGGTACCTTTGCTTTGTACGAGTAAAATCAGAAACTGTACAGTTTGTGAAGAAACCTTCTACTGTTATGTTTCATGTTCTTGAGAAGCCCACCACTGCTTGTTTTCAAATAAAAACAAATACTCTAAACCCTAAACAAAAGGGTTTCTTTCCCATCTTTTTCTGATTTTCTCCCCTGCCAAACAAACAAAATCATTAAGTAAAAACTTAAAGAAAAAACAGATAACCAGCTCTTCTGACACACACACTGTAAAAACACTTTAAATTTTCATGATCAAATGACTCTTTCATGTTTGTTGCTGTATGAGGTCTGAGTTGGAGAGTTTAAGAGTTTTCAAGTCCAGTGATTTTGGTCCATTTCCAGCCCTAGGGTTTCTATTTTTGCTTCTCTGGGTGACTGTATTATCCGGAAGATACATGTTATTCGGATTCAGATGTGAGTGTCGCGTTCGCAGTAGTATATATTCAAAATTTTCCATAGCTTTTTATTGTTTCTTTTTCTTTCCAAGACGAGGTGCAGTTGTTTCAATGAAGTGCCGAAGAATTGATACACTTCTTTTTCATTTTGTCCGAACTGTTTGGTTCAAAGACACTTCAACTTGCCCTCTATCCATGCACTGCATTTTCTTTCTGCACAAAAGGTTGTCTCTCCTGTGGTCCTCTCTTCAATCTCTACTGGACGTTTCAAAAGTAGACATAGAGATTGGTCCCAACCCTACAAGGTAGTATTGTTAATGGCTCTTGTAACTATCATATTGACGATTTCCCCTTATGTCTATTCCTGCACCATACAGAAGACTTCTTTCTGGTGTTGATCGAGTCTTAGTTCGATTGACATGATTGTTGGAATAGAAATCATCTGCTTTTTTGTGCCCCTATGTATGCCACAACACTAAAAATTTGGTTTAAAATTTAGGATTTAGGTTTTAAGGTGTAGATTTAAGGTTTAGGATTTAATGTTAGAGTGTAGGGTTTAGATTTATAGTGTTAGAGCATACAAAGGAACCAGAAAGGGACAATAATTTTATTATGATTGTTGTTGCAACATTCAGGAAAACGTGAGTTTGAGCTTGCTATAGTGCCCCTTCCTCTTTCTAGTTTGTAGAGTGACATACTCTTTTATGGAATAGAAATTATCTGTCCCTTTTCAGTGCCATTTTTTATGCACACACTAAAAATATAGGTTTAGAATTTAGAGTTAAGGTTAGGGTTTAGGGAATTAGGGGTATGCTGTATTTTTTAGGGTTTAGCGTTTATTGTTTAGGATTTAGAATTTAGAGTTAAGGTTTATGATTTAATTTTTTAATGTTGAAGCATAAAAAGGATACCGAAAAGGGGCGAGGATTTTTGTCCCTCTTTTATGTCCTATCGCTTTATACACGTGGCCTATCCATGTTAAGTCATGGATTATGAATAACCTTGTTGGCAATTAGTCTAGGTTGGAAGGTAGGATCTCCGTTATGTTTAGGGTTTGTGTCTATCCTTATTAACAATGTATTAATTAAAGTTTAAATCTGAATTCTTTCTTTGAGATTGTAATGTAACTTACCGCCGCGCACACACTTATCGGTACCGACATGATCCGTATTAGCATTAGGCGTGCATTGATCAACCCCATGTGATAGGGATTCACCTCGCAAAGGCCTTTTGTAGTTGTCGATAAAGCATGCCTCATCACTTTTTGCAATGTGCAGCCATGCATGGTCCCCATTGTATTCACATTTAACTCTTCGATTTTGTGTAATGAAGCAAGAGATCACATCGTTACCCAAAATCGGGTGCTTACGAGTGACACTTTACGGTCTATATCCGAGATTAATAACTGTTCCGTATTCTCCCCTAAACATCTCACTGATACAAAAATGGCCTAATCTCCTTGAAGGGAGTAAATGATAAGATATGATAGCATAAATATTCATTCAGCAGTTGGCAATATGCTCCACGTGGAAGCCCTACTGCCATTGCTTTTCTTTATTTTCTTTTTCCCTCTTCAATGGATGACCATGGTTGGTACAATTACAGCATTATTCTTTTCACAAATGGATCAACTTCACCAGTAAGTTCCATCTTTCCCACAATTAAAACCATATACTATCACCTCTCAAATAACATATATGTGTGTGTGTGCAGGTTGGTCTGGGTGAGTCCATAACTAAAGTTTAAGGATGTTTTCATTCAAGTGTTTTATATTTTTTGTAAGTTCACTTTCCCTGCAAAATTTCTTTGGAATACCTAATGGTTTTTTTTTTTTTGCATAGAACTTCGATTATTTCAAAGAACCTGGTCTTTCTTCTTCATTTTCAGTAAAAAAAACCCCATAGTATTAAATTGCGATTGCAGTGTCGCGGTTGCGGCCTAAATTTTTCAGATTGCGGATGCGGTTGCCTAAATTTTTCAGATTGCGGATGCGGTTCGGACCGTTCAGTGTCACGGTAACCTCCAATATCGTTACGTTGCGTTGCGGTCGCAATTTAATACTATACCCATAATTTTTTTTAAGTGTTAATATGAGATCTGAATTAGGGTATGGAATTAGGTTTGTGCTTCTTCTCAAGTTTGGGGCATATGCAGTTAGTTCTTTAGAAAATTTCTTAGTTTCTCTGGGGAAAAAATGGGATTTGTCTACTTTTATGATTCATTAATTGTTAAACACTATATGTTTAAGCTTTTTGTAACGAAAAGGGATTGAATCCAACTGGTTTTTCAGCTTCTGATGCTTCAATGATGAGAGACTTATGATAAGATGATTTCGAGTTCAGAAAACGCAGATTCTCCGACAAGACAAGACCACCACGACGACGGCAACAACAGCAACAGGAATGGAACCAAGTTGATCAGCAAAGCTCCGTCGAGTTCCTCGTGCCCGTTGCCGTGGTTGAGTTTGAAAGATCCGAGGATAGTACGCGTTTCGCGTGCTTCCGGGGGCAAAGACAGACACAGCAAAGTGTACACCATCCAAGGATTGAGAGACCGAAGGGTAAGGCTGTCGGTTCCTACTGCAATTCAATTGTATGATCTTCAAGACAGGCTTGGACTTAATCAACCTAGCAAGGTCGTTGATTGGTTGCTTAATGCGGCTAAACACGATATCGATGAACTCCCACCATTGCCGACACCGATGCCGCCGCCGGCATACTTCCCGAGCTCCGATGAGTTTTGGAGGGCTAAATCGAAAGAAATTGCAAGGGTTGCAATCAATGGTAAACAAGAAAAACACGGAGGAAACGAAGGCGGCGACGATGA
This sequence comes from Hibiscus mutabilis, assembly GCA_019671005.1. Lineage (NCBI taxonomy): Eukaryota > Viridiplantae > Streptophyta > Magnoliopsida > Malvales > Malvaceae > Hibiscus > Hibiscus mutabilis. The sequence continues at coordinate 33,106,104 of CM033741.1, forward strand.
TCATGGAATACAAACTTTAAACAATGATGTGCAATCATCTCGTTCATATCACCATTTCGAGCCTTCGAGTTTCCCTTTATCAGGAAGTCATGGATTTGTGCCCCATACAGAAGAAGTACATAATTTCAATGTTGTGGCACCGCCATTGCCATCAACATTATCCCTATGTCCGCCTCCGCTAGGAGGCGGAGCACCGCCTTTGTTCCCGCCTCACGCGGTGGATCCTAGACAACAACTTAACCATTTTCAGATGCTGAGCTCAGGTGCACAACAACAAAACCTCTTGCTTAGTAATTCTCTCAATTTTCCACCATTTTCAACGGTAACACAATCTATTACACCCTTCCAATTGATTTCTCCTAGGTTTCTCCATAGTCAACCCGACAAGGAACACAACTTTCCTTCTAAGTGACAACAAAACCAAACAGTATATGGGGGAAGAAAAGATACTCTCAATTTGAATCTCTTTACATAGTTAAGTTATAGGGACACTTGGACTGGACATATGACACATTGTTAGAGTGTCACGTTTCGTTAAAAGAATATTATCTTGAGTCGATAACGTGATTTCATCAACAAAGTCAAAATCCTATGATATAGGGTGTAATTTCAGTACCATATGTTTCCAGAATGTAGGTTTTGTGGTATTATTTTCTTAGGGCTTGTGTTTGATTTTTCATGGTTCTGCTTCGTTTTGAGTTATCTGGAAAATCATATATTTCTTGGATTTGAATCTATGATGTTGGAGTGATTGAAATATATATTTGATGTGGCATGAATGGTTTGATATTATATTGAAATATCATGACATTGTAATCCAATGATACTAAATCAATGTAAAACTAAATAACCTTACATTGTATAAATAGATTCTAACGATCTATATATGCACTGTGCATCTCAAGAAGAAGACCTAGAATGTTTTAAAACTATGTTGCATTGGTTTTGAAATTTTTGATATAGAGGTGGAGCCAGAAAATTTATATTTTGGTGTCAAAATTTTAAAAAAATTCATAAGAGATTTTTTTAAGTAAATATTGACAAACTATGGGCGTCAAGTTTCTTTTAAGGGTGTCAACTATATTTTAAAACGGTGCCAATAATCTTTTAAAGTTGTATTAATTTAATTTAATTTTAATGATTTTTATATACAATTTATATATTAAAATGTATTTTAAAATTTTGGGATGTAGGTAACACCCTTTGTTTAAGCCGTCTAGTTTTTTGATATTAGGTTTTGTGGTGAAAAAGAAATAGATGAAATGCAAATATATAGTAGATGGGTTTTTTCAGCGGGTATATATTTTTAATAAATTGGGCTTGTGAATTATATAAACAAATTAATATGTTTTACTATTTTTTTAAATATCATAAATTTTATATTTTAATTTTTTATAATTTTTTTGAAGTTTTTCTAATTTAATATGTATTTTGTGTCATAAAATTTGAGTGAAGTAATGTGTTTCATGTTTGATTGATAGTGTTTTATTTTATAAATTTAATATGTATATCACATGTGAAAAAATAAAGAAATATATATGTATATCGTATATAAATATAGGAAGTCGTTTAAACTGGAATCAAACTGTACTATAATATTATAAATAATTACAATTAAATTTGTACAGAAACTCGTAAACTCGACTAGACTCGACTCGATTTAAATTTTTTTTAAATAAAGTTTGAATTGTAAAACAGGACTTGTAAACTCGAATAACTCGAAATTTTTTGACTCGGCTCGATCGAATACCCAACCCTAGTTTGATTGATAGTGTTAATGGTGGCTATCGGTGATAACATACGATTTACAAAATCAAGTAACAAAGTCAGGGATGAAATTGAGATTAGATCGTAGGAGGGGTTAAGTTGCCTAACTTAAAGTTAGCATGAGCTTAATAAGTATTTAATTATAAAAGGGACAAGACTTAATTTAATAAGTATTCAAATTAGCATAGACAAAAGTTTTTTTTTGAAAAATAATTGTATGATTTATTGGCGAACTTTCATACAAATTTCGACAAAAAAACGAGCCTCATTAAAAAATTTTCCTAAATCTAAGTGGAGAAAAAAGAGTTCATCGTTTCCTTGTTGTTAACAAGATACAGTGGGCATCTATATGCTCCGTACTAAACACAATTAACAGCCAAGCGACACCACTTTCCGTACCCCACCATTACAGTACTGTCCACTACCGTTTCCCCCATAAATAAAATACCCTAAAGCCAGTGTCCCTAAAAGGGTCCATGTAGAAGACATGCTAGGCAAGCACCAAGCTCCCTACGTTGCATCACTTTCTATGCCCAATCTCATCCTGCGTTACTAACCCACACAACATCTTGTGATCTCTCCACACCATCACGACCTAAACAGTGAGCTATACAGTTACATTCTCTATAGGCAAAACAGATTTCCCAATTGTTCATCGCGCAATAGGCTTTACATTTTAGAACGTTCGCAGCAAATGAAATAGGAGGTAAATTAGGGCTATCAATCCATCTCAAAGCAAGTACGCTATTAGATTCGACAAGCACTCTATGAGAACTCAACCAAGTATCATCGGATAATACCTTTAATGCTTCCAATATTGCTGCAATCTCAGCTCCAGTCGAATCTGATAGACCTATTGTCTTAGAAATATGCCAGTTTATTGCTCTCGTGGTTACGCAATATGCCTCCAATGCCAGCCCTACCGAAGCTCCCTTGCACAACTGCATCAACATTGAACTTTAAGGATCCAAAAGGTGGAGCAATCCACGAACCAGCCAAAGGTCTTTGATTCCTGTTCAAATGAATAGATGATGCTGTTGGGCACCTCAAGAAGTCGTTTATAGATAAAAATGACTCTGGCCACTTGCTCTTACACCAATGCCCTTTCCTTAACAAAGCAAGATCAAACAACTGATCACTTTCACAATTCTTCCCATTGAAAATAAGGTCATTTCGATACAGCCAAATAGTCCACACTAAATTGACAGTTATCCCAAGACAGTAAGAAACTCTTTAATGAGCCAGGGATTACAAACTGAAGACTCCACAACCCACACCATCTTATCCAAATCCCACAAGAGACCTCACTGTGACAGAAAAGATGACTTACAATCTCGACTTCTTTGCAGCATAAGGCACAAATGTTCGAAGCCAAGTTAACCCCATGCTTAGAGAGCTCCGCACAGACCGGAATACGATCCTGAACAGCTCTCCACAAGAAAGCCTCCACTTTTAGAAGGGCAAACCCTGCCCAAATTAGTCTCCAAAAACGATCTTCAACTAACCCCCGTGATGCAGCCGCCATACAGAACACTTTGGAAGTGTAACAACCAGAAGAATCACCGCCCCACCTCAAACAATCCTTTAATTCTAATCTACTTGCAGCCGTGTCAATGGTTCTTAAGAAGTTCTCCCAGTATTCTACTTCTCAGTCAAAATGGACCGTCTTAGCTGGACATTCCAAACCCAAACTCTATTTTCCTTGACACCAAAGTCACAAACTTTCCTCTCCTTTTTTAATGGCCAAGGCAAAAATACGAGAATGCATATTTTAGAATAATGTCTCCTGTCCAGAAATCTGTCAAAAAATTTATAGCTTTGCCATCACCCAAAATATATCTCAGCTGACCAGAAAAAGGGTCACCAGTATTAGCTAGAGTGTGAATAGTATTTCTCCAAAGCCACGATCCTGACCTATCTTGCCTAAGGCATGGTGGGAAGCTCGTACGATCAACCGATTAGCCAAGAGGGGTGAATTGAATTTTTGCTTTGGTGAATGAATGGCTCAGAAATAAAAAATGTGACATGATGATTTATGGTGGTTTGATTACCCAACCGAGTTTACTTCCAATACCTTAGCTATCCATACTAAGGATTTTCTCAAATCCACTAGATTTGCTTTCCTTTTTCTCAGGTTCAAGGAGACAACCCTTACAACCAAGACTTATACTCCAAAGTATTGAAACTCTCTTTTACAAGAGGAAACAAATTTAGCAAACTAAAGAAAGCCTCACAAGGCAAATAAGTTTGCCAATTTAAGCACTCACCCAAATCCTAACACTTGAGCAAATATAACAATTAAGCTCACAAGTGTGTTCTACAAAGAAATTTAACAAAAATAAGCACTAGAACAATTTCTCTATCATTGAATGTTGGTAGTTGGTTTCTTGTTGTTGCATGGTTGCTTGAAGGTCCCTTTTAAGTCATCTAATGAGTTCTTGACCGTTACTAGCCTTTGAGAATATTTGGATCCATTGGGGACTTTAATTCTGGCAATAAATGTACTTCTAGAGCAGGGCGTATCGGTACTCGTGCAAGGATATCAGTACATGCCTTAAGAACAAATAGTCATTGGAGTATTTAATACACAGGGGTATCGATACACTACATAAACCCATCGATATGGCTAAGCATGTACTGATACTCAATTTGGTTACTGGAATTTGCCAAAATTCGGGGACAAAGGAGCGTATTGGTGCACGAAAAAATGTACCGGTATGGACACTCTAATTATTGGTACGGGTCAATCTGTACCTGTATTCAGGGCCTTTTTTACACTTTGGCCATTTAAAATCATTTAAAACATGTCAAAAACCATTTGAAAAACTTTTAAACATATTTTTCAAGTTTATGGACTTTTAAAATATTTTTTCAAATTAGTTTAAGTCCAAAAATATTTTTCTTCAAGTTATATCAAAATCAAATATCTCAACAATCTTCCCCTTTTTGATATAACGAAACCACTTGAAAATTTATTTATGTGAAAACTCCCCCTTATGAAAAATTTTAGAAAAAGAGAATATTTTTTAAAATATTTAAAGCTCCCCTTTTTTCTTGTTGAAATTGAATTTTTCAAACCTATCCCTCCCCTTTTGTTATATCAAAGATAATTTCAAAACTAAGTTTAAAATCACATTAAGTTCAAAAACAACAAATGTTGAAGGGTTTAAAAACCAATCATTGGAAATTAAGTACCAATTGTTGGTGTAAAAGACAATGGAGAAAAGAGACAAAATATTTTACATGAAAGAATTTTAAAAATTGGCTCTCCCTTACTTAAGCATCAAGTAGATTGTTAGTCCAACAATTCAAGAGAAATAAATTGAATTTCAAATAAACGAGTCAAATAAAACATATGAAATTAATTAAATATGCCATTAATCAAGATATACAATATGCACACAAAGCATGGCAAAAAGGAGACAAAATTTTCCCTTTTTGACTACGCGTACCGGTATGGTATAGGCCGTATTGGTACTTGGTTGAAGGTTGTATCAGTATGGTATGGGCTGTACCCGTACTGAAGGCACGAAACTGGTGAAAATTACAGCAAAAATAGCTTAAAAGCCCATACAACTTAGTTTTGAGTTCACACAAAGGATCTATTAAGTCCTAGATATACTTTTTGCTACACATGCTTCTCAAAACACAACATTTAAAACATACAAAGCTTGAATTTCACCAAAATCAACCAAACATTACAAGTTACTAGCCATAGACATAGAAATAAGCATAAGAGGCCAAAAACATGTAACTCATGCAATTGGAGACTCCCCCTAACTATATGCAATTAGGCACAACATGGAGTTATACAAACATGCTTAGATCATCATCAAAATCAAACAATATAGGCATGATCAAGCAATTACATGAAAATAAAATTTTACCACTTGAACCAAGGTAGGATGTGAAGCCTTCCTTCTTCAATTGTTCTTCCTCCTTTGTGTTTCATGAGCTTCCAAAAATTCAACTTTGATCATCAATGGCTCAAGCACACCTACAAAAGACAATCAAGTAATTTTTGGTATCCAAATTGCTTTGGATCCAATGGTGTTAGTCCCAAATAATTTAGTCCCCTTAGGATTCCATTTTTCAATTTCATTCTTTTCGTTTGAACTAATTAGTCCCTTAGAGACCCAAATGTTTTAACACATTTTCTATTTATAAATCTAGGGGAACTAGATTATCTGATATAAAAATTGTTCTAACAAGATTTATTTTGGAGCTACCTCCAATTTCATATTTTTGAACATTTTTGTTAAACAAATTCTTTTTGAGATCATCAATTTTCCTTTGATTACCCTCTTGAACTTTTTGAAGCAAATTTTGTAAATCTAAATTCTTTTTCTCAAACTCATTGAATTCTGCTTCAAGATCATTCTTGGTTTTAGAAATCAAAACTTTTTGAATTTTCAAATTTGAAACCATTTTCTTGTTTTCCAAAATGTGATTTTTAAATTCTAAACCAACTCATCATAGGCATCTTGTAATTCATCAAAAGATTATGAAATTGAAGTAGATGAATTAGAGGTTACCCTTGAATCTTCTTCGATGGATATGAGACATAGGTTGGCTACCTCGTCATCGGTGGAGTCCTCTTCATTTCTCCATGTAGCCATAAATGCCTTCTTCTTATGGCTCGATCCCTTCTTCTTGAAACGAAGGCAATCATACTTGGTGTGCCCCGACTTCTTGCACTCGAAGCATATATTGGGATCCTTCCTCTTCATTCTCGATTCATGTCTTGATTCTTCCTTTTATTGCTTCATGAATCGGGTGAATTTCTTGAAGAGCTTGACCATCTCTTCATCTTCACCTTCAATCTCCTCTTCACTTGATTCTTCTTGAATTCTTGAAGAGGATTTAAGAGCAACATTCAATTCAATGCCTTGCTCTTCTATCTTCTTCTTCCCCATTTACATCATCATTTCATGTGTGAGCAAAGATCTCATAAGCTCGTCAAGCTTGAGCTCCTTCAAATTCTTTACTTCTATGATTGAGGTCTTTTTTGAATCCCATGAATCGGGAAGTGAGTAAATCAACTTCCTCACAAGCTTGTCCTCCAGAATCATCTTGTAGAAACTAAATTTTGTCCGGGTTTAAATTAAAATGCTCGAAATAAGATCAATCCACATCACTCTCTTAATACCCAAAACCCTTATACCTTAAGCCCAAAATTATATGGCTCATTATATATGATTTTACATAGTAAAAAAAAATACAAAAAAAAATGAAAATCCAACTCCATCCTCATTAAGGTTTTACTCCCAATGGATGGATGAATACCTCAATCCTATTGGATGAACCACTACTTAGTGAGTAAGGTCTTGAACCTTATTGGTTCTATTTTATGGGATAAAAAATATAATAATTATATATATACTACATATCCTAAAGCAAACGATGGCCATTTTTTCCCCTCTAGCCGCATACACCCAGTGCATTTCCCAAATTCCCTTGGTCTCATTTTCTCCAACTGCCCTACTATTCCCACCATTCGGGAATTCCCCAAAAATTCACTGCCACACCACCCTGTACACCTCACCGATTTTCATTTCCCCAAAGCCAAATGAGCCACTGATTCACTTCCCCGAAATCATCCTTCACCGAGCCACTCCCTTGACAACCACCGACCCTTTTTTAATTGAATCATCAACTCTTAAATCAAGGTTTTCAACCCATCGACAACGATACATAGATTGATTGATCGAGCATATATTTGAGTTTTGGTATTTTCTTCCCATATTTATTTATGTGTAATCCATTCTTATGGTTTAATGGAAATATTGATGATATTTGTTGATGATCTTTATTTATTTAAGTTTTTTTTCTTATATGTGTTTTCGTTTAATTTATTTGTTTGTGTTATGTGTTTTATTTTGTTTGTTGGATGTGGTTTAATTTAGTGTTTGCTTGTATGTGTTTTAGGATAGTTTAGCTTTTTAGAGTTTGTTTTAATTAATTTAAAACATGCCCTTAGCTTAATGGGGTATGGGTTTAAATTAATTAAAATGAATTTAATTTAGGTTTTTAGGTTGGTTGAGGCCTTAGTTAGTTTAGGGTTAATTTAATTTAATTAATTTAAACTGTGCGCTCGGCTCATTGTGACATAAATTTTAAATTAATTAAATTAAATTTAGGATTAGATTTTTAGAGCCATAGTTAGATTTAGGGTTCGTATCAATTTAAATAATTTAAATTTATCCTTGGCTCATTGGGATAAATGTTAAATGCATTAAATTGGTTGGACATCTCTTAATTACCTCTTAGGATAAAATTAATATTTGACTTAGATGAAAATTTAATAAAATAAATTAATTAATTCGATTCGTTTTAAATAGAATCCTTGTCTTATTGGGATACTAGTTTAAAATTAATCGAATTAATTATTATGATTCAAGATAATCCACAAATTATTAGGATTTTCTAGTTTTTAGGATTTAATCAAATTAAGGTTAATATTAGACTGACCTAGTTAATAATTAGATCATTGGATTTTCATAATTTGTGCCTTTTTAGGTTAGGACTTTAGTAGACCTAGGGTTTAATTTCAAGCACTTCCTTGCCATGCATTGTTAATTGTCATACATATGACTTTAATTTTTTTATGGACATGCATATTGCTAATTAACTTAACTTATAAAAAGGAGGTATTAATTAATTCTGATATTTGTGTCGTAACAACCCTGGCTCATTGGATGTTGACCAAATATTCGAATTAATTCTTATCATCTAAAGGTAAATGTAATTTGAGATAAAATTTTGACAAGTCATAACATCATTATTAATTGCTTGCATCATGCATAAAGGTGATGAACGAAGTTCGAACCATAAATTAACACGACATTCAGGCTTATTCGATGTCGGTTTAATCTATGGTCCAAGGTATCGTCACCCTTATTAATTAAATGTTTAATTACTTCGAATTCACCAATTTGATGAAGCCCGTCTAGTTAAAGTCTAAATTCGAACGTGAACAATTTAATTAAAATCAATTTAAATTTTGATAATTTCCATCAATTAAAAGCAACATATATTTTGGTACTGATTTCCGGGCGTGATGGGGGTGCTAATCATTCCCCACACATAACCAACTCCCCACACATGAATATTTGGTTTTATGTGAGTAGCCTTCCACGTCACTAGGTCGTGCTTTTCCTTGAACCAAATCCATTTTGCAAGCCTGTCATGGGCCAGAATTGGGGTTCTTGTTACCTTATAGGTAATAAGATAGGTTCGAGTACCCTTTATTAGAACCAAACCCACATACGTGAGAACCTAAGAAGCCCACCCCGATTAGAGCCACGTGGACAACCATAGTGAGCTAGAATTCGTGTGGTTAGGTTTTCGCTTTTCTTTGTTGGTTACTTCGCTTTGCTACTCTCTTTTTTATTTGATTTATTTGTTCTATCCATTACTACCATGTTTTCTTTTGTTTTGTTCATTTTTATACCTTGTCATGTCATTGAGAAAACACTGATCTAGAAATAGTCTGAACTTAAAAGCTTGATTAATGGGAGATTTGGTACATAACAACGATGAGAATAATTCTGAGGAATTCCCACAAAAGAGTGATTGACCGAAAGGTAGATCCAAGGAACGAGAAACTGAGGTTTAGAAGCTCGAGGACTAAGTTGCAAGCTACAAATGGGCAATCCAAGATTATTAGATGCCGATGATGGAATTAATCTGAGATGTTGCTTAGAATATTCGGGGGCAAGAGACAACAAATTTGATGGTTCAAGTACGAGGAATTGCCCAATGGCTCCAATTCCTAGCATGGGATGCTATTGGACTTCAGAAATATGTAAAGGAAGAGTCAGAAAATGAACAAAGGCCATCTTAGTGTGGGTTGTGTGTCCAGCGGTTTTCTTTCATTATTGTAATGGAACGATATCTGCATTAGTGCAAGTTGTTTAACGAGGATATTTTCCAAATCACTGTTCCTCTTTGCATTCATGCATGTTTACATTATGTCGCATCTGTTTGTAAAAATTGCAAAGTATTGAAATTGATCAAAAGATTTCATGAAAAATTTTGGTGCTTCATATTTACATTCAGTTGTGCATTTTTACGTGTTTGCTTGTAATCATTTGTTTCTATTTTGCATACGATGCATATCATGCATTAATTCATGAAACAATAAAATTAATTGTCGGGGATCTCGTGCCATTGATCAAACATCCCACACCAAAGAAAACAAATGAAAGCCAGTTTGAGAGGAGCATTCATCTCAGAAAATAGAGAGGGCAAAGGGAAGACTTCGAGCTAGTACAACTTTAAAAGTATGAATGACCTAGTAGCTAGGGTGGATAAGCTCGAGGAGCTCCAAAAACTTTTGGTTGGGAATCAAAATGAGATGATGACATATGTGAAGAAGTTCCAAGAGGAAGCTATGGGGCAAATCAATGAATTGAGGGGTATGATGGCTATCATGACCAAAGGAAAAGGTCTGGCTAAAGACTCATTCGTACACAAGGAGATTGGAAAGGCAAATAAGAGTTGGAATTGTGACTCTATAGCGGAAAAGACTTTGTCTAGTGAAGACCCAACCATCGTCAATCAGTATGAGATAGTCCGTACTGTGTCTAGATGTCCCATTGAATTGGATTTGGGTAAGATTAAAGATTTTCTCTTGAAAATCTTGTCTTCGCCAATAAATGAAGAACCGGCTCGGAAGCAATTTAAGAAAATAGATCATGGGGATAGCAACAAGAACCCCTATGAAGCCCCTAAAAAGCCAAATATCTCTTCACCCCCCGTATCAGAGAATATGCAATGCTTGAATAGAAATGAGACTAGGGGTCCCAAAGAGGAGATAAAGAAAAAAGTCTTTTACCCCTTCTACCAATTTCATACATGGAGTTATACTCGTAGCTATACAAGGCCGATTTGGTTCGACCATGTTTTGTTATTCCTTTTCAACCACCTTATCCCTCGTGGTACGATGCTAACACACATTGTGAGAACCACACCGGAGTGATGTGACACACAATAGAGAATTGCACAGCATTCCAGAAAGTGGTCCAGAGCATGTTAAAGGCTGGAGTCTTGAAGTGTGAAGGACCTAACGTGAAAATTAAGCCATTACAAAACCACGAAGGTCGGGGCACGAACGCTTTTGAAGAGGTAGATGCAAAGAGGGAGAAGATGAATGTGTCAGAAGTCAAGTCTCCTTTAAGTCAGGAATCTGAGCAGTCAAGCATGGCAGGTTTGACCAAAGACTCTCTCATGAATGAAGAGATTGAAAAAACAAGCAAAATTCAAGGCTATGGCTTTGTAGTGGAAGAGACCTTCTCTGATAAAGACCAAGCTGTCATCAACCAATATGAGATAGTCTGCACCGTCTCTGAATATCCCATCAAATTGGTGTTGGATGAGATCGAAGACCCCCTCTTAAAAATCTGGCCTTCGCCAACAGATAAAGAACCAGCTCAAAAGTAAATTGACCATGAGGTTAATGACACATACGAGGTCCCTAAGAAGCTGATAATCTCCTCGTCAGAGGCCATACCCAGAATTTGCAAGGCTCGAGTAAGAAAAAAATCAAGAGTCCTAAGTGGGAGAAGAAGAAAATGCTTGTCATCCCTCTACCGATTTTCTACACCGATTTGTTTCCTATGCTTGTTGAAAAGAAATTGCTGACCCCTATCCCATCCAAACCAAAAGGTTCTCTATATCCCAAGAATTATAACATCAGTGCAGTATGTGACAACCACATGGTGAGTACACACCATACGACAGAAAAATTATGGAGCTTTGAGAAACAAGGTCCAAGGTCTGATTGAAGCTGGTATTTTGAGGTGGTAAGAGAGAGAATGATATGGATGAGTTTTGGGAAGGTACTGGTGCCACTTTGACGATTCTTTGCGTTTGTAGCAATGCATCAAACCAACTTTGCTACTGTTTGCCTAAAAGTAGCAAGGATCTTGTTAGGGCTTATGTTATGTTTGCCTTTTTCATTTCAATGAAATGATGTATCTTTTAATTAAATATATATGTGTATATTCTTTCTTACCCTCGTAGATCCCCAAATATCACGTGCATGATGTGGCATTGATTTTTAATAAAAAGATCAATCGAATGTTGTGATCACGATAAAGTAGGATTTCCTGCTCAGCCCGCTCTGGTCGGTAAAGCGCGAGACGTAAGACTACTACTCCTTTGATAATGTTCGATGATAAGAAAATCTCCTAGAAAAGCCCAATAGAGTTGCTTGAAAGCGAGAATTCTTTTTTTAAAAAATTAATTAAAATTAGAAGGGTACTCTGCTATAGCAAAAAGGCTAAATAAGGATGCTTTGCTCCACTTACTCTAATTGAGTCAAAAGCATTGGGTATATGAGTAATTTTTCAAATCATGACTATGCTGAGTAAATCGGATTATTGTTGTATGCTCTATCATTATTCTCGAGACAAAGGACTGTGATGAGTTGAATTCCCGAGAAAGAAAAGAAAAATTTTAAAATTAAGAAATGAATGAACAATCAAATAAGTCTCGGAGCATCCTGATGGAGCTGTGGGGGGAGAACAAATCTAATAAGGAGATGTACTCCACTTGTTCAATACCCTAGCGTCAGAGATGACTCTTTGAAGGCACTGACACGATATTAATTCGAAGAATACATTTGTTTTAAAACTCTTAGATCGATATTTTTGCATTCCATGGGTAAAACAAATTCGGGAACCGTAAACATACTTTGGAGAAAAATAATGAGAACTAGAAGGAGTAGTTTTCGAACATATCAAGCAAATACCATAACCATGAGGATGAACCGAACAATCTGGGAGGAATTTCACAACTTCAAATATCGCCACAACATTCAAAGGCAAGTCGTTGATCACCGGAGGATTGAATCTACGACACTCTTGCACTTGATATCCGGGACATTCTATTCTTTTCCTGTTGATTTTGATTCTATATAAAATCCAAAAAGCATCCTCTTTTGAAATGATAATTGGAAAACTGACGTATAGATGAAAAGAAAAAATGAGAAAAGAAAAAAAGAGAGAGAGAAAAAATAATAGAAAAGAAAGAGAATGAAAAAAAAAGAAATGAATAGGAAGAATATGATTTCTTTGTATTGTTTCGAGAATAAAATTTAGAATTTGGGGACAGAGACATGCATGATCGACCTAACACCGATGACCCATCAGTGATCCAAAAAAGAATGATAGCAAGCCTTGGTATGCTACACGGTTCAAAGACTCAAAGTGAGTGTATGTCGTAATGCCTTGATTGATTCAAAAGAATGAAGATTGAGTCTTATTGAAGGAATGAAATTTTGAGACTTAGAGGGCATGTTTTTGGCCTACTGTTGAGATAAAAGAAATATCATCCCGTTAGATCAGAGGCAAAATAATAATAGCCAAACCCGAAGGCGAGATAAGTTATTACCAAGATCCAGAAAGAAGAAAATTATTCTTCTGCATGGCTTCTGGGATATAGCTTTAGGTCAAGGACGTACATGATCGACCTAACACCGATAACCTGTTAATGATTCTGAAGAGAATAATAGCAAGACTTAGTGCGCTGCACAGTTCAAGGACTCAAAATGAATATTTGCTATAATGTCTTGATTGGATCAGCAAAATGAAGATTGACCCTTATCGAAGAAATAAAAGTTTGGAGATTTAGGGGGCATGTTTTCAGCCTACCGTTGAGACAAAAGAAGACAGTATCGATGGGTTAAAGGAAAAATAACAGTTAAACCCAAAGGTGGGAGGAGTTACTACTAAGACCAAGAAGTAGAAGAACGTGTCTCTGTTTGGCTCCAGGGATAGAGTTTCAGATCTACATGGTCAACCTAGCACAAAGGAATAATTTATCAGTGGTTACGAAGAAAATAATAGCAAGATTTCATATACCAGATAGTTCAGAGAGTTGAAGTAAGTTTCTACCATAATGTTATTTGGTTCAGAAATTGAAGATTGAACCTTGTGGAAGTAAGAAAAGTTTAGAATGCTTGGGGGCATGTGTACACCTTGATGTTGAGATTAATAAAGGCTCACCATGAAGAGTCATAAAAGAGACAACATTTAAGCCCAAGTAGAGTGTGGGCAAGGTTTTAGAATTGAACTTCATGAAATGATAAATTTTGTTCTGACTAGTGCAAGTCAACAATCTCATTTCAAGATGAGACAAAAGATGAAGATTTAGCAAAGACAGAAAGCCCATGGAGATTAAGGGTGATCAACCAGAAAGCAAGGGTCTTCCCCCAACAGTTCTAAAACTGATATCATTCATGCATCATTTGTAGTTAGACATCCCTATGTTAGGAGCATGCTAACTTATACCATCATAACATTTTGTTTTAATCATGTATTCAAAGATTGATGAGAGTGATGGATCTACAGTTTCACAAGAGGAGAAGTAGATCTCGAGAAAGAATCAAGAGCCCTTTGACTTGCATAATTAGGATTTCTAAAGGTTTTCCAATCTTCGGTTATTCAGGAATGGCAAACATATTTTTATATCAAGAAGATCCGAAGTTAGGGCATGTTATTGAAGATTCCCTTTGGTAGCCATGTCGGCGTGAATCCAGTTATTAAAGATTTTCTTTGGTAGCCTTATCGACTTGAATCCAGATATTGAAGATTTCCATTTGGTAGCCATGTCGATATGAATCCAGTTATTGAATATTTCCTTTTGGTAGCCATGTCGGCGTGAATCCAGATATTGAAGATTTCATTTCGGTAGCCATGTAGGCATGAATCCAGATATTAAAGATTTTTTTTTCGAAAGCCATGTAGGCATGAATCTAGTTATTGAAGATTTCCTTTCGGTAGCCATGTAGGCATGAATCCAGATATTTAAGATTTCCTTTCGGTAGCCTTATTGGCGTGAATCTAGTTATTGAAGATGTTCTTTCGGTAGCCATGTAGGCGTGAATCTTGATATTGAAGATTTCCTTTCGGCAACCATGTAGGCGTGAATCTAGATATTGAAGATTTCCTTTCGGTAGCCATGTAGGCGTGAATCTAGATATTGAAGATTTCCTTTCGGTAGCCATGTTGGCGTGAATCTAGATGTTGAAGATTTCCCTTTGGTAGCCCTGTCTGGGTGAATCTAGATGTTGAAGATTTCTCTTTGGTAGCCGTGTCAGCATGAATCCTTTTATATAGTCTGAAGCCCATGAAGAAGAGGTAGATCCGATTGGTAGCCGTGCCGGCGTGAATCCTTTTATATGTTCTGTAGCCTCATGAAGAAGAGGTAGATCTGATGGGTAGACGTGTTGGCGTGAATTCTTTTATATGGTCTGAAGCCCCTGAAGAAGAGGTAGATCCGATTGGTAGCTGCATTGGCGTGAATCCTTTTATATGGTCTGCAGTCTCATGAAGAAGAGGAGGGACCCGTCACTCAAGGACTTCAAGCGAAGAGTTTTATATAGGAGGAACTCACAGCTCGAAATCTTCGGACATGAAGTGGGACAAAATTTTTGTCTTTAGTCTTTGCTCTATTCCCGTTTCACGGCAATGAGCAAAGAGGGGCAGTTGTAAACACTAAATTTTGTCCTGGTTTAAATTAAAATGCTTGAAATAAAATCAATCCACATCACCCTCTTAATACCCAAAACCCTTATACCCTAAGCCCAAAATTACATGGCCCATTATATATGATTTTACATAGTAAAAAATACAAAAAATTGGAAATCCCAACTCCTTCCTCATTAAGGTTTTACTCCCATTGGATGGATACCTCAATCCTATTGGATGAACCACTTCCTTAGTGAGTAAGGTCTTGAACCTCATTGGTTCTATTTTATGGGATAAAAAATATAATAATTATATATATACTACCTATCCTAAAGCAAACGGTGGACATTTTTTCCCTTTAGCCGAATACACCCAGTGCATTTCCCAAATTCCCTGGTCTCACTTTCTCCAACTGCCCTACTATTCCCACCATTCAGGAATTCCCCAAAAATTCACTGCCGCACGACCTTGTACACCTCACCGATTTTCATTTCCCCAAAGCCAAATGAGCCACTGATTCAATTCCCCAAAGTCATCATTCACCGTGCCACTCCCTTGGCAACCATCGAACCTTTTTCATTCGAATCACCAACTCTTAAATCAAGCTTTTCAACCCCATCGACAACGATACATGAATTGACGAACATATATTTAGGTTTTGGTATTTTCTTCCCTTATTTATTTATGTGTAGTACATTCTTATGGTTTAATGAAAATATTGATGAGATTTGTTGATGATCCTTTTTATTTATTTAAGTTTTTTTTTCTTATATGTGTTTTTGTTTAATTTATTTGTTTGTGTTATGTGATTTATTTTGTTTGTTGGATGTGGTCTAATTTAGTGTTTGCTTGTATGTGTTTTAGGACAGTTTAGCTTTTTAGAGTTTATTTTAATTAATTTAAAACACGCCCTTGGCGTATTGGGTTATGTGTTTAAATTAATTAAAATGAATTTAGTTTCGGTTTTTAGGTTGGTTGAGGCCTTAGTTAGTTTAGGGTTAATTTAATTTAATTAATTTAAACTGTGCGCTCGGCTTATTGGGGCATAATTTTCAAATTAATTAAATTAAATTTAGGATTAGATTTTTAGTGCCATAGTTAGATTTAGGGTTCGAATCAATTTAATTAATTTAAATTTATCATTGGCTCATTGGGATAAATGTTAAATGCATTAAATTGGTTTGACATATCTTAATTACCCCTTAGGATAAAATTAATATTTGACTTAGATGAAAATTTACTAAAATCACAATTAATTAATTCGATTCGTTTTAAATAGAATCCTTGACTTATTGAGATACTAGTTTAAAATTAATCGAATTAATTATTATGATTAAAGATAATCCATAAATTATTAGGATTTTTTATTTTTTAGGATTTAATCAATTTAGGGTTAATATTAGACCGACCTAGTTAATAATTAGATCACTGAATTTTTATAATTTGGGTCTTTTTATGTTAGGACTTTAGTGGACCTAGGGTTTAATTTCAAGCTCTTCCTTTCCATGTATTGTTAATTGCCATACAAATGACCTTATTTTTTTTATGGACATGCATATTGCTAATTAACTTAACTTATAAAAAGGAGGTATTTATTAATTCCGATATTTGTGTCGTAACAGCCCTGGGTCATTGGATGTTGACCAAATATTTGAATTAATTCTTACCGTCTAAAGGTAAATGTAATTTGAGATAAAATTTTGACAAGTCATAACATCATTCTTAATTGCTTGCATCATGCATAAATGTGATGAATGAAGTTCGAACCATAAATTAACACGGCAGTCAGGCTTATTCGATGACGGTTTAATCTATGGTCCGAGGTATCGTCACCTTTATTAATTAAATGTTTAATTACTTCGAATTCACCAATTTTACGAAGCCCATCTAGTTAAAGTCTAAATTCGATCGAGAACAATTTAATTAAAATCAATTTAAATTTCGATAATTTCCATCAATTAAAAGCAACATATATTTTGGTACTGATTTCTGGGCGTGATGGGGGTGCTAATCCTTCCACATACGTAACCAACTCCCAAACCCGTCTTTTGAATGAATCTCTGGTTTTATGGTGTCCAGCCTACCTTAGTGGCCGGTAGCGACTCCAAGTTTTTTTTTATTTTAAAAAATATGAAAAGAATTCCCCGCTTTTCCAAATATTTTCTAAAAAGACCAAAGGAAATCTATTACTCCTTTTTGGCGAATTGAGAAAAAAGAGGTCGCTACACATCTCTCCAAAACTTTTAAGCCCGTTGACTATGGTGGAGAACCGATCGAACATAGCTTTGATGTCTTCTTTTGTGTCAATCTTGATGTTCTCGTAGTTGAGGTTGAGAAGTCCAATCATGGTTTCCTTTACCTCATTTATACCTTCATATGTGACTTCAAGTTTATCCCATACTTCCTTGGAACTTTCACAAGAATAGACTTTAGAATATTCTTCCAGACCAAGTGCACAAAAGAAAATATACAAGGCCTTTGCATTGAGCTTCATCTTCTCTCGATCTTCCGCACTCTATTATGCCTTGCTTCTTTGTGGGATGAACGGGCCAACAAGAATAATATCCCAAAGATGATAGTCATTGGCTTTCGTGAAGAACATCATCATATTCTTCCAATAGGAGTAGTTGGCACCGTTGAAGTAAGGAGGCTTGTCGATGGATTGTGCCATGATTGCCGGTTGATGTAGAATGGTTGAGCAATTCAAGGATCGAATTTAGGATATTAATCTGGCATAGAGATGAAGCTCTGATACCAATTGTTGGGAGGCTCGTACGATTAGTCAATTAGCCAAGAGGGGGTGATTTGGATTTTTGCTTTGGAGGATGAATGGCTAAGATATAAAAAAAATGTGACACGATGATTTATAGTTGTTCAACTACCAAACCAAGTCTACTTTCACTACCTTAGGTATTAACACTAAAGATTTTTCTCAAATCCACTAGATTTGCTTTCCTTTTTCTCAGGTTCAAGGAGATAACCCTTACAACCAAGACTTATACCCTAAAGTCTTGAAACTCTTTCTTAAAATAGGAAACAAATCCAGTAAACTAAAGAAAACCTCACAAGGCAAATAAGTTTGCCAATTTAAGCACTCACTCAAATCCTAACACTTGAGCAAATTTAACAATTAAACTCACAAGTATGTTCTACAAAGAAATTTAACAAAAATAAGCACTAGAACAATTTCTCTATCATTGAATGTTGGTAGTTTGTTTCTTGTTGTTGCATGGCTGCTTGAAGGTCCCTTTTAAGTCCTCTCATGAGTTCTTAACCATTACTAGCCATTGGGGATGTTTTGGAGCCGTTGAGGACTTTAATTCTGGCAATAAATGCACTTCTAGAGTAGGGTGTATCGGTACTCGTGCAAGAGTATCGGCAACAACCTTACAAAGAAATAGTCATTGGAGCATTTAATACACATGGGTATCGATACACTACATAAACGCATCGGTATGAACTATAGGGTATCGGTACGGCTAAGCATGTACCGGTACTAAATTTGGCTACTAGAATTTGCCAAAACTTGGGGACAAAGGAACGTATCGATACACGAAAAATTGTACTGGTACAAGCACTCTGGTATTGCCACGGATCAATCTGTACCGGTACTCAAGGCTTGTTTTTGACACTTTGGCTATTTAAAATCATTTAAAACATGTCAAAAACCTCTGAAAAACTTTCAAACATATTTTTCAAGTTTATGGACTTTTAAAATATTTTTGCAATTTATTTTAAGTCCAAAAACATATTTCTTTAAGTTATATCAAAATCAAATATCTCAACAATCTCCCCTTTTTTGATATAACGAAACCACTTGAAAAATTATTTTTGTGAAAACTCTCCCTTATGAAAAAAAATTCAGAAAAAGAGAATATTTTTGAAAATATTTAAAGCTCCCCCTTTTTCTTGTTGAAATTGAATTTTTTAAGCCTATCTCTCCCCCTTTTGTTATATCAAAAAGAATTTCAAAACTAAGTTTGAAATCACATTAAGTTCAAAAGCACCAAATATTAAAGGGTTTAAAAATCAATCATTGGAAATTAAGTACCAATTGATGGTAAATATCAATTGTTGGTGTAAAAGACAATGGAGAAAAGAGACAAAAGATTTTACATGAAAGAATTTTAAAAATTGGCTCCCCCTTACTCAAGCATAAAGTAGATTGTTAGTCCAACAATTCAAGAGAAATAAATTGAATTTCAAATAAATGAGTCAAATAAAACATATAAAATTCAATTAAACATGCCATTTATCAAGATATACAATATGCACACAAAATATGGCAAAAAAGAGACAAAAATTTCCCCTTTTGACTACGCTTACCGGTACAGTAAATGCCATATCGATACGGTATGGGTTGTACCGTTACCGAAGGCACAAAACTGGTGAAAATTGCATCACAAACAACTTAGTTTTAAGTTCATACAAAGGCTCTACTAAGTCCTAGATATACATTTTGTACATTTGGCTACACATGCTTCTCAAAACACAACATTTAAAACATGCAAAGCATGAATTTAACCAAAATCAGCCAAACATTACAAGTTAATGGCCATAGACATAGAAATAAGCATAAGAGGCCAAAAACATTTAACTCATGCAATTTGAGACTCCTCCTAACTATATGCAATTAGGCACAACATGAAGCCGTACAAACATGCTTAGATCATCATCAAAATCAAACAATATAGGCATGATCAAGTAATTGCATGAAAATAAATTTTTTCCACTTGAAAGAAATTAGTCCCTTAGGGACCCAAATGTTTTTAACAGATTTTCCATTTATAAATCTGGGGGAACTAGATTGTGTAACCCCCTAGACTGACCTATGCGTTAAGTCTAATTTCAGGTGGGTCACATTTCATAGCAAAAGCTTTCCATGAAAATATTTAAAGATTTCAGGTCTAAATCAAATAGTGACTATAAACCATACATAGGTAAATCACGATAATCAATTTAAACCATGTCAGAATTAAGTTACAAAATAATGCCACGTCGGCGAATAAGTATACAGTATCAAAATATAGGCTCATGTAACCCAAATAAAGATAGTACGGTGGATAGAAACATTACAACAAAAGGTAAGTACGAATGTGTCGATCCTCCAAGTGCCAAGTCCAAGGGAAGCCTATCCAAAATCTAAAAGAGAGATTTAGGAGTATGAGCTAGGGAGCTTAGTGTGTTCCAATAAGTACAGATAAAACATTTTAAATAATTCTGTCATGTATAGATCATTTCAGTAGAACATGTTTTATGGGCAACCAAAGTTTTATTTATACTTAACTACCCTCCAACCGTACACCAATACGCAGTTCCCCAAAACTGCATCCATAAGGACTTTCCCTAGGCCCAATGGGCGTATGAGCCAACCTAAGGTGTCGCCTTAGGTCCATAAGGAATTACTTGAGCTGAAGCGTCAGAACCTACCCAAGGGGCGACCTTGGGTCCATAAGGAATTACAAGCAGGATTAGGGCTAAACCTACAGAGACTTCATAATACATCTTCATTAATATACCCAAGATGAAAATTAGTGTTTATGCAGTAGACAGTAATATCAAGAATCATGAGACATATATATGTTTTATAACAGAGAAACAATAACCAAAATCATGCTTTCAAATCAGACATAGGGTATACTTTCAAACATATAAGGTAGTCATGTACCATATTATTTTCAAAACAGATAAGGAATTCAAATCATATAAATTTATCCATGCTTACACATCAAAGAAAATATTCATGTGCACATGATCATTTTAGAAAATGTATTTAAAAATGTAATTTAGCACACAAGGAACACACCACAAAAAGCTGGTCGAAAGAGTCTACTGAGCACCCGCATCGCTGCCCTCTGTAGTGGTGCTAGATCCTATATCATAACAGAACAAGGTTACCATAAGAGAATAAGTTCTAATTTAATAATTTCACTAGGTTTTCTAAGATCATACGATTAACTATGGCTGCGCACTAGTGAGCGAATTGGGAGAAACTGGGCTAAGGAGAAGAACGATCGAGCGAAGCTTAAGTACCTTTAAACAGATAATAATTCTCATCAGTCCTTTATTTAACATAAGATCTCTTAAAAGAAATAATTTAATACATATGCATGCTTGGATCCAAGTTCAAATTTAGAGGCTTTGGGGTTAGAATTTTGCAAAATAGACTTCAAAAATGGAATCAAGACGTCGAAAACCCCAAAATTAGAGTTTTTAGAAAAAGTTAACTTTTTCATCAACGGTCAAAGTTAACGAGACAAAGTCAACAGAGTTGACTAGGAAGAGTTGACTCAGACAAGTTGACTCAGCGAGTTGACTCAGACAGGTCAGGTTATTAGGCCGAATACGACCTGACCCACTTACTTGAACTCAGGCTCACCGTTGTCTTACCGAAAACATTGCCAGCAACATCAAATACCTTATTTTGGCTGAAAACATAACGAAAAATAACTCCACAATACATCTATTTCAACTAATAACTGAAATCAGACAAAAAACCTTACCAATCTTACCAAAATAGAGAAAAAATTAGTTGAAAATGGAATAGCTCTGATGAGGCCTCTAACTGCAGTGAATCGACGATCGGCCATTGGGGTTTTGTTTGCCTCAACATAGAAAGCTCAGATCCGGCGGCCTTGCGACAAATAGACAATAGAGGCGACCAAAAAAAGCTGAAAATAGAATCGACGGCCAAGGTTTCAGGCGAACTTTTGACTTGTTCTCTACGGTGAATGGCGGCGTTAAACGGTGAATGGCTAACAACGCCGAGTTTAGGGTACGACAGTGCTCTGATTGATGGCGGCGGTGCACACCAAGGCTAGGCGATGATGAAGATCAGGGCAGTGGCCGAATTTGGAAAGGTGGAGAGATTGGGGAAAATATCTTGATATTTCAGATCATGGCATTCATTATGGCAGGTGGGGGTTGGTTTAAACATATTTATTTTGGATCATATTATTAGGCACGATTTATTAATAAATGGGTGTAATAACTATCTAGAAATAAACCTTAGCCCTAATGGTTATGCCTTAGGTTTGCCAAGCCAAGGGTCATTGGTTCAAACCCCTTGGCTGGCATTCTCACTTTATTTTCTTTTTTTGATGTAGAGATTTTAGGGTGTTACAACTCTCCCCCTTCAAAAGAAATTTAAATTAACCTGAGTTGAAAAAATGCAGAAACTGCTCCATCTTGATTCCTCAGTCTCCCAAGTAGCTTCTGTAGGGCTACAATTGCTCCACTAAACTTTTACCATTGGGATACGTTGATTCCTAAAAACTCTCTCCTCATAATTTAAAATATGTATTGTCTCCTCCTCATAGAATAAGCTTGGCCTCAACTCCACATCCTGAACCTAAATAATGTGACTCGAATCTAGGTGGTAATGCCTCAACATGGACACACAGAAAACATCATGAATACGGCTAAGCTGGGGAGGCAACTCAATCTAATAGGCAACTGACCCAACTCTCTTCACAATACGATACAGACCAATAAATCTCGGACTCAATTTGCCTTTGTGTCCAAATTTTATAACTTTTTTCCACAGAGATACCTTTAGAAAAACCTGATCACCAACCTAGAATTCAATATCCTTTTCTCCTCCGATCAACATAAGATTACTGTTTGTCCTCCCTCATACAATTACGGATCAATCTGACAGTCTCCTTAGTCTCTTGGACCAACTCTAGATCCAAAGACGTCATATCATATAACTCAGTCCAATAGATAGAAGTACAACACTTACGGCCATACAATGCCTCATATGGTACCATACGAATACTAGCATGGTAATTGTTATTATAAGCAAACTCAGCCAAGGGTAAGAAGTCTTCCCAAATACCACATAAATAAATCACACAACCCCATAACATATCCTCTAGAATTTGAATCGCCCTCTTTGACTAACCATCAGTTTATGGATGAAGGATGTACTAAAATTTAGACATGTACCCAAGGCCTCCTACAAAGCCTGCCAAATTGGGAAGTGAACCTCGGATCTCGATCAGTGATAATGGATAATGTCACACCATACAGTTTGACAATCTCAGAGATATACAATCTAGCTGACTTGTTCATAGAGTAGCTAACCTGAATAAGAATAAAGTGAGCTGACTTGGTGAGTCGGTCAACAATTACCCAGACATAATCCTTTTTAGAAGGGGTCAGAGGAAGACCAGTCACAAAGTCTATTATGATCCGCTCTCATTTCTATCCAGGAATCTTAATGGGTTGCAACAGACCATTCGGATGCTGATGTTCATGCCAACCCAAAAATACCCTTGTCTCAAGTTCTGGTACATCTTACCCCTACCAGGATGCATAGCATATGGGTTGTTATGAGCCTCACTAAGAATGGCTCGCTTCAAGTTGGCATCATCAGGTACACAGTAACAACCCTTGAAGCACAAAACTCCATCCTGATCAAAAGTATAAATAGATATGGATCCTTGCTCAACCTGCTATATGACAGGGAATAAGGAATTGTCTATGAGCTGTTTGGCCTTACTCTCCTCTGCCAAAGTCGGCTTAACCTACAATTCTACCAGTAAACTGCCATCATCATATATACTCATTCCTGGAAAATAAAGACATCAGGTCTAAAATGGCCTTATGGCATCAACAACAACATTGGCTTTCCCCGGGTGCTACTCAATCACACAATCATAATCTTTAATAAGCTCAAGCTAAAGACATTGTCTCAAATTAAGCTCTTTTTGTGTAAGGAGATACTTCAAGCTCTTGTGATCAATATAGATCTAACACTTTTCTCCGTAGAGATAGTACCTCCAAATCTTCAAAGCAAAGACCACTACAGCTAACTCCAGGTCGTAGGTTGGATAATTACACTCATACAACCTCAACTGGCGTGACGCATAAGCAATTACTTTTCCTTTATTCATCAAAACACAACCAAGTCTGGAGTGTTGGGAATCACTGTAGACTAAGAAATCTTTCCCAAGCTCGGGTTGTGTCAAAATCAAAGCTTGAGTCAAGGCTATCTTCAGTCATTCAAAGCTCACATGTTATGCATCAGTCCAGACAAAAGGAACATTCTTCCACAATATTTTTGTCAAAGGGGAAGAAATTGTAATGCCCAAAAATTGAGCCTAGAAGTTAATCAGATCAAATAGACAGTTCGGGAGAACCGGGATAGGCAATTCGAGTTAGTTTTGGGAATTAAATCTATAAAATTGTTTTTGGCTAAAATAAAATATGGAAAAATGTTATAAAATACTTAATTGATATTTTAAGTATTTTGTTAAATTCAATTTGAAGTGATTAATTCTGATTTTGGGACATTTTGGTCTAGTGACTAAAATGAAAAGTTTACAAAATTATTTTTGGTGACTAAATCGTAAATGTAACACTCCTTTCCCGTGACCATACACCAGACACGAGTCGAAAATGTCACTACTCTTTAAATAGTCTTTTAATCAAAAGCCAGGGTAATTTAAAAAAAAATTGGAAACTTCCCAGTGGCCACGTATCTTGAAATTTCCTTAGCTCAAGCACGCTTAACTTTAATCAAACCTGAAATAAAATATTAATTCTAGATTCGATAATAAAACTTTTTACATAAACAATACAGTCATATTAAGAGAAATCATTTTATTAAAAATGATTCTATTTAAAATTATTCGGATCTAGCCTAATATAGGATATGTCAAATCAGGTCATATAATAATTAAATTGTAAACATACTTACCATCTATAAAAGATTTATAAAATATTTACTAACCTAGTTAAGGCACTTTAATAAAATAGACCGATTTATATAGTACATACCACTATTAAACATATATATATAAAATACGGATGTCATGATTACCGAAATACCTGTCGATTATCTTTTATACATAATGATGATGCAAAAGTTGTCATCTACTAATCCCAATCACCTATTGTATAACATAAATACACGCTGAGTATATCTCAGTGAGGCATAAGATGAGTGGCATATAATACACTAATGCATGATAATTTATAAAACATGATAGTCCTTAAATTACATATTCGGTAATGCAGGAATTTCTGTTCTGTAAAATCGTGTACATGTACTGTAATAATTCTGTACTGTAAAATCATATACCTGTATTGTAAAGTCATATATCTGTACTGTATAATTATATAGTTATTATGTGAAATCATATAGCTCAGGGTAAATATTAAGTGACTAATAAACGAGTCGTGTACTTTAAAAGTACTATTCGTTTCTGTAACTGTGGACACATTTAAGTGTCAGATAACTGTATGACACAATGAAGTGTCAGATAATTGTAGGACACAATGAAGCGTCAGATAATTGTAGGACACGTGTCAGACACATTGAAGTGTCAAATAACTGTATGACTTCTAATGGTATGCCACAATATTGTCCAACTTAGTATTATACTACCAAGGGCAAACTTAAAACAATTCCTACAATATGGTAAGCAACCCATATACAATTTATACCATGTAAAACATATCATATTAGAGCATTTCATACTTCAATATGCTCTATAACTTTCATGGTGTACTGCCATAAAAATAACTATATCAAATAACTATTCATCTGAATATCATGCTATAAAACATTTGTAAGCATAAAAATATGCCATATATATAAAAATAATTTATCATGCAAAAATTATGTTATACTATATAAAACATTTATCTTTTAGGTTGACTTATCATAAGTCTCCCTATAAAACATGTATGCACTCACCTTAGCCTTGTAATGATGTTGCCTTTACTATTCAATATCACTCCCGATCTTTTTCTTTTCATTTTCTACTGATACGGCCTCGATATATATCAGAATCTACACTAATATAACATATACCGTTTAAAGTATATGTTAGTACATATTCATTCCATATACAATAATGGAAAGTAAATAAAATAACCATCTATTATATAGAAAATTGATCCGATAAAGCTTTCTATATTCGAATCACAACTTCTCATATTTTTCTTTAAATCTTCAACTTTTCCCAAAATACCTATTTTAGTCCCTAAGTACTCTTTTAAACTTCCAACCAAAATTTTTAAGTCTAGTCCTTAAATTTCTCATCCTTTACACTTTAGGACCCTAACTTTAAAATTTTGCATTTTGGTCCCTAAAGTAGCCGAATACTCAATTTAACCCAAAATGTTGATTTAAACTTCAAAATCAACATTTAAATCACTAGACTTAATTTTCCAACATAATATTCCTCAAATAAAAGCTTAACAATCAAGTCCCTAAACTTTACAAAGTTTACATTTTGGTCCCTAATGCAAATTAATTAGGGATTTTCATTTTAGTCACCTTGTATAAAATCATTCTCATCATCAAAATAATTTTTGCAATAATTTCCCCTAAATTCTTCAAAATTGTCGAATGGTCACTAATTCAATTTAACATCGGAATAGCATTCTAACATCAATTTCACATCTCCAACATCCTTAATAACATAAATACACACCAATTCCATACAAATTCAGATTTGGTCCTCTAACTTTTATGATTGCCGAATTGGTCCCTATCAAATTAACTTAGGGTCTTGCTTCCAAACAACAAATCAAGCTTACTAAATCATTATTTCAACATCACAAACCCTAAATTAAACTTGAATCCATAAACCCTAATCATCTTCATCATAATCAAAACACGTAGAACTTAAATCCCAACTCAATGTCATGATTTTAACATCATACTAGCTTGATTTCAACTTGAATTCAATCATGGAATCATAAAATTCCAAAAGCCCCAAACTTTTTCCATAAACTCTAATTTCATCTCATAAAAAATTCTCATCAATCAAGCATGTTTTCCATGAATTATTTACACCAAAAGATAGAGCTTGAAGAGTCGAACAACTTTGTAGTTGATGAGATTACCTGAAAATCGAGTTTCAGGGCTTGAATCGAACTTGGAAAAAATTTTCTCCATTTTTCTTTCTTTCTCCCCCTCACATTTCGAAATTTGAATATGAAGAATGGTCTTCATCTCTTTTTTTTCATCCAATTTGGCCACTTGTCTTGTATAAATGAATTTTAAATTCATTTAGATAGTGAAATTGCTAAAATGCCCTTTTAATCCAATGGTTGAGATTGATATTATCATCAATCAAGGGCCAAGATTAAATCTCCCATTTCCTATTTCCAAAATTTCCCTTATAACGTTTAAAATATTTCAAAATTGCCATTGGGGAAAAATGACCAATTTGCCCTCCAACTAGTTTTTATTTACTCGTTTGTCATTCTTGTAAAAATTCAACTCAATCTAGTTGGATCCAACCAAATACAATAAAATATTCATAAAAATAATATTTTATCAAATTTTCCATGTCTTTTGGATCAGTCTCCAAAATTTCTATTCGATCCAATATACCGATAAATAATCCTTTACTCAGAAATAAACTGTAGGATTCATCTTGAATCAAACTTAAAATATTTCCAACACTTGGAAATGAATTTTATAACCTTTCTCTATCATATGGCAATATTTCATAATTTTCCAGTTCGATCTAGGTATCCAAATTCCACTTAAACTTTAACTACGATTTTCTCAATAATCGAAATATCAAATCAAACCAAAAATTCC
The DNA here is from genome assembly GCA_019671005.1 of Hibiscus mutabilis. Classification (NCBI taxonomy): domain Eukaryota; kingdom Viridiplantae; phylum Streptophyta; class Magnoliopsida; order Malvales; family Malvaceae; genus Hibiscus; species Hibiscus mutabilis. The sequence goes on from CM033741.1 coordinate 33,133,917, forward strand.
ACATACGATTCACATCCTTAGATTATCTATCTATTTATGAGATAAAAACTCCTAAATTTTAAATAATTACAATTTTGGTCCTTTAACTTTTCATTTTTCGACTTGTACCGTACAAGTTTTGAAAACTCATCATTTTGGTCACTAAACTTTAGCCTTGAATTCCCATTCCAATTTTTCTTGGATTTTTACCAAATTTTGCGAGTACTCTATTTTACTCGCTCTCTATCACATAACACCTTAAAACCTCAAAATTTTCTTTTTCTACAGTCCATAGTTGAGAAAATCCTAACTTCTGCATTTTTGTCATTTTAGTCACTAAATGACCCTTAAATAGTACTGTAAATTTTGGGGTATTACAGTAAAATGGTCAAAACTTAGAATCTTTAAGGAGCTATTTGAGCAATCTTTTTTATCAGATTTTCCCTTAATTTAGGCTACTTTAAAGTGTTTTTAGTTGGTTTATTATTAAAATAAAATAGGATTTATTAAAAGGAATTTTAGTTTTGTAAAATCACTTTCTCGCGTAACTACTTTTATCCAACTTTTCTCTCAACTTTTCCAAGCAATCAAACTAAGATTTTCACTCCAAATTTCCTAGGAACCAATTATTATTGATTTCCTTTTTGTTTCCTAATTGATTTCTTCAATTCCTATTGCTAAATCTGCTTGGATTTCAACCAAACATTGCTAGTTAAGGGAGAAATCAGCAATTAGAGGTGATTTTCATTTCTCTCCTCTAATTAAGGGTTCTTTATTGAAATTCCCAAGTTCTCGATCCTTTGTTACTGATTTATGTTATGGAATTATGATTTAAACATGGATTTGATAATTAAATTGAGTTTTGTATGGAAATTGAGTAAAAATGGATTTGGATCTATTTTGTAATGATTCTAATTGATTTAGATCTCTCATAAGATGTGTTTTAAGGTTAAAAGGAAAGGTTAATGAAAGAAATCCCAAAACTAAATGAATTGCTAATTTTCTAGGTTGTTTATAGTTGGTTTTTGATGTGATCTTGGTGTTGAGGTGTTGCTAGAGGTATAAGGACGAGTTTAGAATTTTTTGGATGTTAATTGATGTTGTTAAGATGTTGAAATCAATAGGTTATGGCTGGGCTTTGTTTAGATAAAGTTTGGTGTTATTTTCGGTTGTCTTGGATAGGCGTTGGTGGTTTAGAGGTAGGAGAAGTTGAGATTGTTGTTTACTGGGGATTTGGAATGCATGGAAGTACAATATTCCTCTGTTTTTGTTTGGGCAAAGCAGGGGAATCGAATCCTTTGGCTTTTGGAGACATCGCGGAAGTTTTGGAGGCTTGATCGCGTATCAACAAATGGGCGATTGGTTGTTAGTGAGTGGAAATGTGTTTTACTGCCTTAAAAAGGTTTTGAAAGAAGTTGTGGGAGTTTAGATTAAGTTTGAAACACTTATCTATGCTTGGAAGTAAGTATCGGTTGAGCTCTCTCTCGTTTTCAGTTTTGTAAAATTCAATCTCATGCACATGGTTATAGATTTGATTACTTACTGTTATATGCATGTTTTGAAATCAGCAAATGATTATTCATGTTAAGCTTGGTGTAAAGCAAGTGATTTATGGAAGCATGTTGAGGTTGCTTGAATACATATTTTAAAGTATGGGAAAATGATTTGAGTTGATGCATATGTAAGACAGTAAGTTAAAGTGATTTTAATAAGTATATTGGCAAGTGGCTATGGTTAAAAGGTTATCGCATATAGTTGGCATGCTATAGGGTTTAAAGTGCACTATAATAAGTCACCTCATGTGTGTCAAGGGGTTAAATGTGATGGGAACCGCAGCGTCGAGGGGTTAAATATGTCGTATTCTCCTGCTGGAGGATTAAGTATCACAATGGTAGAGGGGTTAAATGTGTCGTATGCTTCCATTGTTGATTAATTACATCGTAACCGTTGAGGGGTTAAATATTTCTTATGTTCTGGTTATATGTATGTCAAGTAGTCGTGGGAACCACGTGTAAATCCGTGTATCCGGTGTGTTTTATAAGTTGGAAATAACTTGTTTTGAGTCACTTGAAAGCCAATATACTAGTTGATGTATCATGAAAAATAGATTATGTTTGTATAATGTGGTTTATACATGTGAGACTCTTTAAGCTTGCTATATAGAGATTTGGCAATTGAAGCTTAAATTGAGGTAGAGAATAAATCCATGATACATGTATTGTAAATGATTTAAAATGTGCATTTGAAAGAGATTGTTGAAGCATAAGATTTTTTTGCCATGTACAAGTAGGTTGGGTTTGAACTAAAATGGTTTAACTTGCATTGATGAGTGTTTTAGCAAATCCCTCACTAAGCTTATAGCTTACGCTCTCTTTTCTCATCAATGCAGAGAAATAGGCCACTCGAACAACAAGCATGCAAGGAAGGATCCAAGAGTTGTGACTTTTCAAAGTATGGTTTTATATGGATTAAGTAGTAATAAATGGCAATGTGACCAAGTTGGGTTTGGGAGGTTTATTTTGAGAACTGCCTGTTTGTATAAGTTTGACATGATGTTTTGGACTTGTATGAAGCTTAACCTCTGCTTTTGAGGGGTTGGGGATCATTATGCATGCTTGGGTAGAAATCATGCTTATAGGTATTTGCCTTGAGTATGCCATGTTGAGAATGATCTTCTACTTGTTGCTATGTTTAAGAATTTGATGATTATGGTGTTATATGATGATTATATGATGTTTGGAGTGAGTTAGATTGAGCCAAAGTGTCATATGTTGGGCCAAGAGGTCATTACAGGTCTATCCGTACCGGTACGGGTCCTTAGGGATTAGTACACGGGGACCTGTCTTGGCTCAATTTGGGCAAAATAGCCTAGGCATACCGATACACCTAGTAACCATATCGGTACGCATAGCTGGAAAATAAGCATGGTTTCGATACACGAGTTATTGTATTAGTACGACCTTTTGCTACTAGAATTCCAACTTTTCGATAGCACACACCCGTACCGATACGCTTGAGAATCGTATCGATACGCCTTTGTATTTTTAGCCCGTTTTGATACAAATGGGGTCAGTACTAGTATGCAGGTCATTAATTTGGTTAAGATGCTTTCTGAAGTTTGTTTTCTTTGCAATTTAGTCCATGTTTCTTGTATATGCAATTAAATGAGTTTGGATGGTTAATTTAAGTTGTAATTTAACCTGAATGCATGAAATATGACTAAATAAGGATTTATAACTTCAATTTCATGTAAGTCCTCTTAATTAGCTAAAATTACATTTTAGTCCCTATGATGTGAAATGAACAATTAGATGTTAATTCGACGTTCGATTGAGTTATAGTCCACACCATAACCAGCATGATCACTCTAGGACGTAACGATGCATTTAGATACGATAAAAAGAAAAAAAAAATGGATCGTTTGAATGTAAATCTTCCAGGTTTGTTTTGGCAAACCCTAATATAGCTCGCTCAGTTCGGTCTTGCGATTAAACCGAGCCAAGAGGTTACAAAAATATTGGAAAATCCTCAACAAAGCCTTGGTAATACCCAACTAAACCCAAGAAACTACAAATCTCATAGACATTTTTTGGGTTGCTTCCAACTAATGATGGCCTCAATCTTGCTTGGATCAACCTGGATACCTCTAGCAGATACAACATGCCCCAGAAACATCACTTCCCTGAGCAAAAATTCATAATTGCTAAACTTAGCATGCAGACGATGATCCTTCAAGGTATGCAAAACAATTATAAGTGCTCAACATGCTCTGTCTCTATCCGAGAATAGACCAAGATATCATCAATGAACACCACAACAAACTGATCTATGAGGGCCAGAACACTCAGTGCATTAATCAGACCAAATGGCATCACTAAGGACTCGTAATGCCCGTATCTAGTATGAATGGCAGTCTTAGCAACATTAGTACCTTTTATCTTCAGCTAATAGTACCCAGATCGAAGATCAATCTTTGAGAAAATTATGGCTCCTCAAAATTGATCAAACAAATCATCAATATTGGGTAATGGAATTTATTCTTCATGGTCAACTTGTTCAACTTTCTGTAATCAATGCATAACCGGAGTGAATCATCTTTCTTCTTAATAAAGAAAAGCGAAGCTCCCCAAGAAGAAGAGCTAGGTCGAATAAAACCTTGATCAAGCAACTCTTGTAATTGAACTTTCAACTCCTTAAGATCCTTAGGAGCCATAAGGTAAGGAGCCATGGGAATAGGTGTAGACCCCCAAATAAGTGTCAATTTCAAACTCGACATCCCTATTCGAAGGTAACCTGAGCAACTCCTCGAGAAAAGTATCAAGAAACTCATTAACAGTGCAAATTCCTTCAATTTTGGATAGAGAACCCTTCGTATTTAGAAAGCAAGCAATGAAGGTCTCATATCCCTTCTGGATCATCCTATAAATAGTCAAAGTAGGCACCACATTGGACAGGTAACCTAGATGCTCACCAACTAATATCACCGATCGACCATCAAAATTCTTTAAGATAGCCCTTTTTGACTCATAATCTAAACTAACCCAATGTTCAGACAACCAACCCATACCTAGATTAGATCGAACTCCTCTAACGAAAGTTCTATAAGGTCGACCAGAAAGATTTCCCTTTGAACCTCAAGAGGACAGCAAATAAACAACTTATCCACAGTCACTGACTGACCCACTAGGCTCATAACTGTAACAACACTCTTTTTGGCTTTAATTGAAATTTGAAGGTATCAGGATACGGATCTCAAAATATATGAGTGGGTGGATCCATTATCGAGCAATGCAAAATATGGAGTAGAATAAATGGTAAATGTACCTGCAATGACATATGGCTCATCTTTGTCATCCTGGTGTCTGGTAGCATACACAAGAGCTGACTACCTAGCCTCAGATAAAATAGGTCTCCTACTATGATGTGATCAAGCTCTACTATCAGTCTCGGTAGTAGACCTGAGAGGTTTACTCTGATTACGACCCCTAGCCGGAGTATGAACAAAAGCCTATGAACGAGCAGGAGTCTGGGAGGATGTTCGAGCTGCAGAAGGTAGAAGTGGGTAACCCTTCAAGAAATGATCTCTGGATCCACAAAAAAACAAGTACCCATCATCTTTCTACACTCTCCCCCATGACGCTTACTATAGTGCACTCAAGAAGGCAATAGAGAGAAATCAGATGAATCACCTTGACTAACTGCTGGAGCTGAGGATGCCACAGGCCTAGATCTGGCATTACCCCTCTAAGAAGTAGAGGTATGAGCCCTCTTATCAGGATGCAAAGACGACTCAAGAATAGAAGGCCTTCTAAATCGATCTTGATCTACTCTATCACCATATGTGGCCAATAACTCTACCTCTTACAATTTTTTCACCCTCTCCAGCAACTTATCAAAATCCTATACAAGATAGCCAATAACCCGTACACATAGCTCATATCTAAGACCAAGTGTAAACTTATGACACTTTTCCTTTGGGTACCGAACTAGATTTAAATCTCAACAAATCCAAGAACACCATCTCATACTCTAATATCATTATATCCCCTTGATTTAGAGTTCCAAACCGATCTCACATCTATCTAAGATAACGCTCTCTAATGAAACGACTAATGAAGCATTCCTTGAAGAAGTCTCAGTTCAGATGAGTGGCAAGGACGCTGCTCACTACAGACTCCTACCAAGTGCTTGAATTCCCATAAAGCAGAGAAACGGGTCCCAAATATCTGTTGGATGGCTTAAAACCCAACTCATCTATGTGTCTTTCAATATCATGAAGCCACTAATCTGCCTCAGTTTGGGCTCTACCAGTAGGGCCTTCAAAATTCCTAGCCCTATTAGTTATTAGGTTCTGAGAAATAGGGACCTCAGGTACGACACTAGCTGCTCTGACTACACCCTAGATCAATTCTAAGAACTATCTGCTGAGAGTCTCATCAGTCACTACCGTCAATGGCTCCATACTAGACGTGGTGCTTCTCTAATCAGAGTTGTCATATCTATACCAGATAAAGGTGGTGGATCAATCGAAGCTGTAAGACCTCTAAGGGCGGAATGATCCATAGGGGCTGAGAGGTCTACAAGGGCCGAAAGATCACTAGCCATATCATCTATCGGATTTGAAAATCTAGCAGCTCGACCTTGCCCACATTCAGGTCGATGACCTCGTCTGGTGCTCATATCAGATGATCTTGTGCTCTCTACACAAAGGTAAAAACTAGGGTCAGAACTGACACTAGAGTAATGCACACAATTAAATATATAAAACTTGGTGACATGGCCTTTTTGAAAAACATTTCTAAAATGTTTTATAAAAATATATATTTAGGACCCATTCACAGTCCAAGGTTTATAAAACCAAAAGCTCTGATACCATCTAAATAACCCCCCAAGACCGGCCTATGTGTTAAGTCTAATTTTAAGTGGGTCACATTCCATACCAAAAACTTCCCATGAAAATATTTAAAGATTTTAGGTCCAAATCAAACATTGACTATAAACCATACATATGTAAATTACTATAATTAATTTAAATCGTATCAAAATTAGGTTACAAAATAATGCCACATTGGCGATTAAGTAAAGTATGCAGTATCAAAATATAGGCTCATGTCACCCAAATAAAGACAGTACGATGGATAGAAACATTACAACAAAAGGTAAGTACGAATGTGTCGATCCTCCAAGTGCCAAGTTTAAGGGAAGCCTATCCAAAATATGAAAGAGAAAGATTTGGGAGTATGAGCTAGGGAGCTCAATGTGCTCCAATAAGTACAAATAAAACATTTTAAATAATTCAGTCATGCACAAATCATTTCAGTAGAACATGTTTCAAGGGCAACCAAAGTTTTATTTATACTTAACTACCCTCCAACCGTACATCCCCAAAACTGCATCCATAAGGACTTACCCTAGGCCCAATGGGCATAGGATCCAACCTAAGGGGTTGCTTTAGGTCCATAAGAAATTACCCATGCCGAAGCATCAGAACCTACCCCAGGGGCGACCTTGTGTCCATAAGGAATTACTAGTTGGATCAGGGCTGAACCTACAGAGACTTCATAATATATCCCCAGTAGTATACCCTAGATGAAAATCATTGTTTATGCAGTAGACAGTAATATCAAGAATCATGAAACAAATATATGTTTTATAACAGAGAAAAAGTAACCAGAGATCATGCTTTCAAATTAGACATAGGAGCATGCTTTCAAACAGATAAGGTAGTCATGTGCCATCTTGTTTTCAAAATAGATAAGGTATTCAAATCATATAAATTTATTCACGCTTCCAGATTAGAGAAAATATTCATGTGCATATGATCATTTCATAGATTATATTTAAAACTATAATTTAGCACACAAGGAACACACCTCAAAAAGTTGGTCAGAAGAGTCTACTGAGCACTCACCTCGCTACGCTCTACAGCGGTGCTAGATCTTAGATCATAACAGAACAAGGTTACAATAAGAGAATAAATTCTAATTTAAAATTTTCACTTAGTTTTCTAAGATCATACGAGTAACTACACGTGTGCACTAGTGAGCGAATCGGGAGGAACTGGGCTGAACCGACTAACGGTCGGGTAAGCTCGAGTACCTTTAAACAGATAATAATTCACATCAGTCCTTTATTTAACATAAGCTCTCTTAAAAGAAATAACTTAATGCATATGCATGTTTGGAGTCAACGTCATATTTGAAGGGTTTTGGTTTAGAATTTCGCGAAACAGATTTCAAAAATAGACTAAAGGCGTCAAAATACCCAAAGTAGGATTTTTTTGAAAAAAGTTAACTTTTTGGTCAACAATCAATAGTCAAGTCAATGGTTCAAAGTCAACTAAGTTGACTCAGACTGGTTGACTCAAACGAGTTGACTCGGCAAGTTGACTCAGACGGGTCAAGTTATTGAGAAAATGGGTCAGGTTATTGGGCTGAATACTACCCGGACCACTTACTCAAACTCAGGCTTACTGACTTCTCGCTAAAAACATCATCGGCAACCCCAAATACCTTATTTTGGCTGGAAACAAAATGGAAAATAACTCCATAATACCTCTATTTCAACTAATAACTAAAATTAGACCAAAAGCCTTACCAATCTTACAAAAAATAGAGAGAAAACAATAGAAAATGGTGTAGCTCCAATGAGGCCCCTAACGGCGACAAATCGACGATTGACCATCGGGGTTTTGTTTGCCTCAACACATAGAGCTCGAATTCGGTGGTTGTGCAACAAATGGACAACAAAGGCAGCCAGAAAATGCAAAAAATAGAACTGACGGCCAAGGTTTTAGACAAACCTTTGACTTGTTCTATACGAAAAATAACAGCATTAAACGGTGAGTGGCTAACAATGTCGGGTTCAGGGTGCTTTGGCGCTCCGATTTGTGGCGGTAGTGCACACCACGACTAGGTAGTGACAGAGATTGAGGCGGTGGCCAGATTTGGAATGGTAGAGAGTTTGGGGGAAATATCTTGATATTTTATATTAGGGCATTCATTATGGCAGGTGGGGGTTGGTTTAAACTTATTTATTTTGGATTAGATTATTAGGCATGATTTATTAATAAATGGGTGTAATAACTATCCATAAATCAACCTTAGCCCAAATGGTTAAGGCTTAGGTTTGCCACGCCAAGGTTAACGGATTCAAACCCCTTGGTTGGCATTCTCACCTTTTTCTTCTCTTTTTTTATGCAAAGATTTTAGGGTGTTACATATTGTCTAATATAAAATTTTGTTTTAACAAAAAATATTTTAGAGCTACCTTCAATTTCACATTTTTGAACATTTTTGTTAAATAAATTCTTTTTGAGATCATCAATTTCCCTTTGATGATCCTCTTGAACTTTTTGAAGCAAATTTTGTAAATCTAAATTCTTTTTCTCAAACTCTTTGAGTTTTTCTTCAAGTTCATCCATGGTTTTAGAAATCAAATCATTTTGAATTTTCAAATTTGAAACCATTTTCTTGGTTTTCAAAATATGATTTTTAAATTCTAAAACCAACTCATCATAGGCATCTTGTAATTCATCAAAAGAATATGAAATTGAAGTAGATGAATTAGAGGTTACCATTGAATCTTCTTCGATGGATATGAGACATAGGTTGGCTACCTCATCATCGGTGAAGTCCTTTTCATTTCTCCATGTAGCCACAAATGCCTTCTTTTTATGGCTTGATCCCTTCTTGTTGAAATGAGGGCAATCATACTTGGTGTGCCCCGGCTTCTTGCACTTGAAGCATATAATGGGTTCCCTCCTCTTCATTCTCGATTCATGTCTTGATTTTTCCTTTTGTTGATTCATGAATCATGTGAATTTATTGAAGAGTATGGCCATATCTTCATCTTCACTCTCCTCTTCACTCTCCTTTTCACTTGATTCTTCTTGAATTCTTAAGGATAATTTAAGCTCTTCTATCTTCTTCTTCCCCTTTGACATCATTTTTTCATGGGTGAGCAAAGATCCCTTAAGCTCCTTCAAATTCTTTGCTTCTATGATTGAGGTCTTCTTTGAATCCCATGAATCGGGAAGTGAGTAAATCAACTTCCTTACAAGCTTATCCTCCAGAATCATCTCTTCAAAAATAGTAAGCTCGTTGACTATGATGGAGAACCGATCGAACATAGCTTTGATGTCTTCTTTCGTGTCCATCTTGAAGTTCTCATATTTGAGGTTGAGAAGTCCAATCATGGTTTCCTTCACCTCATTTGTACCGCTATATGTGACTTCAAGTTTGTCCCATACTTTCTTGGCACTTTCACAATAAGAGACTTTAGAATATTCTTCCGGACCAAGTGCACAAAAGAGAATGTACAAGGCTTTAGCATTGAGCTCTATCTTCTTGCGATCTTTTGCGCTCTATTTTGCCTTGCTTCTTTGTGGGAGAAACGGGCAATCAAGAACAATATCCCAAAGACGATAGTTATTGGCTTTCATGAAGAACATTATCCTATTCTTTCAATAAGAGTAGTTGGCACAGTTGAAGCAAGGAGGCGTATCGATAGATTGTGCCATGATCTCCGGTTGATATAGAATGGTTGAGCACTTCAAGGATTGGCTCTAGGATGTTAATCTGACATAGAGATGAAGCTTTAATACCAATTGTTGGGAGGCTCGTACGATCAATCGATTAGCCAAGAGGGGGTGAATTGGATTTTTCTTTGGAGGATGAATGGCTAGGAAATAAAAAATATGACACGATGATTTATAGTGGTTCGACTACCCAACCGAGTCTACTTTCACTACCTTAGCTATCCACACTAAGGATTTTCTCAAATCCACTAGATTTGTTTTCCTTTTTCCAGGGTTCATGGAGATAACCTTTACAACCAAGACTTATACCCTAAAGTCTTGAAACTCTCTCTTACATGAGGAAACAAATTTAACAAACTAAAGAAAACCTCACAAGGCAAATAAGTTTGCCAATTTAAGCACTCACCCAAATCCTAACACTTGAGCAAATATAACAATTAAGCTCACAAGTGTGTTCTACAAAGAAATTTAACAAAAATAAGCACTAGAATAATTTCTCTATCATTGAATGTTGGTACTTAGTTTCTTGTTGTTGAATGGCTGCTTGAAGGTCCCTTTTAAGTCCTCTCATGAATTTTGACCATTACTAGCCGGTTGGGATGTTTTGGAGCTGTTGGGGACTTTAATTTTGGCAATAAATGCATTTTTGTAGTGAGCATATTGGTACTTGTGCAAAGGTATCAGAAACTACCTTAAGAAGAAATAGTCGTTGGAGCATTTAATATACAGGGGTATCGGTACACTACATAAGAGTATCGGTAGGACCCATAAGGTATCGGTATGGCTAAGCACATACCGGTACTCAATTTTGCTACTGGAATTTTCCAAAACTTGGGGACAAAAGATCGTATAGGTACACAAAAAAACGTACCGGTACGAGTACCCTGGGTATCAATAAGGGTCAATCTGTATCAGTACTCAGGGCCTATTTTTGACACTTTGGCTATTTAAAATCATTTAAAACATGTCAAAAACTGTTTGAAGAACTTTCAAACATATTTTTCAAGTTGATGGACTTTTGAAATATTTTTGCAAATTAGTTTAAGTCCAAAAACATTTTTCTTTAAGTTATATCGAAATCAAATATCTCAACGAAGAAGTCTCATTGGATCATACCCATTCTTAGCATCTATTACTCTCCTCCATAAAGAAGAAGTCTCATTTCCATACCTCTGTAGCCTTTTTCTTAGCAATGCCCTATTATGTATACGAACATTGAAGAACCCCAACCCACCAAAGTCTTTTGGTTTTGCAATGTTTTCCCATTTTATCCAGTGTATACCTCTAGTTAATGAATTTCCTCAAATAAACCTTTCCACCATAATGTTGGATCACGTCGGTACACCCCATGGCGCAGTAGAAAAATTATTCGGTGATCACCACCAGAGATCCATGTACGTGGAACGAATGGGGGTGAAAAGGGGTAAAGAAATACCTATTTAAAATTTGGAATTCTGAATTTGGAGAAGATAAATATCCAATCACGATTCCACGATGTCGATTTCTAAGTCACAACGATAACTCTCCAACCTCTACATAATCCACCCAGTTGAAACAAGCATATAAAACTCTCTAAACTTTTAGAGGGTTTTTCCAAAAAGCATTAATGATTGCTAGATCTCTCATGCCTTTATATAGCCTTTGTAATCCTAATTCAACTCATATTAGGATTTCAATATATATATCAATATATATAATCCTAATTTAACTTTAATTAGAATTTCAATATATATATTAAATATATATAATCCCAATTCAACTTAATTATGATTTCAATATATATATATATATATATGTGTGTGTGTGTGTGTGTGTGTGTGTATTAAATATATATAATCCCAATTCAACTTAATTAGTATTTCAATATATATATATATATATATATATATATATATATATATGTGTGTGTGTGTGTGTGTATTAAATATATATAATCCCAATTCAACTTAATTAGTATTTCAATATATATATTAATTTAAATCGAATTATATTATTTATATATTAAAAAGTCATAATTACAATAATTATTTTTTTAATATTTATCCAATAGTTAAATTATATAAATCACATATATATTAATTTAACTAAATTCATGTACAACAAATTTGTACACATATAATTCGTTTAATATATGCTCATTTCAACCATGGGTGTGACCTTGTAGGTTCTTTGTAACATTAACAGTAAATATTAGAACATTTCTAATATTACAAACAATGAGTGACATCTAGAAATATGTTATTGTCACCTAAGTTACAAGAAATCATGATTCAACATAACCTTTTCGTGGTTAACTCTTTTCATGTATTACATCATTTTGCCCTTTATTACTAGATTGGACACAAGTCATGAAATAGCCACACTTGTATAGTCCATCTAATATTTCTTGATATCTTAAGTAGACTTTTATACAGGAATAACTATGATATCTCATACCAACTCAATCGAGCATGGCCATGCATTTCTAGTCTTACTCAATCAAGTGGCCTACGATATTACTCATATTATATAAAAGGGACAAATCCTATCTCGATCAACCATATCCCACTACATAGATTGTTACATGTCAAATATCAGTCTTTATAGTGTAACCAGTTGCGACACACATTTGACAGTATCAAAATATGTCACTCACGATGTTGAAATAATGATGATGTCAAGTTTGAGGATCATACATGTAGTTATCACTATGAGCAATATTGTGGCTGTCATAAAACGATCCAAGAAACATGCTCATAGTGGGTCGGTCTAGTATGTTGTTCTCTAACACATACTTATGTATTGATTTTGACATCTCCATGTCAATGACAACACTTTGTCATCAATCAACTACATATTAGTTTTAATGTATTATTGTTGTCCATGCCCACAATAATACTCGACTAAGGACATTTAAGAACTTTATTATAATTTAGTTTATTTATGCACGCAAAATAGCAACTGAAAATAATAATGGCAATGCCTTTGTATTAATAAACAAGGTAAAACAAATGTCATTTACAATCATCTTATGATTGGTCTTTGGGCATACTCTAGCAAACACCCACTAGCACTAAGACCAATCACTCATGTATCTAATACTAAGTGACTTAGTGTGATGATCATGCTTGTGTTGCGTCAGAGGCTTTGTCAGTGGATCGGCAATGTTATCATCTGTTGGTACTTTACATATTTCCACATCTCCTCGATCTATGATTTCTTGAATGAGATGGTAACACCTAAGTATGTTTTTGGATTCTTGGTGAGATCTAGGTTCTTTTTCTTGTGTGATAGCTCCGTTGTTATCACAATGTAGATCTATAGCATTCAATATGCTCGGCACAAACCCTAGTTCATATATGAACTTCTTGATCCAAACAGTCTCTTTTGCAGCATCGCTTGCTATATTAACTTAGCTACTATTGTAGAATCAGCTATTGTATCTTGCTTTGAACTTTTCCAGCTCACAATACCTCCATTAAGGCAGAACACAAAACCCAATTGTGATCGTGAATCATCCTTATCGGTTTGAAAGCCGACATCAGTATAACCTTTTATACTTAGCTCTTACTTACCTCCATATTTAAAGAATGTATCCTTAGTTCTTCTTAAGTACTTAAGGATGTTTTTAACTACGACCCAGTGACCTTCACCGGGATCTACCTGGTACCGACTTATCATACTTAAAGCGTATGATACATTTGGATGAGTACATAGCATGGCACACATGATAAATCCAATTGCTAAAGCATATATAATCTTACTCATGTGCTATATTTCTTGAGGTGTTGAAGGATTCATTTCCTTCGAGAGTGAAATTCCATGTCTCATAGGTAAGAACCCATTTTGGATTCTTTCATACTGAATCTTTTCAGTATTTTATTTATGTATGCATTTTGACTCAGTCCTAGGAGTCATCTCGATCTATCTCTATAGATCTTAACTTCTAATATGTATGTTGTCTCACCCAAGTCTTTCATGGAAAAACATTTTCCTAACTAAGTTTTTACAAACTATAAGCTAGGTATGTCATTTTCTATTATCAGTATGTCATCCACATATAGTACCAAGAATATGAAAGTGCTCCCACTTATTTTCTTGAAAACACATGGCTCATCTTCATTTTTGATAAAACCAAACACTTTGATTGTATCATTAAAATGAAGATTCCAACTTCGAGAAGCTTGCTTCAATCTATAATGGAACTTTGTAGCTTGCATATTTTTTTGGCATCTTTTAGATCGACAAAACCTTTAGGTTGTGTCATGTACACATCCTCATCTAGTTTTCCATTAAGGAAAGCGGTTTTAATATCCATTAGCCATATCTCATAATCATAAAATGCAGCTGTCGCAAGTAAGATCCGGATGGATTAAAACATATCAACAGGAGAAAAAGTTCCATCATAGTCTATACCATGAATTTGATGAAAACCCTTAGCGACTAATCACCCTTTATATGTTTGTACATTACCATCCATGTCAGTTTTCTTTTTGAAAACCCACTTGCACCCTATGGGCTTAACCCTTTTCAACCTCCAGACTTGGTTTTCTGACATGGAATCCATCTCGAATTTATGGCCTCTAGCCATTTCTCAGAGTCTAGGCCTGTCACTGCTTCTTGATAAGTTCCAGGCTCATCTTGATCCATGAAAAGAACATCACCATGCAATGTGACAAGAAATCCATATTTCTCACGTGCATTGCATTCTCTCAAAGATCTTTGCAGTGGTTGTGTTTCCAAAACAGTTGAATGTTCCTCAACAACTTGTGGAACTTGTTGTTCAATCTCTAGTTTAGTGATGGTTGATCTTGAATTTCATTGAGTTCAATATTTCTTCCATTTCCTTTTCTGAAAACAAATTCTCTTTCTAGGAAGATTCTTGTTCGAGCAACAAACACTTTGTTCTCGGTAGGATTGAAGAAATAATATCCTTTAGTTTTTTTAGAATAACCAACAAAATTATATTTATGAGATTTGGGTTCGAGCTTTGTAGACATCTGATGTTTACCATAAGCTTCACATCCCCAAATTTTCATAAAAGACATACTGGGACGTATCCCATTCTTTATCTCATATGGTGTCTTTTGAATTGATTTAGATGGAACACGATTTAGTGTGAAAGCAGTTGTTTCTAGTGCATGTCCCCAAAAAGAAACTGAAAGATCATCGTGACTCATCATTGATCGAACCATGTCTAACAGTGTTCTATTTCTTCTTTCAGAAACTCTATTCCATTGTGGAGTACCAAGAGGTGTAAGTTGTGAGACAATCCCACATTCCTTAAGAGGGTCACCAAACTCTAAGCTTGAGTATTCTCCTCTTCAATCTGATTGAAGGGCCTTAATGTTTTTTCCTAGTTGGTTTTATACTTTATTTTTAAATTCCTTAAACTTTTCAAGGGCTTCACATTTATGATGCATTAGGTAAATGTACCCATATCTACTGAAGTCATGTGTGAAAGTAATGAAGCATTGAAACCTTCATCTGGCTTGTGGATTCATTAGTCCACATACATCACTATCTATTAATCCCAATAAATCACTTGCTCGCTCACTTTTACCATTAAAAGGAGCTTTGGTCATCTTTCCCAGTAAGCAAGGCTCGCATACATCAAATTGTTCGAAAACAAATGAATCCAAAGATAAGTTTGATTAGATTCATTAGTTTTTAATATTTTCGTATTTATGTTGTAAATGGAATTCCCTTGATCTAAAATATAGAGGTCGTTTATTAATTGTGTCACACCATAGAAAATATTATCGAGATAAAAAGAACAACAATTATTCTTAATAATTGTCTCAAAACCAATCTTATCTAAACAAGAAATCGAAATGATGTTTTTAGTCAAACTAGGCAGAAAATAACAATCCTTTAAACATAAATTAAGTCCACTAGGTAACGATAAAGTATATTTTCCTATAGCTAATGCAGCAACTCTTGCTCTATTACCATCTCGTAGGTCCACATATCCTTTTCTCAGATTTCTACTCTTTTGTAGTCCTTGTACAGATGTACAAATATGAGAACCACAACCTGTATCCAATACCTAAGAAGTAAGTGTTGATAAATTAATATCAATAACATAGATATCTGAGGCAGACGCTCCGCTTTCATTTGCCTTCTTGACTTTTTCAAGATAAATGGGGCAGTTCTTCTTCTAATGAAATGTTTTATTACAATGGAACCATTTTCCTTCTAGTGACCAATCAAGGAAGTTTACGTCCTTCAACTTGTCCTTCTCAAGGACTGATCACAATGATAATGAATTTGTATTTGCCATAATAAGTCTACAACAGTAAAATATGAATTTTGAGTACGTTTACCAAGTTTGTTTATAAAAGGACTTTATACTTCCACTACTTTTACTAAAATTAATAACCCTAAAATATTAATATCGAAAATACTTTCTGTAAAGTTTTTCTAATGGGTAAGGATCCAAATTTCACATTCTCTTAAGTCATATTTGTCTTTTCTCTTAAGATTATGGTTTATCTAGGTAAGCAACATTTGCTAATTACATCTCATGTAACTCCTTCATCTGGTGAAAAACTCTTGTTCATAATCATCTTATGATTATCCAAATAACTAGACTTTAGGTTTCTAATCCTATTAGAGTAACCTAGTTAAGTCTTTAACCAATATTACAACCAGCGAATATCACTTGCTTATTCTTTGTGTTTGGCCAAGATAGATACAAGTACCTCGCTTTAGCAGAACCTAGTTTAGACTTTAATATATATAATCCTAATTTAACTTTAATTAGGATTTCAATATATATATATATATATATTAATATATATAATCCTAATTTAACTTTAATTAGGATTTCAATATATATTAAAATATATAATCCCAATTCAACTTAAATAAGATTTCAATATATATATATATATATATATATTAAATATATAATCCCAATTCAACTAAATTGGGATTTCAATATATATATTAAATATATATAATCCCAATTCAACTTAATTAATATTTCAATATATATATATATATATATTAATTTAAATCATATTATATTATTTATATATTAAAATAGTCATAATTACAATAATTATTTTCTTTTAATATTTATCCAATAGTTAAATTATATGTATATATCAATTATATATTAATTTAACTAAATTCATGTACAACAAATCTGTACATATATAATTCGTTTAATATATGCTCATTTCAACCGTGGGTGCGACCTTGTAGGTTCTTTGTAACGTTAGTAGTAAATATTAGAATATTTCTAATATTACAAACAATGAGTGACATCTAGCAATATGTCATTGTCACTTAAATTACAAGAAATAATAATTCGACATAACCTCTTCGTGATTAACTCATTTCATGTATTACATTCTTTTGTCCTTTATATCTAGATTGGACACAAGTCATGGAACAGTCACATCTGTATAGTCCATCTAATTTTTCTTGATATATTGAGTAGAATATTATAAACGAATAAATATGATATCTCATACCATTCTAGTCTCAATCAAGTGGCCTATGATATTACTCCTATTATGTAAGAGGGACAAATCCTATCTCGATCAACCATATCCCACTACATAGATTGTGACATATCCAATATCAGTCTTTATAATGTAGTCTGTTGAGACACAAGTTTGACTGTATCAAAATATGTCACTTACGATGTTGAAATAATGATGATGTCAAGTCTGAGGATCATACATGTAGTTATCACTATGAGCAATGTTGTGAATGTCAACAAATGATCCAAGAAACATGCTCATAGCAGGTCGGTCTAGTATGTCGTTCTCTAATACATACTTATGTATTGATTTTGACATCTCCATGTCAATGAAAACACTTTGTCATCAATCAACTACATATTAGTCTTAATGCATTATTGTTGTCCATGCCCATAATAATACTCGACTAAGGACATTTAAGAATAATCATAATATTTTAAGGACTTTATTATAATTCAGTTTATTTATGCACGTAGAATAGTAACTGGAAATAATAATGGTAATGCCTCTGTATTAATAAACAAGGTAAAACAAATGTCATTTACAATCATCTTATGATTGGTCTTTGGGCATACTCTAACACATACTAGTAAATCTTGTTGCAACTGTTTCTAGTAGTTGAAAAAGCAACATGTAATACACAGGTAGGTTATTGAGCACTGATTTCACCAAGGTCAACCTGTCACCAAAGGATAAAAATTTTCCTTTCCAACCATCAAGTTTGATTTGAAACTTATCTATAATAGGCTGCCACAAAGACATGGAATTACATGAGTAACCTAAATGGAGGCCAAGATACAACGTTGGGAAAGAGTCCACCCCGCATTTGATCGAATTTGTCCATGGGTTTAATAGACTATCTTCTACATTAACTCTAAACATTTTCTTCATATTTAGACTCAACCCCAATGCCACTTCAAATATTTTCAATACTCTTTTAACATTTCTAACACATTCCTCGTTTGCATCCAAGAAGAGAACGAAATTGACGAGTGTGTAAATGATCTATTTTGTATACCCTTTTTACTTATCTTTTGCACATTTTTAAGCTCATATAGTTTGCATTTAGGTTAGATTATACATAATTGCATATAGATAGGGAGTTACACCACCTGCACTTTAACGTCATATATATTGGTTCTTTTTACGAGAAAAGTGGTGCTTTATGGTACATGTGTAGGATACTGGTAAATGCTAGAGTAGAAGAGTAGTAAATCTCATGGCTGGAGCTGACAAGGCGTAAAGAGTTGGAGATAAATCTACTTTTGCCCACATGGACTTTCTCCTAAATATGGAACATTAAATATAGCGGAAAATTAGTGGCATTCTTTAATGAAGCCATGCATATTTTAGGGATCTCAAACCTTAGTTTCATCGCCTATATAAGAGAGACTCAGACGCTACTTCAAGGGAGCGCGATTATAGAAAACGGTCCTAGTTTGAACCTTACAGAGAACCACCAGAGTGGAAGCTAGAGAATCTCCTCACGACAGAAACCTTCTAGAGAGGCTAACGGAGTTGGAAACCTGCAGCAACAGTTGGACAACAAAGAGGGATTTTGTCGAGCACACTTGACTCTTTTCTTTTCCTTGCTTGATAAATTGACATACTTAATACTTCTTATTATGGATGTTTTAGGCTCAGACATGAGATAAATACTTTAGTTGGGATTATTGCGTCCCATGATTTTATGTTTTGATTACTTTATTATAATGCTATAGTTGTTTTCCCTTTATCTATATTGTTCATCGTTCTTCATGCGTAGTTATTGTAAGAGCTATCGAGAGAGGTCTTTTAACTATTGATATGTGCTTTAATATCAAGAGAGTTGTTAGGGTTCACGCAGACATGTATTACCTTAGCTTCAATATTATTAACTTCTAGGCATCGAGAGAGTACGAAGTTCATTAGAAAATCTTATCGAGTTGATAAAGATCTTAATGGTTTACGCAGACATGTATTGCAGTCGCTATAGCATTGTAATAGGTAATCAAACATATATCCTTAGCAATAATCTCAGCCTCTATAATTATCTGTTATTTACTGCATTTGTTCGTCTTAATCATAGCTATCTTTAGTTTAATTGTTTTAGTTTTAGTTAAATCAACAACTACTATTACTTGCAAACATATTCTTAAGTTCTATAACTTTATAGTTATCAATCCAATCCTCAAGGGTTCGACACTCTACTTATCACTTTATTAGTTGATTCGACAAGTATACTTGCTCTAAAGTGCATCACTATTTGACAAGCATCAAGTTTTTGGCGCCATTACTAGGGATTGGCAACTGATACTTACGTTGTAATTACGCTTAGGACATTATTTCAATTACATTTAATTTTTGTTTTTATTTTTCCTTCTCATGTATGTTCTAGTGCATGACCAGAATGTCCAACTCACAACCTATTCTTTCATTAAACCCAAAGATCGAAAGAACTTTGAGGAATCTACACTGAGAGAAAAAGAATATGGTGAACGATGATGAAGTGAATGACCCTGAGAACATGCATAATCAAGAAGTACACTCAGCCGATGGATAGAGAGTTGTTGGAGTGGTCCAAAATAATGGCCAAGTACGACGGGAGGATCCACCGCCTACTATACCTAGAAGGCCCATTAGGCTTGAGATAGAGCCATTTACCAACAATCTCAATCCACCGATTGTTGCACCTGATCTAGGGATAGCTCACTTTGAGCTAAAGCCTGTTATGTTCAACATGCTCAACAACATTGGACAATTTGGAGGATCAGCAAGAGAGGATACTCGGGAGCACATTTAAGCTTTCTTGGAAGTTTGCGATTGCTTTTGTCTACCAGGGATTCCTGCTAATGCTTTGCCACTTAAGTTATTTCCCTACTCCTTGCAAGATCGAGATAGGGAATAGTTGAAGATTTGCTTTCAGGATCTATTACATACTGGGATGACTTGTGTAACACCCAGACTGATACAGGGTAACCCAATCGAATATGAGGTGTCATATTTGGGTTACCGAAGTGACCCACAAAAAAATTCATATAAACAAATTTTCAAACCAATTAAAACATTAAAACAAATTTTGAATTTAAAATACAAGTTCAAAAATTACTCATTTAACATGACAATGTTTATAAATACACGTTATAAAATGAGTTCTAAACTCAATATAAAACAAATCATGACATGCATGCCCCCTAATTACATTGTACCGTACTCCGCAAGCAGTGCCGAAGCAACTCCCATACTGATGTCGATAACTGCACCATGTTTAATCTTTTAACCTACGATAGTAAAAACATCGTGAGCTTGGGAAAACTCTGTAATACAGAACTACTAAGAGATACTAAAGGCACATGCAGGTATATGGCTAAACATAAAACTAACATGATGAGCCTGGTATCAACAAGTTTTAGATAGGATAAGAAATTTTATATTGTCATTATACTTGAAGGTAACAGAGTTGTTTTTTATTCGATCACACGATAATCAGGTGATAAGCCTATAGCCTGGAGATTCAGAAGAGATATAGATTACAGAAGTTGAATCAGAGAGTTTAGTGTGTTTGATTTAGAGCATATTAGAAGCATACCTAGAGTTTCAGACATTGGTAAATTAATTCAATAGGGTAGAATTTAGAAGGGAACATAAAGTTTTATTTTAATCACTTAACTACCCTCTAATCGTAGCCAATGTGCAGTATCCCAGAATAGTATCCAGAAAGACTTACCCTAGGCCCATTGGGCATAGGAGCTTACAAAAGACTTACCCTAAGCCCATTGGGCGTCAGGGAATGTCTTAGGTCCAGAAGGACTTACCAGCCCTGAGCCTACAGATCTTCAATCATATCCTAGAAGTATCCCAAATTAAATAGTTTAGTAAAGACATACAGAATGAGAAAAACATTAATCATACATAAATTTCCAGAGTATCAAAAACCAGAGTATATTTTTAGACAGACAAGATTCATGATTTAGATCAAAGAGAGTCTTAGTTTCAAATCAGAGAGAATATACATGTGCAAGGAACACACCAGATGGTTTAATTTATCACTTAGAGAACTTTGATAATTACAGATAGACGACATTGAACTTAGTCCATTTTAGACTAATTCCATAATTAAGGACCTTTTTTGAGGATTCCATAATTATCGTCTTCAGCCAGGTATTCAGGAATTTGTACCTCAAGGTCATTCAGAAATTCCAGTATATCTTGATTAGGAAAAAAATCAGATATATCAGGATAAATTTAGAATTTCGAGTTCAAACAAGATATTAGGTATATCGAATTTATTCATGATTTTAAATATATCCGGAGATTTCAGTCAAATTGCTCATAAGGGCATTTTGAGTCATTTTGACTCCCATGAGTATTTTGGTAATTTAGCCCAAAAAGAAAAAACTGAAACTCGCTATATTCGTGATTTTAAGCAGTTAATCAGACTTTCAAATCCATTCACTTTAACCATAACCCATATTATTGTGGTTCCCAATATTCAGACAGATACACCTCATAAGTGTTCATTCCTTAGTACTGGTAGCATTATATAGTTGAATCGATCACCCTTATATAAATTACTGGTCTTTCACCATGTAATCGAACATTTCTTTGTATTTTATTAAACCAATACTACAGTAGTGTTTGAGATGGCCAACATATTTGGGTTAGGTTTCTCAACCCTTAGGGACGATACGGTTATCTAGATTTTATTTGAATTAAGATTTATCAAGGGTATTCACTTATGCCAAGTCATGAGGGTAATTTAATCATTCTAGAGGTCAAGGATATCTTAGTCGTTTTAGAAATTTTGGTGCTCGAATATATTTTGATCATTTGGTCATTTTAGTCATTCTGGTCTTTCCAAACAATTTATTCATTTCAGAACTCGAGGGTATATTTGTCTTTTTGGTTGATTAAGAAATTTTGGAGCCCAAGTTACTTTAGTCATTCCAGTCATTACAATCAAATCGGCATAGTTTGACATCTTGATTTATTTAGACATACGAAAAGTTTCTCGTAAATTTATCTTTAGAGAATTATTCAGAATTTAGGAAAAATCCACGTATTTGCTATCTCATATATTTGAATCTTAATAATGAAACTTCTCATTAGATCATGGATTTCAGATGGGGTAGTTGTTTTATCAGATTAAGTGTGGATTCTATACCATTTCCTTTGCCAGGGGTAATTTAGTCATTAATACACCTTAAGGGTATTTTATAATTTCATAGCCAAATATTTAAGACATTGTATCCTTTAACTCTATTAATCGGGCTTGGAGATTAGCTGTCTTATTAGTTATTTATTGATCTCCAGATCTTTTTGATTTATTAACCTTCTCAATTGAATATTTCAATCTTATCCAAATTACCATACTTATATTTCATACTTGATTGACTTAAGTCGAGTTAACAACTCTTCATCATATCTAAGAAGGCATTAACTGAATACCAACATGTTTCATAAAGCATACAAAAGGTAGTAATGTATTACCTTGAATCTGAGCTACATCGGTTAACATTTGAAAGTCACTTTGATCACTCTCGAACCTAAATTCGACATCCCTCGATACCTTAGATACCAGGAATCGCGAATTCCTTCAACTGAACATAATCCATAATTAGTCCTTATTCACATTTCTCTTAAACTGAATACTTAAACTCATGCATTCTCGGGTTCAAGGTTAGAGTTTGAGGCTTTTAGGTTAGAATTTTGTGAAACGAACTTCAAAAATAGACTTAGGACGTCGAAAAACGTAAAATATGAGTTTTGGGAAAATTTAACTTTTTGGGTCAAAGTCAATGTTGATGTCAACAGTCAACATTGATGTCATGCTGACGTCAATAGTCAACGCTGACATCATACTAACATCAGTAGCCAACAGGTCAACATTTAACTTAGGTTTGGTCAGGTCAACTTGGGTCGGATCGGGGTTAACTCGGGTAACTCGGATGAGTTGACTCATTAGGTTGACTTAGGTGAGTTGACTCACTGGGTTAACTCAAGCGGTTCGGTTCAAATTTCACAAGACCAGTTCAAGGCTGGTTCAGACTAGTTCAATGTTGAACCGACTCGATTCAGGAGATACCATCTAGGGTGGTTGAAAGTTGCTCCGAACAGCGCGTGACGCCCACTCGCAACCTAAAATGGCAGAAAAAAACACCCCTAATGATGGAAAACTCAGAAAAACCACCATATAACACATTCAATAAACCAATAAAAGCTTAAAACAACCCAAATCGAACCAAATATGTACCAACTTACCCAGATCTGGGTTTTCTAGAAATAGCCGAGGAGCATCCGATGTCAGATTGGTGAACAAAAGGAACCTTCATGACTGCATTGAAACATGGAACCCGGTGATGGTGATCGTGGCTTAAACAAACGACGGACAAAAATGGTATCAAATAAAAATAGAAAAAAATTTAGAGTATTGTTTCCCATTCAAACGAATTCTTACGACAAACTGTGGCGAATCTCTGCGAGTGAGGGTTGGGTTCTGATCGGAAAGGGAAGACGATCACGCCGATGGTGGCAGTGGCGGTCACAACCCAATGGTGGCACAAATCGGAAGATGGCCGGTGGAAAACTCGAATAGGTTATGGGAGTTTCTGGAAACCTACATTTTCAGAGAAGAATGAGAAAATGAATCGTCCAAAGGGGGTCCAAACTTTTATTAAATAACAATATTAATATCTAGAAAAGCTCAAATAAAACTCAGGGTAGCCATTATCAGAGATTAGGCACAGTTCATATGGGAAAAGCTTGTATTCACAACCCTAATGTCCCGAGTTTTACTCCCCATAACCCTATTTTTCCATTATTTTATTTTTATTCTCAGAATTCAAATAAGAATATAAATAATATTAAACATGTGTGGTTTTTGACCAGAAACAAGCTTAGCCCAGATGGCTAAGTCATCCCACCACACATCTTAGTTCATGGGTTCAAACCCCATTGCCCTAACTTCACTTTCTTTTCCTTTTTTCAACCATATTTGTTCCTCTTAATTTATTAATATATATATATATATAAAAATTCAGGTGTTACAACTTGTGCAGTAAGTTTTTGCATAGATATGATCCACCGAACATGTACAATTAGAAGCGAAGTGAATCATCTCCTTCCAACAATATGATGATAAGTCCATGTATGAAGCATGGGATAGATATAAAGACATGCTAAGCAAGTGTTTGATCCTTGGATTCCACGATTGGCTAGAAGTCATGACGTTCTATAATAGCGTCAATGCACCAACAAGAATGGTGATCGACTCGTCAGCTAATGGTAATTTGCTTGACTGAGAACCTAACGAGGCTTTTACGATACTTGACCAGATAGCCAATGTCAGCAACTAGTTTCCAAGGGGGAGATTGAAGCTCGGACCTAAAACTTCTGGAAAAATGTAGTTATATGATTTTTATACTATAGTGGCTCAGCTCTCCACCATCACCAACCTGCTCAAGAACATGTAAGGGCCATCCAATGTCCGAGAGGCCAATGTGGTACAATACACTTGTGAGCACTGTGATGGGGAACACCAGTCGAATGAATGCCCCCAATAATAAGAATCTGGATGCTACATAGGGAATACCAACCGCAACAACAATCCTTACTACAACACCTACAACCCAGGGTGGCGACAACATCTAAATTTTGGTTGGGGAGGCAACAAAGGTAATTCAGGAGCACAACAGAATGTAACAAATAAACCTCCTAGATTCCAGAAAAAGACTCAGATGCAGAACCAGGGAGCTTATAACTCTAACTCTAATTCTTTTGATAATTCTTATCAAAATAGTATGAAAACTGCATGAGTTATTATGTAGGATCAAGCAGCCCACTTAAAGAACCATAGTGACATGCTAACAACGCAAGCTGCAATGTTACAAAATCAATAATTGGTCATGCAAAACAACACTACCTCTATCCGATCCTTGGAGACACAAGTTGGGCAGATTGCCCGAATGTTGAAATCACGACCACCCTACAGATTACCAAGTGATACTGAAGTCAGTAAAGCCTTTAATGCAGAGTAATGCAATGTCATCACTCTACGTAGTGGTACACAACTGACGACAGAAGCCAAGTTTAGGGGAGGCTCTCCAGTAGATTCCACTCCAAGCAAGTCATCCACCGATGCTCCTACACCTAAAGAACCAGCTTATGTGTCTAATATAGTGAGTGACCTTGATAGTGAAGGCAAGGAAGATAAACCAAATGATGCTAATGCATCTAGTAAACCATACGATAAGCCCAGACCACCACCTTCATTCCCACATCGATTGAAAGCTTAGAAGCAAGATGTTCAGTACCAAAAGTTCTTGGACATGCTCAAACAATTTCACATCAATGTCCCACTCTTGGAGGCCATTGATCAGATGCCGATTTATGCAAAGTTTTTGAAGGAGATCGTAACAAAGAAAATGATGGTATGTGAAGTTAAAACTGTTGCTACTGCGGGCAAGTGTGTGGTTATGTTAAGTGATTTGCTACCCAAGATAAAAGACCTTAGCAGTTTTACCATTCCATACTTTATAGGCCACAACTATTCTGGTCGTGCTCTATGTAATCTCGGTGCAAGTGTAAATTTGATGCTAAAATCTTTGTTTAAATGATTAGGGATGGGTAAAGCAAGGCCTATATCGATGATCCTTTAGTTGACCGATCGATCTCAAATCTGACCCAAGGGCAGAGTTGAAGATATACTGGTAAGGGTAGATATGTTTGTCTTCCCGGTAGACTTTATCATCCTTGACTGTGACACTGACAAGAATGCTTCTATCATTCTAAGAAGACCATTCATGGCCACTGGGTGTATTGTGATTGATTGTGAGAAAAGTGAATTAACCATGAAGATAAACGACCAAAAGATCATATTTAACGTCTTCAGCACACTCAAGTATGCAAATGACTATGGAGAATGGTAACTTGTAGACACTAAGGAAGCCTTAGCTAAAGAAAGTTTTCCTGAGATGTGTTGCAGCAATGTGCTTCTTGCTTGAGAGCAAGTTGACTTTGATGAGGCCATGCATGCAGCTGACGAAGAATGTAAGGTTGATATTGAACAATCCAATGTTTTACTTACCATACCAGGTATGACTTTTGAACCTTTGGATTATGCTGAGTTCAAATCTCCCAAACCATCACTTGATCATCCGCCAGAACTTGAACTTAAACATTTTATCCCTCAATTAAAGTATGCATTTTTAGGGGAGAATGATACACTGCCTATTTTCATATCTGCTTGCTTAAAACCTAACCAAGAAGCTAAACTGCTAAATATGTTATCTCAACATAAAAAAGCTATTGGATGGAATATCGCTGACTTAAAAGACATAAGTCCTACTCTGTACATGTATGAGGTTTTATTTGCAGGAAATTACAACAACTGGATGACACCACAGTGGAGACTCATTCTAATTGTGAGGACTGAGGATGAAATAAAGATCATCAAATGGCACGATGAACATTTTTGCCTTATCTTGGATACTTCATGGGATCATCCCCCATCGGAATTCTTGGATCAATGCCTAGGCAAGCTCAACGAGGTGTTGCAATGGTTGACAATCTTGAAGGGAGTACTGATCCTCTACGATAAATATGTGATTCCATTATAGGATGCTTAGTACATCCTAATTCTTTCCCTTTTTATTTTTCTTGCACTTTTGAATTGTCGTATTTTTATTTTATAAAGTTTTTTGTTAGGATTAGGTTTTATTTAAATGAATTTGATCACTATGGCAGATATTAAGCTAATGACTATACACGGGTGAGCCTCTACAGACTCAGTTACATGAGGATTATGAGCTGGGATAATTACAGACTCCCTGATAATCATGTTGAAAAAGAAATAGAATATCGGGCCTTAATAGCACAACACCTTCTTCAACAGCCTAATTCTATCACTTTAACCATTTCCCCTTACCCATAATGTGCCACACGTCATTTCCCTATTCATCACACTGCTTATCACTCGACTTCCACGTGCAGTCAGGACTTTACATTAATGAGGTGTGACCTTTCATGATTACCCCTACACATTTTCCTCTTTTGCCCTTCTGTCCTGACCATAAAGGTTTACACATTGCCCTCTGTCAGACCTCTCACCTCCTACCATACACAACTTTGAACCCCTAATTTTCCAACTAGTTCACTCGTCCCGTCATTTGAATCATGGTTCGATAACTAACTATAACCTATCGTCACCAATAGCCCCCTCGAATAGAGAAAAACACTAGTCATCCTTCTTCTTCTTCACCCCTACGTCCCCAAAAGCCAGCCTAAAATCTCCTAGGTATATCACTTGTGAGGAATTTGAAGATCTTGATCTCCACATATACAGAGTAAACAACATCTTAACCAGTAGATATAGAAACATGGTCCAACAGGGCCTTATCCTGGAGGAATGACTAGAGTTCACTCTGAACATACGCTACAAGTTTCAAACTGACATACATGTTGTCATAACTGCACAAGGCTGGGAAGACTTTGTTCGCCAACCAGGACAAGTGATTGTTGACTGGATATATGAGTTTTATACTCATTTGGGGTACATACCAAATGGAAGGGCCTATGTCATAGGGATAATTTTAATATTTTTGACCCTGGCAATTGCATACCACTATAATCTCTCCATGATTGGTGATGACCATAAAAACTTTACGGCCACGGCTACAGCCAAGACATATGCCCAACTATTGATAGACCTCTTTATTCTCGGGACTACATGGGTCCAGGATGAATATTATGTTCGAACGGTGGGATGGGCACAGATTAACCCAGCATCGAAGTTCTGGATGCACCTTATCAACAATCACATTCTCCCAATGAGAAATCGATCTACTGTCTCCTACCGACGGCTGATTCTCTTGCACTCTATTCTTAATAATCGGGGCATCAATCCGTATAAGTTCATATACTAAACCATTGTTAATAGGGTTGCATAAAAAAGAAAGCCTAAGGATTTACCATTTTGTAATCTCATTACGGCCTTATACCAACAAGCAGGGTCAGTGAATGGGGGAAGGATGATATCATTGAGTGCCATACTGGTTAGTTTTCCTCTCAAGTTTACGAGATGAAAGGATACGACATGCCAGCTAAGAATAATCGCAACGTCTGCCCAAGATCTCCGCCAGATTGTCCAGGGTGTTGTTGCCAGTTTTATAGAGTCATATTTCCAATATGTCCACACAACGGGGCGGTAGAACAATCCTTAGTCAACAAGCTTCTACCATGAGCCTATGATAAGTCCAAGGACACACACCATCGGCACCCACCACCACCACCAGACTGAGACAATGACCAAATACTAATGTTGGTACCTCCTCCCGCCCTGCCAAGAAACAAGCATCCACCCAAGACAAAAACAAGGTCATAATCATCCGAGAACCACCACCCAAGTAACTCTCTGAGTTAGCTTTTTCTTTTTCTTTTATTTTTAGTTTAGTTTTTCATATTTGCATCTGTATATTTGTTTGATTTGCTTTTCTTTTTTGTTTCTTTTTGAATTGGGGACAATTCTCTACTCAAGTTTGGGGGAGTACACACCCATATATATATATATATATAAGGTTAAATTTAGGTAAAAATTTAAAAAAAAATAGGACATTTATATAGCCTAATATGTCTGATAGTTTTCCTTTGCTATGATCCCTTTGATTCTGAAACTGTTGTTGCGTTGATCATGACTTTCTATGATGAATCTCTGTTGATGCTTTAAGATGTGTTAAGAGATTTCGTGTTTTGAACTTAATGATGAATCTGTTGTAGCCCTTAAAAAATACATGTTGCATGCACTCTAAAAGCTTAAGAAATCTTAGGAAATTTTAGGTCGGCTTTTTGATGTCGAAGCATGAATCAAGGTGAATAAACTAATTGCTCAATGAAGTAGAATAAAGGCTTAAAAACACCCTAAAAATAAAGAAAATTAATTAAGACTTAATAATATAAACAAAATTGTTGAGGGATATTCTTCTATGCATCTTGTTGTCTTAGTACACTAGGTTAGTTGTGTTTGCTCCATTTAACTTTCCCTGGTAGGAATGATAGTACTGGAAAAGAGTGAATAAAAGTCTTCACTGGATGACTCTGCTCGAAGGGCTCAAGGATGGGATGTTTGCTCCACTCCATCTTTAGGTCTGAAGAGTAGATGTGATAAGCTGGAGCCCAGTAATACAATTTTCAAAGCTTAAAAAGAAAATGAAGTAAAACAATATGCTGAAAAAGAGAAAAACAATATGTCGAGGCAACGATAGAAAGCAAACCTTAAGTTTCTCTAAGGCTATTAAGTGATGAATGCATGTAACTTATCACACACCGCACTTGCAGTAGATTTGATGTTTTGAACAAAAATTGTAAGATCTAATACATTACATCTCGTTGACATAGCTGGTGAATGAATTATCGCTGCAGCATAACTTGGAATCTTTGTAATCATAGCTTAGTGGAACCTTAGGACTTATGGGTTGTTTACTATTTTTCTTTTCTATTTTTATTTTTCTTGCTTCCATTTTACATTGCTGAAGACAAGCAACAATTTAAGTTTGAGGGTATTTGACGAGTGTGTAAATGATCTATTTTGTATGCCTCTTTTGCACATTTTTAAGCTCTTATAGTTTGCATTTAGGTTAGATTGTACATAATTGCATATAGATAGGGAGTTTACACCAACTGTGCTTTAATATCATATATATTGGTGTTTTTTACGGGAAAGGTGGTGATTTGTGGTGCATGTGCAGGATGCTGGTAAATGCTAGAGCGAAAGAGTAGCAGATCGCATGGCTGAATCTGATGAGGCGTAAAGAGTTGGAGATGAATCTACTTTTCCCACGTGGATGTTCTCCCAGATACGGAACATTAAATATAGTGGGAAATAATGGCCTTCTTTAATGAAGCTGCACACACTTTAGGGTTCTCAAACCCTAGTTTCATCGCCTATATAAGAAAGACTTGGACGCTACTTCAAGGGAATGCGATTATATACAATGGTCCTAGTCTAAAGCTTGCAGAGAACCACCGAAGTGGAAGCTAGAGAATCTCTTCACGACAGACGCCATCGAGAGAGGCTAACAAAGTGGGAGACTTGCATCAACAGTTGGATGGTACAGAGGGAGTTTGTCGAGGACGCTCAACAATTTTCTTTTCCTTTCTTAATAAACGGTCGTACTTAATACTTTTTATTATGGATGTTTTAGGCTCAGACATGAGCTAAATACTTTAGTTGGGATTACTGTATCCCAAGATTTTATGTTTTGATTACTTTATTATAATGCTATAGTTGTTTTCCCTTTATCTATTCTGTTCATCGTTCTTCATGCGTAGTTATTTTAAGAGCTATGGAGAGAGGCTTTTTCACTATTGATTTATGGCTTAACATCGAGAAAGTTAGGTTATACAAATGTGAACAGTGAGGCTAAGCTATTAATTTAGTCTTAATCTGGCTTAGACATAAGTTTAGAGTTTCAACGACTAAAAGAGAGTTCTTAAACAAATAATAGAGTTGTTAGGGTTCACGCAGATATGTATTACGCAGACATGTATTGTCAGTTGCTATAGCATTGTAATAGGTAATCAAGCATATATCTTTAGCAATAATCTCAGCTTCCATTATCATCTGTTATTTGTTGTAGCTATTCGTCTTAATCATAGCTATCTTTATTTTAATTGTTTTAGTTTAAGTTAAATCAACAATAACCATTACTTGTAAACGCATTCTTAAGTTCGATAACTTCATAGTTATCAATCCAATTCTCGTGGATTCGACACTCTGCTTATCACTTTATTACTTGATTTGACGTGTATACTTGCTCTAAAATGCATCATTATTCGACAAGCATCACAAATCATCTGCGAATTGGAGATGCAAGATGATCAATTACTCCAAACCAATAGAAACACCAATAATCAGATCAAAATTGACAGCTTTATGAATACAAGCACTCAAAGCTTCCCTAATTATATTAAATAAAAAGGGGGATAAGGAACAATCTTAGCGTAATCTTCTTTTGATATTGAAGCTTTCCGTAGGCTCTCCATTAATCAGGACTGGGATCGAAGCTTTTGAGATGCACCAATTGATCCATTTACTCCATTTCTCACCAAAAACCCATTTTCTGAAGAACAAGGTTAAGAAAATACCAATCTATAGAATCAAAAACCTTCCTGAAATCCGCTTTGAAGACTACTGCCTCCTTGTTATGTTTTTCAAGTAATCCACAGTCTATTAGGGCACAATCTATAATCTGTTTTCTGGTGGTAAAAGCAAATTGGGTCTCCCCCACAACCTCATCAATACATTTTGCCATTCTTCTGGACAAAATCCTAGTGAGGATCTTGTACAGGCTTCCAACCAGACTAATGGGCCTGAAGTCCTCCACCAGACTAGGAGTCTGCACTTTTGAAATCAAAGCAATAAAAAATTAATTTATTACAGTATCAGGAAAACACCCTTAATAGAAACGGTCAAATAAGCCCATGATTTTCTCCT
The DNA here is from genome assembly GCA_019671005.1 of Hibiscus mutabilis. Lineage (NCBI taxonomy): Eukaryota > Viridiplantae > Streptophyta > Magnoliopsida > Malvales > Malvaceae > Hibiscus > Hibiscus mutabilis. The sequence goes on from CM033741.1 coordinate 33,165,877, forward strand.
TAAGAATGGGCCATAACTTTTTGTAAAAGCCCAAATTAAATCCATCAGGCCTGAGAGCTCTCGACCCATGTGTAGATTGTATTTCATCCCACACCTCTTCAACAGTAAAGGGGGCCTCCAAATGCGAGACTGAATCTGTGCTCAGCCTCATAAGCTCAACATCAAAGTTTTTTTTGCTCAGAATGTATAATTGTATTAGAATAATCATACAATGGAAACCGACCTGTCTCATTAAAAATCCCCTTAAACCTAGTCGGGTAAAAAAAAGACATAAGTCAATTGGAGACAAAGGAAAAGAGGACCCTACACCCATAAGTAAAGCAAAAGCAACACCACCCAAGCCTACTGCCAACACGCACAAACAACAGCACACAACAAGCAGCAATCCACCATTCGACGCACCCTCAAGTCCACATTGCCCTTCAGGATCCCAGCAACATGCCGCCACAATAGTCTCACTCGACATGTGCACAGCAAACGCACTAGGAAGCCATAAAGCACAATCGTGACAGACCAAGTCACGAGATAGCCTAAAAGATCGATGTCTGATCCACACCCTCCTTAGCCAAAAATCGACAATCCAATACGCCTCCCAAAACACACACCGCTCATCTTCGCACAAGCCATATCAATATCCACAAAGACCTCCCATAATTTCCAAGGTTGTCTATCCAATGTGATATCCACCCAAGAGCAATTTTAGAATCTGATTCCACAACCAAGCGAACGGTAGCCTTCCATTACGAACGCCCAAACATAACAAACGCAAAAGCAATTGCACGAAGCTCAGCCTCATTCGAATCTATTATACCAGTGGACAATTTTACACTCAGCATCTCGTAACACCCCCCAAGGCCTGCAGGCCCCAGCTTGCCACGAGCAGACCCATCAAAATTGAACTTAACACTACCGACAAAGGAGGAATCCAACAGACACTTACACGACTAACCGGACCACCATGCGACACACTGCATAAGCAAGGACAATTCCACCATTATACCTCATCCACTAATTTCGAAACCAGTGAAACCTGAATCCAAAATAATGATCTCAGCTTGACTAGAAAGAACAATTCATCCATCACCATCCTCTTTTCGTTAAACACAATCTCGTCTCGACCAAGCTACAGCGAACAAAGTAGCGCACCACACTCGCTATCCACTATTGGCGAACCGTGCCTTGAAACATACAATGTATTTCATAACCAACCATCTCTCGTAATGTACGCGAAAATGGAAAACAAATATCCCACCACCGTATAAACTAGTCTCATACCCCACTCACCTCAGGACACGAGAACAAGATGTGATCTATCACCACATTCTCCTCTCCACACCACATACACGGGCCTTGACTCTCCTGCAACACCACACCTCACTGCCTCAAGAAGGCAAAGTTTGGCAGCCGTTTAAGCCACACAAACCACAAGAATGTTTGAATCTTCGGGGGGACCATCACTTTCCACACAAATCCCAAATTGCTCAATGTTATACCAACATTATCTAACATCAACTTATTTGACAACACACGAACTGAAAATTACCTCTTGAATTCAATTTCCACATAAGTTGATCTTGTACTCCAATGTGCAACAAGAACGAAAGCACAAGCGTCTACAATTCCTAAAGAGATCAATGCTCAAAGCTCCGAATATCTCGCCAAAAAAAACTATCCCAATTGGAATGATCAAACGACCAAAACTTAGCATAATCCTAAACCAAAGCTAACTTATTCACAACGATAGAGAATAGCCATGGGAAAACGTCCTTCAAAGGCTCATCTAAACACCACAGATCAAGCCAAAATAAGACCATATCCCCTAACCCGATTTTCCAAATAAAGCTTGCAATATCAAAGCATTATCCCACCTGCGACTGCGATGTAATGCTCACAATCTATTTCCAAACTGGGGACATCGCATGCATCCTACGCATATTAAAGCACCAACGCGGGACTGCTTTACCATATTTTGCCATGAGCACCGCTCGCCATAGAGAAGAAAATTATGTGGCGTAGCACCACACCCATTTCAATAACAAAGCCAAGTTTTAAATCCGTAGGTTCACTGCTCCCAAATCCCCTAAACAACGAGGACGACAGACCATGTTCCACTAACACGACATATTTTCTTCACGTCCACACCACCCCAAAGAAAAGCTCCGTGGATCCTATCAATTTTTGCTATCACTTCTTTAGGTACCACAAAAAGCCCCATATAATAAACCGGGAGCAAGGACAAGACTAAATTTACAAGTGTCACTCTAGCTGCAAACGACATCGAAGAACATTTCCATCCAGCCAATTTGCTTCAGAACCTAGCAAACACTAGATCCCACGTCTCCTTGCTTCTTGGATTCACCCCCAGTGGCAAACCTAAGTAAACAAACGGTAACTCATCTTGTTGACAATGCAACACCTCGGCAACTTGATCAAATAAGATCGAGTCTACCCCAAACGCAAAGAGAGAAGACTTCTGGAAATTAATTTCAAGCTCGAACAAGCCTCAAAACAATGTAAGAGCTGTTTCACACTATGAGCCACTTCTAAAGGTGCTTCGAAAAACAAAATAGTGTTGTCGGCGAATTGCAAATGAGAAATTGACAACCCCGTAGTCATATTAATTCTATTAATAATGCCAGCCTCCCTCGCATTCTCTATTAAGATATGTAAAGCCCCGCGACAATCACAAATAACAACGACGAGAGAGGCTTACCTTGCCATAATCCACGTCCCATACCAAATTCTTTCGTAGAGGACCCAATAAACAAAATAGCCAACTGTGACGTCGATACACATTCTAGTATCCATTCACACCAAACACTATCGAAACCCATTCGAATCATTATATCATTTAAAAAAGACTATCGAACATAACGATAGGCTTTAGTGAAATCCAGTTTCAAAATGAAACCCACCTGTCGAGAGCCTAGTTTGTGCAGTGAATGGATAACTTTATTCTCCAACAACACACCATCTATAATTTTTCGTCCCCATACAAAAGTCATCTGAGTATCACTGATAATATCATGCAACACCACCTGTAGGTGACTAGCCAGCACCTTTGCCAATATTTTATTTATGGAGTTCAGCAAACTGATAGGTCTAAAATCACCAAGCACTCTCGGGTTATCCTTTTTTGGAAGTAAAACCAGAAAAGTAGAGTCTGAACCCTTCGATAACTGGCCTGTTGCATGAAATTGCATCATAAAATTTATCACACCCCTTTTGATAAACTCTCATCCCTTTTAAAACAACTCAAAACTGAACCCATTAGGACCCGGTGCTTTATAACCTTCACAACTCCAAATAGCAGCTCGCACCTCCTCCTCAGAGAAGGGCTGCACCATTCGTCTCGCATCATTTTGTGCAATTCTCTTGAACCCACTCGTCACCCCATTCTCCTAAACGTCCATCCCAAGCAAAATAAGATTTAAACTCCTGAACTACATAATGTCGTAGCCTACCCACATCAGTTTCCCAATGCCCATTAATTTGTAGCCCTGATATAGTATTCCGCAATGACCTAACTTTTGTTGTCCTATAAAAGTATGTTGTGTTACGATCACCCAACTTTAACCATGTCGCCATTGATTTCTGTCTCCACAATGCTTCTTTTCGATGAATCACTCTTCATAATTCTTGCATCCATTGATGACGTTGTTCTAACAATTTATCAAGCATATCATCTGAGACTGCGGCCACATTTATACCCTCAATTTTCTGTTGTAGGTCTGAGACTGATTTTTCCACATCACCAAATTCACTTCGGTTCCACACACGTAAAAATTGTTTCAAAAGACGCAGTTTCTCAACTACACCTACTTGTTTATTTTGCTCAGAAATCTACTGCCACTCCCTCGCCATACGGATCAAATTAACTTTAGGATCCAACTAACAGTTCACAAAACAAAATGGTCGAGGACACCAATCTTTATCATCTCCCACCAACACTAACGATGCATGATTCGATATCGAACAAGGTAAATTCAGCTGCTGTAAATGATGAAAGCGGTACACCCAAAGTGGTGACATCAATAACCTATCAAGTCTACTACATCTATTCCCCGAGCAAAACCATATAAATCGTTTCCCTTAAAGCGGTAAGTCAACCAGCCCTACCTCATCAATAAAATTCGAAAAATCTTTCATCCCATAAGGGACGACCGAGACACAACCCAACCTCTCATATGGCCAACGAACAATATTAAAGTCACCTCTCACGCACTATGGCACTCCCTCATATAATCCTATAAATACCCGAATGTCCTCCCATAACACTCTTTGTTCCTCGACACCACACGGCGTATAGACTCCAATAATGTCACTCGAGAAATCATCCTGCAACCAAAGGCCCTACACTACCACAAAGCTGCGAGACACATATGACAACTCCAAACAAAAACGAGCATTATTCTACATAATAATAATCCTTCCCGAAGCACCTACCGAATGTGAAAAAGTTAAAGAAACATTGTCTGAGGACCACAACTTACCAACCACACTTACCGACACCTCTTCAAGCTTTGATTCTTGCAATAGCACCATGTTACAACGCTTTTGTCGAAGAACATCACGCACCCCTCTCTTTTTGGTCACATTCCCCAAACCACGTATGTTCCACGACATGATCCTTATCGCTCACCTGACCCTTCTCCTATCCCCAATGATTCGAGAAATATCGTGAATGATTTCTTCCTCTCACCCAAAAGTTTTAACCCCTACTAACTGACCCAATTTAACAGTAGCTGCAGCCTTCCTCAAAATCTCACTCTGTCGATTCTGGCTATTAGAAGCAATTAGAGAGTCGCCCTCAACACCCTCCTTGCCCTCCTGTCTTGGTGTTTGTTTACGAGGTCTGCCTCATTTTTCTTACTCGTTACCTCAGTCACAGTACACTGTTGCACCGGTACAACAGTTCCATCCACTAACACCTTCTCATATCGTTGTAAGATAGGATCCCTAACAATTTGGATTTCAAACATATTGTTTTCTGTTTCAAGCAAGGGAGAATTAAAGTTTGGTTAAAACTCTTCTACCGTCTTATCCCCTACAGACAAGGAATCCAACTAAGCTTCTTTATGGATCAAACACGGCTTTGTATCCATTGTTGTGATTACTGCCAAATTCATCTCCTGAGATTGCAGCTCCAACTACCTAGCAAACTCACATTCTGCCAAATCAAACTCCTCTCGTAACATGTCCACTTCGCGTTCCACAATCCTAGCTAACTCATCCTGGCAAACAACTTTGCTAACATGTGCTTCCCATAACATATTTCCTTGTCACTGCACCTTAGGGACCCCAGCATTTGCATCGTGCATTGCATTGGGCAAAGCTAAAATTAATTGATTTCCAAAAATTGTCTCTCCTCTTAGGTCACTCATATGTTCCTCTTGTTCTCCATTATCACTACTATCGCTAGAGGAAGCTTCCTTCTCGCAACTACGTATGATATCGTGCGAGTGAATCACCTCCACTTCTTGAACCTGAATTATGAACACCTCCTCGTGGACAAGTACCTCTAACACTTCGTCTATCCTCTCCAATATAATAGTCTCAATAAGAACTCAACTCTGTTCAAAAGATAATGGATTCTGAGTTACCGAATAAATTCAGACTAATGATCCCCACACTCAAGCAACTTTTTAGAACGTTTCCACTGACCAAACATGTATTGGCAATCTAACAATCGATAACCATGCACATCGAGTCTCGTAAACCAGATTGGATGCCCATTTCTCCACCCTATCGAACCACCGCTCTAGATTTCCATGTTCCAACGCAATACGTCTATCTTCTATACTAGAAAACATCAAAAGCACTAAATTACCAGCAATGCGCATAATAGAACATCCTTGTACATTTGTGTTATTCATTTCTGTGGCTAACTCCATTCCTCTTAATTGCCCTTTACACCAACCCGCAGCACTTGTGTGCAACACCTCCATCATTACCGAATCAATGACCCCCTCAACCTTCTTGTATTCCTTGTTGTGTCGTCTTTGCCCACTCAAAACTCTTTTGTCTGGCTCTATCTTTTGTGTAGAGTTCATGCGCCGCCAAAATGATTCATGCCTACCCCTTCTTTTCAATGACACACTAATCCGAGAGCCATACAACTAGAAGTTATGCAATCGTTCTATTGCACGCAGTGCATCTGATCGATTCACCATTCTAACAAAACCAAACCTGGATCTATCTATAGATTGTTTCATTGGGATAAACACATCGACAACTTGTCCCTGTCTGTCAAATGATTGCCAAAGCCCTTTCTAATGTATACTTTCCGATATATTCTTTCACAAATAGTGTCTACACCTTCTTTTCTTAACCTGCTCTTCTCTTGATCTAGATATTTGTCCAACTCCCGCCACCGGCGCCGCTGTCGCTCTTTCCATCCTCAAGTATAGTGTGATTGATAGTGTTATTTGGGGGACCGAGCCTCTTCCACCCCTAAGTAAAATCCATCACTGACCAGAGTGGTGGGAGTGGATAACTTTTAAGGATCACACATGCATTTAACCCTTTTTTATCTTTAAAAAAATCATGTTTTGGGTAATATTCTTTTTTGCTAAGCAGATGATTTTATTATTGATAAAACCACTGAACATAGTGAATAATAGAGTTCCAAATAAACGCATTCCCAACCATACAATCAAAAAAACCGACTAAAAACACCCTACAAATATCGAATAAACAAACTTCAAAATGAAACCAAATCATTTGTTTCCATCTATCATTGTGAAGATTCACCACAACCTTAAGACGGCTAGAAGAACACGATCAAAACTAACTGGGAATATGGCTAAAACTTTTAGTTTCTAATCGAATTAGGTTAAGATGAATCTAATCCATTATGCCTGAACCTCACTTGCTCTTTTCTTTCTTAGGTAAAAAAAATAGGATGATAAAATAATTTGAACCCAGCATAATCTATTTCAACTCGAGTATGTAGTGATGATTTTAAAAAGAAAATTTAGTTTCAGGGCTAAGACTACAACTCTTTGAAAAATGGTGGTCAGTAGCTGAAAAACATATCTTATGTTACACAATACGAGGAAAAAACTATTTGCCACTTTTTGATGTCTCTGTGCTCCAACATTAAAAAATAAATTACAAGTCATAACTTTAAATTTTAAATCCTAACACATAAACCACAAAGCCTAAAAATACACCTTGCCCATAATTTCATAAACCATAACCCTAATCCCTAACCTTAAACCTTGAACACAAACTCTAAACTTAATTTTTAGTATGAAATATAGAAAGAGACGGAGAATTTTTATTCATAATCAATTTTTTTGAAGCTAGTTTTGCCGTATCTATTTTGGTCGTATGTTATTTTTTCGTATTTGTATGTGTTTTAGTTGGCAGCTTTTTTATCCTTTTAGGTCTTTGTTGGCAGCCTCTTCCGTCCTCCTATAGGTGTTGTAATGTAACACCCCCTACCCGGTCTGGTAGAGAATCGGTTCGAAAAGTGTTACTAGAACAAAAACGGTAACTGATACGATAATTCATTTAATAACTTATACAGATTTGAGGAATTTTATAAGGAATGTTAACGCATATATAATGAATCAGACTAAATTAAACCTTTTTATAAACTTAGGGGTCTTAAGCGATAATCTTCGATGACTTACAAAGGTGATTATCAATTTTTAGATCAAGGGTATCGATACGCCCTATTACCGTATCAATACGCTATGACTACAATGGTACTAAAAAATTCCAGTGTTAAGGACCCGTACCGATACACATTAAGGCGTATCGGTACGCCTAGCAATGACCGTTAATACCGTTATGTTCCACGAACTCGTATCGATACGTGACCAAACCGTATCGATACTGAGCAAACCCTAAAATTCCAGTTTCGAGGCACCGTACTAATATGCCATCACCCGTATCGGTACGCCCTCTAAACCATTTCTAGAAACATAATCTCGTATCGATACGCCATCACCCGTATCGATACAGCAGGACTTGTAATGTCAACTTTATCTGGTTTGTTATCGTTTTGACCAACCGAACCATATCCAAATTTACTAAAACTTTACCAACAAGTTTATACACCATAAATCTACATGCATGTCAAATTTTACGCCAAAATGAATCCATTTACCATATTTTTCCTCATCGGTACATTTTAGGCCATTAACCTCTATTTATCAAAACATTAACATACCATATATCAAGTCTTGACTCATTTAACACAGTAGACCATATGTACATACAAATTGGGGCCAAACTAACTTGTCTAGACCCTAGGCCACCTTTCTAGAAGTTTAAGGACAAAGGTTACATTACATGTAACTTGGTGACTTGCTTCAAAACGTCCTTGCTCCGATCTTTGATCTGACTAATCTTTGTTTTTGTAACTTAAAATGAGCGTTGATAGCTTGAGGAGCTACAATACAATAATGATACTTGTGATTCTCAATACATTTGTTAATACTTGGGATTCACTATTTAATTATTGATACTTACTAGGCGAAGGTTTGTAGTTGAGTGCATCAGCTACAATGTTGGCCTTGCCCAGATGATAACTAATAACAAGGTCATAGTCCTTGAGAAGTTCATCCATCTTCTTTGACGAAGATTAAGCTCTTTATGTGTTAATAGATACTTAAGGCTCTTGTGGTCGGTGTATAGGTAGCATTTTTCTCCGTAGAGATAATGCCTCCAAATCTTTAAGGCAAAGACAATCGCAGCCAACTCGAGATCATGAGTAGGATAGTTCATTTTGTGTGGCTTAAGTTTTCTCGAGGCATACGCAATAACTTTTCCTTCTTGCATCAAACACATCCTAACCCCTGATGCGATGCATCACTATACACAGTGTAGTCTTTTTCAGACTCAGGTTGGGTCAGGACCGGTGCATGAGTCAATACTTGTTTAAGCTGATCAAAACTACGTTGTTCCATCTCAATCTATTCAAAAGGAATATCCTTTCATAAAAGTTTGGTTAACAGTGCTGCCAATATAGAAAATCCTTTAGCGAATCTTCTATAGTAACCAGCAAGACCGAGAAAACTACAAACTTCACCAACATTTTTCGGTGGCCTCCACTCCACTATAGCTTGGATCTTCTTTGGATCGACTTGAATGCCTTCTGCAGATATTACATGCCCCAAAAATGAAACTTGAGTGATTCATAACTCACATTTACTAAACTTGGCATATAACTATTTGTCTCGAAGGGTCTGAAGCACAATTCGAAGATGATCACGATGCTCAGCTTGGTTCTTGGAATAGATCAATATAACATCAATGAATACTACTACAAACTTGTCAAGGTAGGGTCTAAATACCCGGTTCATAAGATCCATAAAGGTAGCCAGTGCATAGTTTAATCCAAAAGGCATAACCAAGAATTCGTTGTGACCATATCTTGTACGGAAGGTTGTCTTAGGCACATCACATTCTTTAACTCTCATTTGATAGTACCCAGACCTTAGGTTAATTTTAGAAAAGACGGTTGCATCCTTAAGCTGACCAAACAGATCGTAAATTCTCGATAAGGGATACCTATTCTTGATGGTAAGTTTATTCAGCTGTCAGTAATCAATGTAAAGGCGCATAGATCCATCCTTTTTTGACAAAAAGAACCAGAGCTCCCCAGGGTGAGAAACTCGGTCGAATGAAACCCTTATCTAACAGATCTTGAATCTGTACTTTGAGCTCAGTGAGTTCAACCAGTGCCATCCGGTAAGGTGCAATAGAAACTGAAGTAGTTCCAGGTTGCACTTTAATCCCAAATTCAACTTCATGGGTGGTGGTAAACCCAGAAGCTCATCGGGAAATACATCATGGAATTCTTGCACGGTGTCTATATATTGCAGCTGTTATTCTTCCTTACTTGTAGCAGAATACAACAATGATCTCTTGCCCCTAGAGTCTATGAGAGTTACACTCTCCTTACCTAGACCTCTAAGATACAATTTCCTTTTTGAATAATCAACCCAAGCTTGATGATCTCCAAGCCAATCAAGCCCCCAAAATAACATCGAACTCATGAATATGGGGGGCCATGAGGTTGGCCAGAAATGGTATCCCTTGTATCATGAGGGGACAATTTTTACACATTGCCTCAATTACAACAATATCCCCTAAAGGATTGGTACTAATAAAGGAATGAGTGGATCCATGATCAATCAATGCATAAACAGGATGAGTATACAGTTCAATGGTACCTACAATAATGTCTGGATCCTCTTCCCTGCTCCTCACGTGGTAAACTTGAGCTGAAGTTTATGATAATTCAAAGGACATAAAGAAAAACAAAATATTCCCTTAAAGATGACCTTTAATTTCCTTGAAAACCTAGCAACCATCATCAAAATATCCTTGTCTCTATCTATCTAGACACTTATATAGTGATGTAGGAGAGGTGATTGATATAATCAATCTTACATTGCATATATGCACCGCTAATAGCTACACGAATACAAAACTACTACAAATGAGGTAAATGAAAACTGTTTCATAAGACATAAAAATCGTGTCATAAGACAGAGAAAATTATGTCAAAAAGACATGAAAAAAAAACACAACAAGATATGTAATATCCTAAATTTTTGGTTAGTGACCAAAATGTAAATTTTGAAAGTTTAGGGGTTAAAGTGAAAACTTTGGAAAAGTTCAAGGACCAAAGTGTAATTTTCAAATTTTGTGTATTCTAACCCCATAAATGAATAGTTTACCTCCAAGAATGACGTTTTTGTGTTACCCAGATTTTTCGTACGGAGTTTGTATTAATGGCTATAAAGCGATAAAGTTTGGAATAATATTCAGATAATCGGATCAAATCGAATATCCAGGATATTTTGAAGGATGATAAGATACGATTGATTATGTCATTTTACATGTCTAAGATATTTTCTTTGTGTTAGAAGAATATGAACCCTTGGATTTAAGTTGATTTTCCATGCTAAATATGAGTCGTTGGATGAAAAATGGCAGGATCATAATTTTGGAAAATCACAAGGGCAAAGTTGGTAAACTACTAATTCAAGATTAAATTTAGGTCATTGGATGAAGGATGATGATATGAGGAATATTATGGAAATATAGAATTTTTGAAATAGATCTGATAGCTCGGTAAAGGTAAAATCGTACTAGAAGTATTTTGTGAATATCGGGAAATCGTATTGAATTGAAATTTCAGAGGTTGTTTCATAATCCATGGAAAATCATAAAATAATAGTTATGGAATAGTGTTCGGTTGAGGAGGAACTAATTTATTTAAATTATAATGGAATGGCAATTTTGAAACAAACTAGTAAATAAAGACTAGTTGCAGCACAAATTTGTCTTTTGGCAGGGATGGCAATTTTGAAATATTTGAAGTTACAAGGGATATTTTTGGAAGAAGAAATTTGAAGTTTAAATCTTGGCCCTTGATTGATGATAAAATCAATCTCAACCGTTGGATAAAAGGGCACTTTTGTAATTTCCCTATTTGAATGAATTTAAAATTCATTTATATAATACAAGTGGCATAATTGGAGGAATTTAAAATTAAAAGGCAAAAAGATGAAGCCTTCTTTATCTTTTACATTTTCGAAAATATAGGGAAAAGGGAGAAAATTTTTCAAGCTTGATTCAAGCCCCGAAACTCGATTTTCAGGTAACCTTTCGAACTGCAAAGTTGTTCTACTCTTCAAGCTCTATCTTTTGATGTACTTAATTCATGGAATACATGCTTGATTGATGAGAATTTTACATGAGAATGAAATTAGGGTTTATGAATAAATTGGGGCTTTTGAGATTTTATGATTCCATGGTTGAATTTAAGTTGGAATCAAGCCTATATGATGTTAAAATCATGTTTTTGAGTTAGGATTTAAACCCTACATATTTTGGGTTGTATGGAGAAAATTAGTGTTTATGGATTTAAGTCTAACTTAGGGTTTATGATGTTGGATTAATGATCTAGTAAGCTTGATTTGTTGTTTGAGAGTAAAACCCTAAGTTAAATATATGGGGACCAATTCGGCAAGCTTCGAAGTTAAGGGGCCAAATCTAAATTTTTTTAAATTGGAGTGTATTTATGTAATTAATGATGTTGGAGATGTGGAATTGATGTTAGAATGCTAAACCGGTGTTGAATCGAATTAGTGACCATTTTGACAATTTGTCAAAATCAAGTGACCAAATAGGAAATGAATTCTAGGATGGGGATTAAATCTGATTCTTGGTTAAAATAATAGAATTAAGGCAATAGTGTTGATTTGAGGACTAAATTGCAAAGTTAAGAAGTTTGAATCCTTACCTTTGCATTTTGTGACTATTTTGGGCAAAGAAAGAAAACTAGAGGGAATTATTTTGAATAATTATTTGATGAAGAAGACGATGAATTGGTGGTTTGAAGCAAGTGATGGGACTAAATTGACAAGTAGAAAAATAAGAAGAAGTGAGTATAAATTAGAAGTTTATTATGGAAAGTTATGTAGAAGATTGAATTTTGGCAGTGACTTCGAAAATTCACCATAAATTTTACAAAAATGGTTAGATGATGAATTTTATACCTTTGTAAATATTTTTTTCGTCTAGTTTCGTTTCCAACAAACGGAAACTAATTTCAAGTTCAGAGTTAAAAGATATGAATTTTTAATCGAATGAAGGTCAGAAAATTTACAAAGCAGTTTCGGTCAGAACAGCACTGTGATGGGAGTTTGAAGAATTTTCATAATTTTTGTAGATTTTATTAATTTTGTTGGCTTATACCGTTAAAACCGTTATCGAATCTAGTTTTTCCAGTATAAAGGAAATTAAGATCCGGTATGTATTCTGCCCAGTATAAGCAAATCTTTGAATGTAGCGCAAGCTATCAGGAAATGAAATTTGAAACATTTTGTATTTAAATGTGAGTTAGCAAACTCGGAAGAATTATTGGAAGTTCAAATTGGTCACTAGGGACCATAATGAATTTTTGAACAATACATGGAAGAAAGGAAAAATATTTTGAAAATTTTATATTCGAATAATTATATTAGACAGCGTGTTTAAGGTATTGTTAGATTTGAATCTAACAAATATTTTATCTTATTCATGTGATTAATGAAGTCAAGTCCGAATCAAAGAAGGTTCGAGGTTCTATAAAGGAAAGGATCGAGTAGAATTTAATGAGGCATGCTAATAAATGGCCCAGGTGAGTGCAATGCATACATAACATGATATATAGATGTTTTATACATCATTGGTAAGACTTGCGATAGGTCTACCTGGTTTATATATTGGCATAATATTTATGTTATTGGTCGTATATTTGATATATTTTAAATATGTCAAAGGTTGGAAACAAATGCAGTGATCACTGGTTATTGATGATGGTATGCTATGAATGTTGTTTCGGGTATGAACTGTCCAGTGTTAAATTATATTGATATACATTGTCATGGATGAAATAAATACGGAAATTATGCCCAAATAAGTCATTGAGGGGCAGGATATAGTTGGCATGCCATAAAGTCCAGCAGCATGCTACATAATCGGGAATTCGGGATAGCACGATAGTGTACATAAAAGACACATAGTGTATGGTTAGCACAGCCTTATAAATGTGCGGGAATTAGCACTTCGGTGCATATTTGACTCGTGTATCCAGGGTCCTCAAGGATTAGTTTGGCCTATAAATAAACGGATAATAAATAGTAAACAGGTTAGTGTGTATTCGGGTATCCGGTTTATGTGAACACTCGGGACAAATGGCAAGTATATTGGTAAGAAATTTATATCTGGTTTATATTATGTTGATACATGATTAATATGATGGTATACTTATCTAGTGATCATGATGCATTTATGCATATAAGGCATATTATGATAAACGAACAATCATGAAAATCTTATGACATTGGCATATAGTAAATAATTACTAATGCAATGTGAAAGTTGATGCATTGGTGTAACACCCCCGACCCGTATCCGTACACGAATATGAATCGAGAATGTCACATAAAATATACAATATACTTACCATGCTAAATTTAGGCTAACAAATTTATTTATTTATTTTTTAACTCATAATACTAATATTGTCAATTTAAAAGATAAGCATAAAGTATTATAATTATATAAATCGTGTTTTAATTTCGAACTATTACAAGGCAAGCCGGATTTAAAATTTTACAAAACTGACAGGTTACTTAATTACATGCCACTAAATACAACAAAATAGGATGTCATAGATACAAGAAAATAACCTGTCTGCGTTGTAGGCCCTAATACCCGATTTGATGCAAAAGCTATCCCACTAGCTATTTCGGCAACCTACATGTATCACCGAAATACACGCTGAGAATATACTCAGTGAGGCATAAGGTAAGTAACATGAAATAAACCATAAACAATTTATGATATTTGTAAAACCTATTCAATTTCATAATACTTTTCATAATATGCAAAAAAAAAACATATCATATTATGTTGAAACATAATTTAATTCATCAATTAAAAATCGTATAGCCCAAGGTAATATTGAGTGACTAATATACGAGTCGTGTACTAAAAGTACTATTCTTTGCGAGCGTCATAATTAAATGATGAAAACAAGCGCCACCGAAGTGACGAAACGAGCGACACATTAGAGTATCGAACAAGCGACACAATAAAGTATCGAAACGAGCGACACCCGAAGGTATCGAAAACGAGCGACACCCGAAGGTATCGAAAACAAGCGACATGTCGAAATCATGTGACTCTAATGATATACCACAATACTGTCTACTCATGACCAAGGGCAAATATAAAAATATTTTCTGCAATAACATAATGGCTAGCATGTCATTATAATTTAAATAATGTAACTCAATCGTAAAGGAACAGTTCATACTCCAATACGCCCATTTCCATTTTACAATATGTTGCCATTCTTTAAAAATACGAGACAAGTATCATTTAAAATAATTTCATACTTTAAAAAAATAATTACCTTTTTAGGTCGACTTATCGCAAGTCTTCCTATCACATATTATAAAAACATGCATGCACTCACCTTTGCCTTGTATCAAAATGCCTCACTACTCGATTTCAGTCCAGTACTTTTTCTTTCCCCTTTCGATTATTATGTCCCCGATTTGACTAATTATCTACAAAAATCATAACATATGCCATTTCAAAGTATATGTTAGAATATTCTCAATTCACCAATAATAATGGAAATAACCAATAATTATCTAAAATCAATAAAATTGATCCGATAAAAATTTTCATATTCGAACCAATTTTTTTCACACTTTTTATAAAAATTTCCAAACTTTGCATTTTAGTCCCTAAGGACATTTTCAAGCTTCTAACATCAATTTCAAACTAAATCCTTGCATTTTTCATCAAATACACTCAAGGACCTAAGCTTTAGAAATTTCCAACTTCGTCACTAATATTTCCGAAAATTACAATCAAGTCCCAAAATCACCAAAAATTTCAAATTAAGCCTCCAAACCACTTAACTTGATTTTTCAAGCCACTACACTCCAAAAACAAACTTTATAATTTAGTCCCCAAACTTTTCAAAATTTTCAAATTGGTCCCTAATGCCAAATTAATTAGGGATTTCACTCCAAACCATTTATATCATCATTCTAAACAATTCTTTCTTCTACAACACCTTCCAATTCAATTTTTATCAAAAACCCTAAAATTTCCTCTTTAAAAATCAAAACTTTTTTTCTTTAATCTAACAACACAAATATACTTGAATCACTTCCATTTCATCATTTCCAACCTCAAACCAAAATTTTTCCATAGTTTCCCCATAATTCTTCATCTAACCAATCCTCCAAACTCAACAAAAACACATGGAAACTAAGCAAAAATTATATCAATAGATAGAGAATTTCAAGAGGAAAAATTTTCTATCTAATAGCTCAAGCCAAAAATCAACCACATAAGCACCAAAATTGAATTGAAATCCTTACCCCCTTTTAACTTGAAATTTCGGCAGCTTTCAATCTCCTTTTTCTTTTCTTTCCTTTTTACACAATTATGCCATTTGGCATACTATTACCCATTAAATACAATATTAAATCATACTATGCCACTTGTCTTGAAATAAAAAAAATGTAATATTAAATTCCCTTATCAACATCTAACTAGACTTTAAATACTAGTTAGAAATTTAGTTAGTTTCCAACTAACTAATTGAAATCCAACTAATTCACTTGAAATCCAACTAATTCACTTGAAATCCAACCAACCTCAAGAAACCAACCAGAACATAATAAAATATTCAAAATGAATATTTTATAAATTTTCCAACTCCAATGGGGCCCATCTTTAAAATTTAGACTCGATTCGAAATACCGATAATTAATAAGGTATCGAATATGATCGAATCTAAACAGTCTCAGAAAATTCTCAAATTTCAGCACAAGGTTCCTTGAGTCTAACTAAGGCTCCAATTAAAATTTCATAATTTTCCGAGTTCGAATACTTACCCGAAAAATTTACCAAAACTTATACCTTTACTAGCTTTTTACACAATTCTCGTACCAAAAATCCGATTCCCACTGAATTTATTCTTCTTATCTAAACTATTCATTTTTTACCATAAAATTTAATTATTGGGAAAATTACCATTTTGGTCCTTATAATTTTCCCAACCTCACTTTTGTCACCAAACTTTGAAATCTTACGTTTTAGTCACCAAACTAAAACTATCAATTTTAAGAACTTTGCAAACTAATCACCAAGCACATATAAAGCAAATATAAATCAACTAACAAGCAAATTTTGGGGTATTACAATTCTTCCCCCCTTAAGAAAATTCGTCCTCGTATTTTCAGAGCGTACCTGGTTTAAACAGATATGGGTACTGCTTCTCCATCATTTCCTTCGTCTCCCATGTCGCTTCTTCAACTTTATGATTACGCCATAAGACTTTAACCAAAGGTATCCGCTTGTTTCTCAACTCTTTAGTACCATAAGCTAATAGCCCGACCGTTCTTCTTCCTCATGACGTCGTCCGATTGTAATTCGATCTCATCGGGTGCAATCACATGGGATGGATCTGATCGGTACCTTCAAGCATGGAGACATGAAAAACATCATGGATTTTACTCATTTTCGTGGAAGAGCCAATCGATAAGCAACAGGCCCACTTTCTTTAAAATCTCATACGGTCCAATGTATCGAGGACTTAACTTTCCTTTGCGTCCAAATCTCATGATTTTCTTCCAAGGAGAAACCTTTAAAAACACTTTTTCTCCCACCTTAAACTGGATATCTTTTCTTTTCAAATCCACATATGCTTTTTGTCGGTCTGCAGCTTTTTTAAGATTTTCTTTCACAATTTTTACTTTTTCCTCTGTGTCTTGTAACAGATCAGGTTTAAAATCTTGTAATCCTGTAACTCGAACCAATTCAACGGAGATCTACACTTTCTGCCATACAACGCCTCAAATGGTGCCATCTGTATACTTGCCTGATAACTGTTATTATAAGCAAATTCTGCCAACGGCAAGTACTTTTCCCAAGATCCCTCAAATTCAATAACACAAGCTCTCAGCATATCCTCAAGGATCTGAATCACCCGTTCTGACTGACCATCAGTCTGAGGATGAAAGGCTGTACTGAAATGCAAACGTGTCCCCATTGCCTTCTGTAATGCTTTCCAAAACTTGGATGTAAACTTGGGATCTCTGTCAGACACTATAGATGAGGGTACTCCGTGAAGTCGAACCACCTCTTTAATATACAACTCAGCATACCTGCTTATCTGATAATCTGTCCGAACTGGTATAAAATGAGCTGTCTTGGTTAATCTGTCCACAATCACCCAGATAGAATCCTTCTTACTGGGAGTCAGAGGCAGTCCTATAATAAAATCCATCGTAATCCTTTCCCACTTCCATTCTCGGGAAATGTAAATAGACTGCACTTTCACGATGGCACTTGATGCTCGCTTTCACCCTTCCGACAGGTCAAACATTTAGCAACAAACTCAAATCATTCTCTTCATACCGCCACCAAGATCGACTTCTCAAATCCTGATACATCTTGTTTCCACCTGGATGTATAGTCAATGGACTATAGTGAGCTTCCATAAGCAGATCCCATTTCAACTTAGCATCTTCAGGGATATACAACCTATCTTTATAATAAAGACATACATCGGGTCTAATCTCATAATTCTTCACTTCACCCGATTCCACTTGTTTAATCTTTTCGGTACATTCTTTATCTTGCTGCTGACTTTCTTTAATCAGGTCAAACAATGCTGATTTTATTCTTAATTCCACCGAAAATGAACCATCAGATTGTCCTTTCAACTGAGCATTCATAGCTCGTAATGTAGAAAATGTGTTCCGGCTCAAAGCATCTACTACAACATTAGCTCTGCTGGGATGATAATCAATAACCAGATCATAGTCTTTGATTAGCTCCAACCATCTTCATTGCCTCAAATTCAACTCTTTCTCAGTCATCAGATACTTTAAACTTTTGTGATCAGTGTAAACATGACAACGCTCACCGTATAGATAATGTCGCCAAACTTTCAGAGCAAACACTACTGCAGCAAGCTCCAAATCATGTGTCGGATAATTCTTCTCATGTGTTTTCAGCTGTCGGGAAGCATAAGCAATCACATTTCCTTCTTGCATCAGCACGCAACCCAAACCAATATAAGATGCATCGCTGTACAGAATAAATTCCTTACCCGACTCAGGCTGAACTAATACTGGAGCTTCTGTTAAAACTTTCTTCAAATGATCAAAACTCTCTTGGCATTTATCATTCCAAACAAATGGCACATCTTTTCTCAACAATTTGGTAAGCGGAGCAGCTATCAAAGAAAAATCCTTGACAAACCTGCGATAGTATCCAGCCAATCCCAAGAAACTACGAACCTCGGTAATATTCTTGGGAACTTTCCATTCAAGGATGGACTGTACTTTCTTAGGATCAACTCGTATCCCCTCAACTGAAGCAATGTGTCCTAAGAAAGCCACCTCGGACAGCCAAAACTCACATTTTGAGAGCTTGGCATATAACTTCTTTTCTCTCAAAATCTGCAATACTATTCGCAGGGGCACATCATGATCTTCTTTGGTCTTCGAATACACCAAAATATCATCAATGAAGACCACTACAAACTGATCAAGGTATGGTTGAAACACTCGGTTCATCAAGTCCATAAATGCAGCTGGAGCATTAGTAAGACCGAATGGCATAACCACAAACTCGTAATGACCATACCTTGTTCGAAAAGCTGTCTTCGGAACATCCTCCTCTTTGACTTTCAACGATAATAGCTCGATCAAGATCAATCTTGGAAAACACTCTTGCTGCTCATTTTAGGTGATCAAACAAATCTTCAATTCTCGGTAGTGGATACTTATTTTTAATAGTCACTTTGTTCAGCTGTCGATAATCAATACACAAGTCATAACGAACCATCTTTCTT